>JAYRCB010000470.1:0-108191 GCA_036026315.1 Trachelus stipa
AATATTATGATACCTACTCATTTCCTACTTGAATGATAATATATTTCTGATAGATGATTTATACTATATCAAAAATTATTTACAATAAATTTATTTTATTAAATTTTTTTTTAATACAGACAAGTTAACTAATCACACCAGTTTTAACGTTAATTTACATCACTATTTGTTGGATAATATAATGAAATAATTAATCCACAAAAAATCAGTGTCAATTCATCTTATGTCTCAATAATTATCAAAATAATCAATAAACACATTTTTTATTATAGATACGCGCATAAGTATATATTTACCTAAAATTACAAATGTAAATAACAAAAGGTTGACGACATTAATATTAAAAATAATTATACAGATAACATATCACATTGATAACAATACTTACACATAATTAGGGTCTCATAAATAGGCGTCGATGAAATGTCAACGTTCCGTACATCATAGATAAAAAGTAGTCGTCCATGCAAAGCGGAAGCGAATGTATTTTAAATTCCCTTCGTGCATGCCACGGTTATACCTAACGCTAAAATCGGCATAAAAGTACAAATAATAAAAATGTCCATAAGCACGCGACCCCGTCATTTGCGTCTGGCAGTTTGAAAGAAAAGAAATGAAAACTCCTAGTCCATAACGTTAGGTTAAAATAATCAGTCAGTCGCCTCTACGTCAGCTAATGCCAACCGGATAATGTGCTCTCTTGCATTTGAAAGCCTATAAAAACCAGTATGAAAAACTTTTAGAAAGATAGCTGTTGCTGGCTATGATCTATCACTGAAGTTAGGCCTACCTCCAATGCGATTATTGTTAGATTGATGATGAAAATGATTTCATGAATTGAAACAGCAACATAACCTGAGCGAAAGACCTTGTTAAGCATTTGAAGAAGTATATCGACTTACCATTGTCAAAGAAGAATATAAGGATGATTCACATTAGGGTACGGTAAGCTTACAGTACAGGTTATTACAGTGTGAATTACAATGCTAATAACTCTAGCAGAGTGTCATGATTTTATTTAGAATCCCATTGTCACGATGCTGTTAATTTAGGTATTACTCCAGGCACTAGTAGGAACTTCTGTCGCGTATACTATACACTCTGTATTGTTGCTATATTCGCATGAATGTCTCTTCCCTTCAAGATTGACTTACAATTAGTATAAATAAGTACGACGCTGTTGATCCCGTTGTCATAGCTTCCGTCGAGCGATCATAGATGGCGCAGGTACTCCCAGTACCCGGCAAGCATTGCGACCATAGACGTTGGGTCTTTCAATAGAGTTGTGAATAACAAGAATTAATAAGACTATAATCCCGACACCTAGCGGTGGCCGACCTTTGTTAGCCAATAAACAAATAAACTTGGGTCTACTCGTAGCCGTTTGTAGAAATTAGTGAAATCCTTTTTAAAATCCTGCCTTTCCCAGCTCGGTTTCATCCGACCATCAGTCAAATACAATAGACTCCCCTGCACCCCTCCCTCCCCCTTTAACAAGACAATACATACCCACGGCCGATTCTTCCTGCATTTACTGTCCTTTGCATCCCGTTGTGGCACCAGGTCTTCGTAAAGCTTCCTGACACATAGCTCCGATGGATTTTCTCCGCTTCTAATCAACGCAGCCAAAACATTACAGACTGAAGGACAATTGCACGAGACGTGGTCCGAGCCAGAAGAACCTAACCTCCTTGCAACGTTCGCTTCGTAATCGAAAACAGGTTTACTAATATGTTCGTTAAAAGCACATGTTTCGACTAATCTCTTTCGATCGTTCAAAACTCTCTGGGAGGCGCTGACATGGATTATCCGGAAAAATCGGATTAATCGATGCAGGGTCCTGCTTAACTACTTTCTCAAATTGTTTTTCAGAGACACCTGTACCTAGTACCCATGGATCCTTAGGATGGCGCGCAGGTGCCTCTCTCCAAAGTGGGCAAAACTTATGTTCTTATCTGGGAGTAATCTTTCTCGTTCGAAAAACAGTGTGAAATCGCTTACCTTGTGAAATTTTCCATGGCGGACACGTTGCTTGGTACGTTAGAGACTCGTAGTTTTTCTTAATATTTTTCAAACGGTTCTTACCTGCCTTCGCATTCTACCTGCTCGTTTGAACATAATTGATACAAATACTCTAAATGGCTAAAGGGACAGTTACCTTAAATAAATTGAAAGAATCTTGAAAATTGTGCAAGTAAACATCATATATCAATTCAATATGACATCTGATTCCTTATTAGGTTAACAATCCGTAAGCTAATTTATGATACTAATTTCAAATATTACTGTTAATATTTTTCTATCGCGTAACGCTGATTCTGACATAGCAAAATCGTCACTTTCAGCAGTCACATTCACACTATGTAAACAATCGCTAAACAGTGATCCAATGTGAACGAGCCCAAAACGCATGCTCTTTCATTTTCGCATTTATTTGCAAATACCATAACGATATAACGAATAAATATAAATATTAACTTGAAGATCAAGTGCTTAGACTCAACACGAAGTAAGTATACAGAATATAATTCATGCTGTAAGGACAATAAAATATCAAACATATATATATATATACTTTATCTCCATATTAATTAAAGAGTATACTCCAAACAAATAGAATCAATTCTATACCATCGGTATAGAAAGAACCTAAAGGCAGATTCGTATTTCTCATTTTTCCAAAGTTCCTCGTATCACCCTAACCCGATGTACGAGTTCATGCCGAGTTCTCCTTTAATGAAAGGAACCGTATCGTCGCGACAAAAAACGACAATCATTACTTATAATGGGCCTGACTATTTGATATTTATATCTCTCATAAGGAGTATCTCTATATTCAGTTACGATGCATACCTCAATAACCTCTTCCATCCACCTTCTGTCTCTTACGCACACCGTCCGACCTATCTCTTGCACGCACAATATCTTCGTTCGCTTATACACGTAAGATAAGCTTATATCCATTCTACGTTCACGGACACAAGCCGGTCATTGTCTTAAGCCGGTCATCACTCACAGGCAGTGCAGTCATTATATTTAATTAATCATTAGGCTGAATGGCTCGATTTATTACTGCGGCCTGCAGCCGGAGCTACGAGAATTTTCAGGTTAGGAGACGCAAGGTAAGTGAGGTTGTACCCGGCTTCCCTAAGGGTTGGAGTTTCTCCAATGGATCTCTTGGACGCTTTCATATCCCTTTTCTCAAGTTTATATTCCTCGACTCCCTCCCTCCTTCCTCCCGCCGCCCTCCAACGCACCATCACCTGCACACCACTTTGATATATTCTCACTCTCTCTCTCTCTCTCTCTTTCTTCCTTATGGCGTCCACTTTTAAATGGCTATGGAGGAGGACGAGTAATGCACGATCGTTACTCTCTCAGAGCTGTGATTACTCATCGGAAGTGGTTTTAATTTATAAACGGCGACATTTTATTTGTTGGGCGTCACGGGAAATGCGTTTATAACGTGAGCGATAGCAGAGGCACGTTCGGTAGGTACTGGTACTAGGAGGTATCTGAATGCTATTGGCTGCTCACTGTAGTAGGTATCTATGAAAACCGTGAAGAGATATATTTACACCGTAAACTTTCTTTCTATGCTTCGGTAATCCCGTTACGTCGCAGTGCATTTACGGAACTTTAGACTTTTGATTAGGTTTGTGGCAGTGAAATAAGTAGGTACTGTGGGTATGAGGGGAAGGTTGAAAATTTTTTGTACTAAAGAAATTCGATTTCCTGGATTTTCGACGTCAAATGGGTAATGGTATGTACCATTTAAAAGAGGGTGTCTTGGGATGATGATTGATCGTGAGTTTGTTGATGATGATTTAGGAGTCGATGTTGATGAGGGTATCGTGGCTTCCGGTCAGTTTGAAATGTTGAATTAGGGGGGGGGGTTGATAAGGGTGTGGAGAAAAAATGGCGAGAGGGGAATATTGGTGAGGGGGGAAGGATGTATGGAAATAAAGTGGGGGGTGAAGGGGTAAGTTTAGTTAGTCGACGACATCTTCAAGACATAGGGCAAACATCTTCAAGAATCCGAAAAGTGGACATAATTACAAATGTCTGGGAGGTTTACGGGCCAGTAAAATCAGGTTACGATCTACTAAATACGTTCGTCATTCGGGATAGGTAAGGCCCAGAGGTAAAAAAAGGACCAAAGGGAACCGCCAGATGCGACCGACACGCAGAACCTTGTAGATTCTGCATTCAGATCCGAAGCAGTCGGATACCTGAGGTGATCCAACTCGGAACAAACCGAGATCTTGTCTCGGAGTCATTAGAGAAATGACAATCAGTGTCGGCTCGCTGCAGGAGTCGATTTTGGTTTTGACCTCAGTCCGCAATGATTTTTTAAGTTTTCATCCTTTCTAATGTATATAATGTCATTTTACGTGAATTTCTTATATTCTTTATTCAGTCTCTGGTAACTTCATCCTGTGGATTAAAAAATATTTTTCAAAAAATATTTTGTATCACGGAAAATATTGCCAATTATTTTGGTTTATATACGTATTAAATTTTTTTTTTTAATAATACCTATGTCAAAATGTCAGATTTTTGGGGTAAATTCATTGTTTTTCAACTGTGTATACTTGAGTCGGAAGATGACAGAGTGCAGGGCGGCCCAATGTGGTTGATGCGATAAGATTGGTACCACTGATTCACGCAAAGATAAAGAGCGATACATATCTGTGCGTAGATGCCGACAAAAATATGACCGAACCTGCCGCACGAGAATGCATCATCTCTCTACGGCGCAAGAGGAACTGTCCGGCGCGGCGGTCGCGGTCAGGCCCCAAAACCGAAGTCATGGGGGCCCCATGGAAATGAAAAATCCTCGGAATATGATAATAAAAATTTTCGGCCCTCTGGCGGTCATTCCAATTTGAATAGCCAAGGCGCTTAGCTCCGCGAGTAAAGGGACAATGAAATATGTACGGCTCGTGTTCTACGGACGGGATAAGATATAAGGAAAGGGAAAATATGTGTCCGGAATGATTTATGCAATGTGGAATTATTTGAGTTATGTTCGCGTAGCCGACTTTATTCCTTCCGTACTGAGCTATCGTCCGAGGGCACGCGATTCCGTCGCGACCGATATTTCTCAACGTTATTTGAGCCACTCTCGTACGAAGAGCTACAACGAATAGAGGAAAACCAAGTTACTAAAGAAAGAGAACGATACTCGCCGGTCCTGCCACCTAGCGGAAATTTCGTTAACTAAAATTTTCGCACGCTCCACTACTACAGCGCCACAGAGTTTCTCGCGGAGTTAAAACAAACTTTTACTCCAGTTGCTTCTATCTCGTGCATTTTTCGTTGACAGCCACCTACTATTTCTGTGATTTACTGCTCAAGGTAAGGAAAATAACATCTTCCGAGACATTAATATTTATTGTTTCGCACACGTCGCCTCGAATGATTTTACGAGGGAATTTACAACTCCACCCGTTGTTACTGTTGGACGTTTTACGGCATATTACCCAAGCAAAAATCAAAATATCCAACCATCCTTTCATTCGATTCTCTCGAAATACTTTTGTATCCCTTTTTTCCCCCTTCTCACTCCTCCAACCTCCGTCCCAGCCCTCATTCACTTCTATCCAGAAAACTTTAAGGAGCGGAACGTCGTATTTTTTTCTCTATTAGGCAATTATGCCCCGTGTGTCGCTCGCGCCTGCTCAAATATAAAAATGCAGGACGAACCAGCGACCAACGTCATTGCTGCCGCCGTGAGTGTTCACCGATTATATCGGACTGTGTTTTATTTATATTGATGTTTCATCCTTCGGACAAAATGGTTCGTTAGTCGACTCACCCCCACGGACGCAAACAGCCGAACGTAGACTTACCCCTAAAAAATGATCGTGCACCCCCCGTTGTGTAGCAGATGCAACTTTCCTAGTATAGTCCTTGGTTGTCGTATAGATATATACACTGATGGCAATGGCGACCCTCTCGTTTTCTTGAAATATTAGATTATCGAAATACTGATCCATTATGGAGATATACGTCTAGCATTGATATTACACTGATGATGTAATTTCCTAAAAAATCACTATACCTATAGGCATCTTGATAACGAATTGATGAAGTAATGCCAGAAGTAATGACCGTTTCATAGACGGATGCATAAACAATGGAGATTTTCGACGATTCGTCAAAAATAGAACAAACGAATGAGTCGTAACGTACTCGACGCGTGATCAATGCCGGCAGTAGGCAGCTGCTTTAATATTTTAATAAATTTAATATTACCATAAACTATAATATATTCATGAAGTTTGACTCCAGGGGTGCTAGGTAGCAAACCAACCATGAAATCAATCAACGTTCAATTACAGTCGTATTTGTTTCTCAGTTTATTTTACCCAGATTCGTTATCGACCTTGTGCCATATAATCGCCCTTATTATATAACACTATCGTTGTCTTACACAAAGGCACAATAAATTTATGAAATGGAAGCCAATGTCGAAATTAGAATAATTTTCAAAAAATTATACAAATCTTAACGCAAGGGCCCCCCGTACCGTACTTCTTAATGATCTGGTGTTAATCACTCGAATGTTCTATTGGAAGGTAGAAAAAGAAACTCGAAAAGGGATCCCAGAGGACACCAGCTATTTTCCAGGGAAACGACTGGAAATACCATGGTGAATTATTATAATGAGTGTGACCCCTTCTTAAGACAAAGAACACAGGTAAACTGTAACTCATGGACCGTTGTGCATTGCCACGCCCTTTTTTCGTTTTAGTCATTTTTGTAATACTCGTTTTGGTCATTTTTGTCATTTTCGTCATCTCGCTGATATGCAACCTCACAGTGCCCTTGTTCTGCTCAGAATTCCATCCTGACGCTATTGCTATTGTCTTGCGTTTCCGAAGATGCTGTACAAAAATAAATGCATGTACTGAAATTTGTGTAAAAATTTTTTGGACCATATAAATAAAAATAAAAAATATAAAAATACAATAGACTATGTGACAAACGTGAAGAACGGGTTTTTCATTTTCCTTGACCAAAACCTAGTCGTCGAAACAGTGAAGTTTTTTTCATCAGTTATTAGCAATATTTTATTAAATTTAGAAAATGTCTTACTGTATATAAATTACGTAGATAATTGTTAATGAACAAACTGTAACATTCATGGGAATGGCAAGCACGAACAATGGTTTGTAATTAATATTTTAATTAGCACACTGTAGGTTCCTCTGACTCCTTTGTACAACTCAAGGATATACAATTAGAGAAGTTTAATATTATAAAACGTAACAATGAGAAGTACATTTGATCTTAAACCTTTATTCTCACTCGAGTGTCTATTGTGATCGTTGAAAATGATTATTCAAATTTATACAGTGTTAAAATTACACCATTTATAATGCACGCATTATTTCATTTTTCTAAATGAATTGTCACCTCCGCGATCTCTTTTTGCATCCTCTATTATTTCAAGGACCTCTTCTCTCTCCCGCAACCGGAAACTGCTTAATTTTCTTAGGAAGAACTATAGCCTGGCTCGCAATAACGAGCGACTACCGGAAACACCACTAATGAGAGAATAGAAAGGGTGGACAGTGAATTGCAGATGAAAATGAATTGAATGAATAGAGTGAAGTGCCTCCGAGTGGCGGGAAGTGAGCAACTTCAGGGCTCACCCCTCGTCTCATCGCTCGAACGACTGCATAACCAACCAACGAACTAATAGTCGTTAAGTAATCGAGCAAATTCTACAGTTGCATTCCTAATCAGTGCTTCGGAAAAAAGTGAAGCTGTCATAGATCACAATAAAGCAGTAGAGTGTCTAGTGTAGAAGATTTGAATTTTCAGAAAATTTATATTATTGCTTTGAAAAAATTAAACGTCCGAGCGAGCTGTTACGTTCTACGTCGGAGCGTGTTCGACGGGCTATCGTTTGAAATGCATTACCCCATTGAGCATATTAACATTCCAGCCGTGTAGAAAATGCATCATGATCAGTGAGCACAATGTGCCCGATGCATTTGCCTGTCTGCACTGGATACAAACGTACGATTCAGAATGTGTAGGTGATGACTAATAGATTTCGAACTCTACTCCATCCATCTCCACTCTCGAAACCTCGATACAAATCGAAACGCTCGATGTGCTTCTATCCCTCTATTCTATATATCTATTGATAGGTCGAACGCATCCGAGTTTCAAGATGCATTTATAACATTGGCCACGGGAGAAAGAACGGGCCTAACAGGCGAACAGGCTTTTAGCCGCCTTGAATCTTCGCGGGGGATAAGAATCATTTTGTCATTAGGTGCTGCCCGCTATCGGGGGAGTCCGGAACGACACTGGAAACTATTTTCGTACTCAACCGCTGTGGAAAATCACTTTCCTTTTAGTGGTTGATCCTTGCAATTTCTTGGCTTAAGTAGTGATTTCAGGTGCATTATGTGTGTGGTGTGTCCAAGACAATTAACTTGGTGGATTCTTAGTTGTCTGGTAACTGGTGCAGTTTCTTGGAAACGTAATGTGCCGCCTGTGCAAGCTTATATTCACGTGTAAAGAATTGTAGGTTATATGCTTGTGCTTCGAACTTGTTTCTAGAATTTAATAAGTACGAATCCCTTTGAAATAAAGGTTGATAAAAAAATACACTGGCAATTAACGTGACTCCTGGTCGTGAAATAATTTTTATTATCGATGATATCCACAGGGATCGCGGCGCCACTCGGAGCCAATTAGACAGGACAATTAAAGTATTGTGTCGTTAAACAGCGTTCCTGACTACGGGAGAGAATGGCCTAATCCTGAATTCCAAATGCTTCGAGACATCAGCAGGATGTTGCGGGATGCTGTATCGAGCAGGAGGTATGCTTGTTTAACATATGTGCGATATAAAATTGTTCCTTTATGGTTCAGACCCATAACATAACCTCTTAGATATCTTCATTGGTGTCATTGCTTTCAGAATTAATTCTACTGGGATGTGACGGAAATTTCTTGAACTTAATATTACAGATTAATTCTCGCAGTAATCTTTCTCTGTGCGTGCTTAAACTTTCCGACGCTTACTTAACCTGCAACCAATGTCGCTAATGTCGCAAAGTTCATTGTGAGATGTTTGACGGACGCACGGGATGTTGACACATGTCTTATACGTCATTTGTAAAGCTTTTAAGTATTGTCTTTACCTATTATACAAATATTTTGTAAGATCGTTCAAAATCGATGATCGACTATTACGGATTCAGACGAGCTGAAAAAGAAAGCCTCATGTGTAAATGGAATGCAGCATTAAATGTAAGTTAACAGTATTTCCAATAATGTTCACAATAATACATAGAACATTCTAAGAACAAGAAGTATCACGGAAATGGAGTTGGGAAATACTGAATCCAATATACAAAAAAGATAATAGGAATAAAAACGAGATAGTCAGTTATAGATGAAAATACATGTATGTGAATATATATATATTATCAATCGATTTTACAAAATTATACAAGTCAATACGCACAATATATTGTACAAACGATATTGCGCTGTTTTTGAATGAAACCTAGTTTTCAAAAAAGTTCCTTGTCCAAGCTGCATGAGGTATCTACCATTTTTCTAGGACAGCAGAGATATCAAAGATGCCCTCAAGAATAATGCAGCGTTAAGCCATTCGATAATACCAGTGTATCTTCATGAGTACGCTAAAAATATGCTTATGCTCGACTTTTCGGAAGGCTACGTCATTCGTACACGTAAGACTCGCTTAAAAACGTCGAATGCAATATTTCGTGAGCGTCGATCATGAAATATTCGTGACGTCATGGCGGCATTGGAATAGCGCCTTACGTGCATGAAAACCGTGTCATGCACTTGGGTGAACTAACTATATTTATATGTGGAATAAATGTAAGCCTCTGCAGCGAAGAATAATACGGAACCTAATTTTTTTCATAGTCTTCAGGTCAGCGCCAGTAATAGACAGAAAAGATGATATATGACGTATTATAAATAATGTTCAATAGAAATATTTTGTCACCTTTATTGCACAGTACTTTTTTTCTTTCTTATCATAAACTCTATGGGCTACTTGTTACCTACGGATAGTACTGTACGATGCGAAAGAGAGTCCAGGTTAGGACCTGCAATTTGAGCTACTCTATGTCCTTTGAACTTATGAAAGTTAACGATAAAGCGTCCCACCCTCAAGTACGGACGACACAGAAGTACATGGAAAGGAACTTCAAACTCATTTTATGACCTATCGTAACTCAAAGTCTGTACATAGGTAGGCAAAAGTTAATTCGTTGTGTATTTTTGAGAATTTTATGGCTCACTTAAAAGCCATGCGTAACGCGAATGATCTTTGAAAATGTTTAATGACTTTTAGTCATTAACGGAACGCGCGATGGCGCAATCTAGTATAGTTATAAGAAGTTTTTTCTTGTTGTGGTTAGTCTAAATTTCAGGTGGTTTTTTATATTGTGAGATGAAGGAAAGTGGCGTTCTCAAATAGAATTGCTCTTGTAATAATAAATATTATTTTTTTCAATATAGATATTAATTTTTATCATAAATATTAGGGTAAACGGATTTACTTTATGGTTTGGTCCAGATCAATCTCTCGAATTGAATGCCACAAAAAAAAATTCAAAAAACTAACTTATGCATACACTGATTTGAACCAGTTTGAAAATAGATTTAGGACAAATCTGGAATTTAAGTCACTCAATACTCGTATATCAAATATATGAATATTTATTTATTTATTTTCAATAGTTGGATACTGCTCTTAGTTAACGGCACTAAAAAATAATTTGTATCTCACGAATAATATATTTAATTTATCAATCTAGCATCATTGTACGATTAAAATCTAGAGGAGTGAACAGTTTTTTTCGGAGTCTCTTGATTAACATGGAATGCATGTTCATGTAATATACATTAGAGTGAATGTAGATCCTATATGTAGATAACATCTATAAACATTAACACGTTTTATTGTTATAAATAAAAATACGTTGATCCTCATTTCTATTATATATTTTTACAATGCATAAGATTAGGTAAACACGCTCAAAATACCAGTACGGATTTGAGATAAGGAAGATGATACTGATATGAAATGTATTACATGTATGGCAACTATGAATTATTCATAAAAAAATATATTGAAATGTAGGAATTTGAAAAATCCATATGAATGCCAAAGACATGCGTATAGAAATTTGCAAAGATAAGAGAATAGATAAGATGTAAAATAGTCAAGGTCAGAAAAGATCAGTACGATTAGGAAGATATAACAAAGATGTGACGTCAAAAATGGAAGATGGACCGTCGCGACGCTTTCTCACTCCAAATGGGAGTGGCGCACGTGGGTGTGTCCTCCCTTTCGTCCCTCTCTCTCCGTCGCCCTATACTTTTCTCCCTAGCTCTTCATCTCTCTCTCTCTCGCGTTGTCTCACCCAGTCGTACCTGTCGTACAAAAAAATACCTAAATGTGTGATTTCGTGTTCGCACGACCTACAGACACAGTATGATATCAAATCGATCAATTTTTTTCATTTTTTTTTTTAAATCCTGTTACATCGTGATATTAGATAACGTTGAATAGATACCTAATTTTGCAGACGTTTTCTAGGCCAAGGTTAAAGCATTCGTATTACGTAATAGTTCGTCGCATTGCTTATACGTAAAATTTTGAAAAACAGTGTAGAATTGAAAATTTCTGCACGAGTTGATGATAAAATTGATACAACGTGATATAAGTACTTTATGGGTCGTTATATTTGTAAGAAACTAAAAAATTTTTTAATCCAATTTCGTTATATTGCCTAGTTGCTTACCGAGTAACCGATGTTTTTCCACTGCATTCCTTCTAGGTGTCCTTTTTGGAAATATATTTTTTGTTAGAAGCTGCAGCAATAATACCTTGAACTGTGCTGGTTACTGAGAAAAGTCATGGAGAGCCAATGCTCGTTCGTTCGGAATGGTTCGCAATAAAACTTGTTTTTGTAGGGTGCGTCCTTCTTTTCTTCCGTTTTCCTTTTTTTTTTCAATGTCCGCAACCCTATAAGTATTTCAGCGGGATGCAATCTTGGGGCAGAGAGTAAGTTAAGTGTGACTGCATCCCATCGCTCCCTTCATATAATATTTTCTTAAAGTAACTATACCAACGCGCCCTTGACTGTATTTGCAGCACGACCCCTGTACATTACCGTTCACTTTGGGGTAGGTCGCGCATTGTATTCGTTTCCGCCATGTGCCACACACACGACTTGGGAAAATAAGAAAACGATTTTTCACGAGAAACGTAAACAGGCTCCGAAAATTTGGAATTCATTTGAAACCTTGCCCTGAACCATTCGACGAATAGTTAGCTGGTAAATTTAAATGAGCTGACAAACAATTGAGTTTCTCATCTATTTAAAATACAATGCTTTTGCTATGAAAATGGAAAAAATTCAAAAATCAAAATAATTTTTTATAGTAAAAATTGTCAATATTGACCCAAATATAGTGTTACAATTAATCCTTATTGGGTACAGTGTGCAGAAATAATTGCTTGCAAATAAGGATAAATAGCCAGGACCAAATAATAAATAAGAAAGAGCTACTCGTGAAGTCTAAAGGAGTAGAAAAGGAAGAGGCTGGTAGGAGGGGATATAGAGTAAATGTGGCGAATTCCTGTCGACCTAAACGAATTCGTGAAAAGCTGCATGGGGGTCCAAAAGTCCCGTGTCACAGCTCGTCCCATGCGTATATTGGCAGGATATATCTCCATCTTGTAGAAATTTGAAAAGTAAGAATACAAAGAGAGTCCCAGAGTCTTCTTGAATATCGACTACGAGAACAAGGGTGGGACCACCAGCAGTCGCCGAGGGTTACACTCTAAATAGCCGTAAACGGCAAACAAATGGGAGCGTGGGTTCCGGTTCGACAAAAGTCGAGACGTCACGTGCTGAGAAAGATCTTAGTCGGGTTTTGCGGATTAACACTTTCCATTTTTATGCTTCCTCAACAATGAACACTTTTTTTTTCATCTGCAGTCCTGCGCATTCAAACGTCCCCGATTCGTCGATGGATACATGACTATTCGGGCTGAGAAATTATGGAGCAAAAAGTCACTTGGTTTTGCAGAGTCCCAGAGATTGAAACTACAATGAGGCCAATTCGACCAACGAAGACGCTTCACTCGTAGCGACCTTGGTTCGCAAGTCCCAACGATGGCAATCACACGTAATCATCCCGCAAATGCTGTCTCGTGAATGATGACTAACGAAGCAATCAGTGATCGTGTACTGGTTTTTTGCAGGCTGTTTAGACGCTTGGTCCTGTCTGGTGAAGTAGGAACCAATCCTACCTAGCTAACCAGTAAAGCTAGTCTGCTCGCTGAGTAACGAATGCTTGTAAAACAGCGACTGTCAGGTACCACGCATAATTTACTCAATTACGTGTCTCTTTGCTAGACAATTAATTATGATTAATAAAAGAGACGCCAGGTTGGTACATGGGGATAAATAAGACCTGGTATGTGTTAATGATTCATGTGACAGACACGCATAATGCGGGGTATTTGTAATTCACGTGCAATTGAATAACGTCCCGTCATTTTCGAAGCTGTTACTAATACGGGTATCTTGGATTCATGTATGAAGAAACTAAAAAGTACGTTCAAGTTGATTGTTCTGTTATAGGTATTTAAAACCAAGGTTTTTTCTAATATTATTTGTTTATTTGTTTTATATCAGTTTTGTGTATTTCACTGTTGCAGAAATAACTGGAGTCTTGAGTTGTCGAAATTGGAAGAAGACTGGTCCAGTTTTTCAAAATCTTCATGATTGCTTCAGCAACTGGGAGCAGCAGGAAGGATGACAGATCGTGCACCGCAACTCTATAATTATATTATTAATTAATTCACTTATGATTGTTAATTCAGCAATGCTGGCTTGTGCGATAGGTTTATTAATTTTTGAGGAAGTGATTCTTTGACTCGTAGGAGTCGATGAAGCGTTTGTCTAGGAATATTGGTTATCTAGAAATATACTCACGCATCCTCCCCTGTAGTAAGGCGAAGGGTTGTACATTCCATTCAATGGTAAAATCTGGGATGATACTATCTCACTGCGTTCGATCGGCTGCAGATTTAATGGACTTGCTACAACTACTCTTTCCTCAGCCATTGCATTACCAAAAGATACGGGGCTAGCACCTAGACCTAATACATTTCCTCGGCTTAATAGCCTTGATCCGCAACCACACTTAAGAAATGTTGGACTTGCCAAAGCTAAAATATAAAAAAGAAAGTATTAATTCTAATTCCAAAGTATAAGTAAATACAGGGTATAATATCACAATTTTCTAGGAGAATATAGTTATTCTATAATACGTAGCAAGTTTGTGTTTTTTTTTCAAAAATTTCTTTCTATAAGAAACTCAGCACCTTACTGGTGTCGAGGACTGTTGATTTTCATAATGACAGATCAAAGAATTTTTAATGTAAATCAAAATCGTTAGAGCAATTATTTTAATATCTGTTACCAAATTTTTTGCTTTCGCAAAATCACATTCTTTGATCCATCCAAGAAAATCCTTTCAATTCATAAGCGACAATTCTTAACTCGTTTAACAGAAACGTGATACTTAATACTCACAAATTTGAACTATAGCTGCGAAGGCAGCAAGAAGTACGAAGAACTTTGCCATTTTCTTAAAATCAATTTGATTTCTTGAGCGAATATGATGATGATCTCTGGACAGCTCAACTTTTATACACGAATACCTTCCCTTAAGCAAGACCAGTACGTGACTCTGCGTATAACAGAATCCAAATTGTATCGAGAAGAAATGATAAGAAGTCAACAGCTCTTCGTGTTAAAATCTGTAATATTTATGAAATTTACTAACAGCCAGTTTTTACATTGTGTCCGTACAAACGATTAAAAATGCAAAAAAAATTAATCAAATATTCAACAAAAATACCATACTGCTATTACCTTACACAAGAAAGTATTATTCTCCGTATTTTTTTTCGGATCCACTATGAGGTGGCTGTTAGCGTAAATACAGCAGCATATCGGCCCAATAATAATAACCCCATAAAGATTCGTATCGAGTTGAGCGCCAAACAAGTGAATGGCATTAGTTTGATGTTATCGATATAATGCCATAGAAAATCACTTTTGCTTCAGCAAAGGATCGTATCCGATAGGGTGACCCCAGGAGTTCCCCACTGGGGTACACGGAAACTCTTTCAAGACCACATATCGAGTACCTAGACATATAGTGTACACTGGATGTTTAACTGAATGGCTGACTGCTCGTTGATCCAGTTCCTCAGCATCACTGTACACTTATGGTGTTTTTGGAACTTTTGATCATGAAGACTCAGCCGGTTCCTTTTTCAATGTCAATATATTTATTTTTGTCTTTTTCAAAGAATTTCCTACAGCACTGGATTACACATTATAGATGAATGATCAGAGCTTAGGATTGGTATGGTGTTTTGAAAATGGCAAGAATAATCGGCGACTCAGATGTATCGTTATTTGTGTTTCTCATGGTTCGTAGATCAGCAGGTGCCTGCGGGCTCCGAGAATTCAGACGATATTTTCCATCGAGGTTAACAGATTATAAAGATGTCCTGGGATAAATATATTACACCTGTATCAAGCCATTTTCCCATACACCCTCGCAGTGTCCGAATCCCCCTACGCCTTCAGGGCGTGACTCTGAAAACCACCAGCATCCAAACACCAGAGAATGGGTTCTATACCGAGGTCCATGGGTCCCCGTGCAGCGACCGAATCTACCTGACTTATGGGGGCCCAACATTCGGCATTATTTATGACCAAGAGGATCTCAATGCCCGAAGAGAACTGACTCGTTCTATGGCTTCTCCGCGAACCAGACCCACCGCTGTACCTTTCGTGAAATCCTCCTAAGGAATAGTGCCCATGACAAATTTACCAAAAGCGACACTTTTACTCCTTAGAAAATTCGAAAGTGCGATTTCACCCTCTTACCACCGATCATCAAGAATTTTACTTAAATAGCGATTCAATGAAGAGATCGATAATATTTTTGAAAATGTATATTTTTTAAATTCGAATAATTATTTTACAAAAGTATTCCACGATATCAAAATATAATGTAATACGTGAACGTACGTGGTGTTCACACTAATTTTTCATATCTCCTCATCTGTTAGGTTAGGTTGTATAAAGACAGAGTCAGTCACGGCCGTTGTTTATGTTGTCACTGGGAGCTACTCAGTGTTGTGACTCGTTTCGAAAAAATCATCAAACCGAACACGTAGTTGATTTTCGCGTCATACGTGTGTTTACCGACAGATGAGCTGTTTGTGCAATTTCGAGGTTATCTTATTTTCACGAGATCACGTATTACCCCAATTTTCATAAAGTTCCAAATATTTGCCAGTTACTACGTTTGCCTTGTTTCAGGTATTTCTCAGGCGATATAAAGTCCGCTTTACTAAATATTTTCATAAGAATTTCCTACATATTTTCGTAACCAGTCACCATCCGTAAGTAGTGATCAGCAATAAGAGCAGTGGGTCGTCTCGATGAATTGATTCAATACCAGACCTATCATAAACGATAAATGAAATGGTGAGACGATGCGGGCTGTAAATAATTACCGACGCAATGACTATCGCTGTTACTTGGTTGACATCCGACGCTCGACACTCGACGCTTGACGTCCTTAATGCCGATCAGCAATTATTCTACAGCAGGGTATGCTGTAAAATGCCGAGGTCGTAATTCTCGCCGATGTGACATATTTAATTACTTTCGTTTTATACGCTGCTAATAGTCCCAGTGCCAAGCTCGTAAATATCTGTTTTATCGACTGTGCAGTATTTTTACCGGTACGTCAATTCAAAGTTTTACGGGCAACGTATATGTTACAGATACAGGAAATTACAAAGAATCGCGTACAGAAGTGCATTCAAGATGGCGTACGATTTACGGTAGAAAACTAGTTTACCAGTCGGATTTTTCTTTTTATTAAAAAAAAAGAAAAAGACTCAAGTGGACTCTCGTTAAATAACGAAGAAATCCCTACGCAGATATACGTGTCCTTGACGGAGAAGTAAGTCCTGTGCAGAATCCTCAAATTGACATCGTCCACGACCAGTCCCACTCATGGGATCTTCGAGTCAGGTATAACGATCTTTGGACTCATCCTCCACGGAATATAAACTGTTTCTGGGAACGAGGAGTCGTATATCTTCTCGAGCGACAATGCCTTCCAGAGTCACTCACCCACTCACCCAGTGGCCTCCGATGTAGACACGTCGTTCGACTTCGAAGTATCCTCGAAAATGATCATTCATTGAGACCTGGTGGATTGGTTGGTCCCGTTTACTTACGACACATTAAACAGAAATTTTTGAGAATACTAAAATTTTTATTTTTGAAATTTTTCTTAAAAATTTTTTCAATGGCCCATGTCCGATGAAGTCATCACCCTGTTCCTTGTGAGCATAAATTTATCCAATCCTAATTGAGTAACGAGTTTGACAGTTCCTGTGTCGACGATCAGAAAATCAGTGCAAATATTTTCCAAGCAGCTTTAGGATGCATAAAAAAAAATAAAAATTTCGTTGAGAATCCAAGGCAG
The DNA here is from genome assembly GCA_036026315.1 of Trachelus stipa. NCBI lineage: Eukaryota > Metazoa > Arthropoda > Insecta > Hymenoptera > Cephidae > Trachelus > Trachelus stipa. Next base: position 17,623 of record JAYRCB010000470.1, read on the forward strand.
GATGGTGACACTCTTGTCGAGGCTGGTCGTCACCGGAGAGTGACTGGTCGAACTCTGTGGTATTTTATCTGGTAGTAGGTATCTTGTCATCTGGCATTAGTACTCGAGCCAGTCATCGGTGACAGATTCTTATCGAGGACGTAGGAGACACGCCGTCTCACCGAACTCCTTTCTCGGTCACACCTCCGGGATCTACGGAATTAAGGGACGCCCAACCAAATCCCCACAACGTCAATTCACATCTAGATTATTTTCAAAGGACCCACAACTGTACCTACCTACCCGATACTTACCGGTCCCGACTTCCTCTCAGCTTCTCTTACCTCATTGGCATCCGAATACTGTTACACCATGGATAATCATTTTTACTATTTGAGAGACTAAAACAATCATTGATCCATATACAATCTTAATGACGAACGAACCAATCGGACCCGATCCGAGTCGGCAGCGGCCACTTGAATGGAATAATTAGATGATTATCTTTTATATATCTGTTGCTTTGATCAGCCGCCCCTTCGTATAAAGGACGCCATTTGCAATTATCCGAGGAAGAAGCGTATCACTCCCAGAATGATGCCTCCATTATAATCAAGCTTTCTGTTGCGTTGAACTTTTCAAGGGAAATGGATAATGACGACGTAGACCCTAAAAGCTGTAACGTTTGCGCGTCTTGGTATCTGTTGCTATTGTTATACGATTTTAAGTTGTACCTTACGTAACCACGTGGCTTTGCTATATAGGAAAAATCTAACCTCGATTTAAATTTGAGTTTAATAAAAAATTATACATTTATTATCAGCGTCAAAGTTTATTTCTTTTCTCGGGTAATGGATGTGCAACCCTCCCTTTTCTGGGGGATGTCTAAATTATAAAAAGGGGGAGGATCAAGTTCGACCCACCGCAATTCCGTTTCTCTTGGCTCGAGTGGAACGAGTCGAAACGCTGACCATTATGTGGCCTTTAGAACGAAAAATTGACTTCATTCTCTGTAATTTCTCGAACCCCCGTGTGGTCCAACAAGCACAAACCCCAAAAATGTATCAAACTCGTAGGGCCTCCAGGGTGAAAGGGAACCAGGACGACTGATGGCGAACAGGAAGGGATAGGTAAAAGGACTGAGACGAGGTTACCTGTTTGTTTGCGAAAGGAATATACGAAAAGTTTCCAAGTTCCATCGCATCGATTTCTAACAATAACCAACGAACAATGCCTTCTGGGAATCATTGTTGCTGGGTCAAAACTTCCTTCTGCTTCGCGTCAAACCACCCAGGAGACTCGGGTTGGACGTTGGTCGACAATGATTCGAAAAATCATTATATCCTACGAGTCATCGAGAATAACCTTAATGGGCCAAACTTTATTTATTGCTTGCGAAGCTCTTCGCCTCGTCTGCGAGGTCACTCCCGAGAGACACGTAAGATTTTCCAAAGACTTTCTTCCCAGAATTCAATGCATTCGCATAAACATCTATATGTGGATGAATTGAAATTTTGACATTTTGGTTTTTTATTTTTGACCCTTAAAAGTACAAAATACAAATACAGTACGCGTAATTTCTTATCTTTTTTATCTTTGTATTCTTCTACTTGGATCGATGTTAAAAATTTTTTCTTGAAAAAATTTCTTGACAAATTCATAACGAGAGTTATATTTAATTTGAAAAAAATTTTATTCCAAATTGCATTGTTATGTTATCGCGGTTATCGATCGAACTCAAAAATGTAAAATTACCGTATGGAAACGTCTTTCTAGGATCCTTTTGGGTGGCTTGGGACTCGGTTACCACAGGTGACATGGTACCATAAATTCCTAACAGACTGTACTGGGAGTCAGCAAAGACAAAAAAAGTTTGCGTCACATTTTTGCCATTCGGTGAGCTACACGATATTATACCATAAATCATAGAAATCCAGCAAACCACTACTGGCTATAAAGTTTATGGTGTTTGTAGGCCCGGTCAGAACACACGGTGGTATCCCAACGACCGTATATCTTCGCGGAAGTGAAACTCTCTCTTTGTCCAGTATTTTTCTTCATGGACGATCAGTGTTTCGACAATATCGGTAGACCGTATTGTACGAGTTTACGTGGAGATTCTGCCAAAAGTACGAAGAAATACGACTTATTACGAGTCCGTGATTTACTGCAGCAGGAAGGAAGCATTCGTCGCATTGAGTATGAGGAAGAGTTCGAATTTCGTAAAATCTTTTTGCAGAGTGTGCACCACTCTTCTCGTAAATAACGTGCGACCTTATCGAGCCATATAGGAAGAAAAAAGCCTCCGACCGATCTGCGATAATTTTTTTCCAAGGATTCTACATTTCTCGACTTTTTTTTTCGACATCCGGAAATGGATGGACTGATTTTACGGATTACCGGTATGCGCTACCCTTCGAAACCGAGATAGTCATCGACTCCGGCGGACCATCCGACGATCGTTAGAGACAAATCGATTTTCCGACCCCACCCAAACACTTTATAGTTCAGCTTCGACCAATCACGCGTCGTCTTTTACCTATCGTGAACGCCCTCGAGCTCGAACAAAGATCGCCTCTTGCGTGTTACGCGCAGCCTACCAACCTGGCCACTGATTAGTTATCTATTCGTCACGTCAAATCATCATTCACACGGTCAATGAAACCTTCGACCAAACATGGCGTTTCAACGTTCGATATAAATACAATTCTAAAACAGGGAAACGGCTCTTTACACTTAACGCGAGTTGTCAGTCAAATTCCTGTTTCGATGAAAAATCGAATGATTAACTGTCTATCCCGTGCTAATAAAACCCAAGTCAGTATATTCTCGTTCAGCTAATTATATCAATATCAGCAACGAAGAAACAAGCTTTAGCGATATTACACAATTTTTTGTACAAATTCGACCAGCAGTCTGATGTACCGGTTGAATTGGCGCAAAGCGTTATTTCCACGTGCTATTGTAAATTGTAAAGGAATCAAAGAGCGACGTAAGCAGCGATGGGACGAATAATTTTTGGTAAATTTTTTTTTATACACGGTACGAGCGTACCTACAAATTCGATCTATGTCCACGTCTTCTGGATCCGTCGTTAAAATTTATGAAGGCTCCTGAAAATCGAGTTCGCAAACGGTTTACGAACTAAATCATTAAACGGATGAAAGTAAAAGCCCCCCGCGGTTTCGAGCATTAGTTCATCCGTCTCTTGGTTCGCCTGAGTTATCCCATCCTTTTTCCACTGCCCGTCAACTTCTCGCAGGCGTCTCTCTCTCTCGCCTTGGATTTTCGCTGGCACGCGTTATATATGAATCCCACGCATCGAACCCAGGGCACCGCGGGGTACAGCCAACGACATGTGTTTCTCTCCTCTCCTATCCTCTCTCTCTCTCTCTCTCTCTCTCTCTCTCTTCTCGCATCTGACTCGCCTCTCTCACTTCTTCATCTCTCTGGTTCATCCTTGCTCGGCGCACATCCACATCCCCAATACCATCCTTCACATCCCTTATGCCACATTCTACCCTCTCTCTCGAACCTTCATCTCCACGTGCCCTTTTTTTATTTCATATCGGTACTTTTCAAAATTGGACCTTACCTAACCTTACCTCTGCTTCCTTCATTCACAGCCGGCGGTCTTAGCGGTTACGCGGGATATATTCGAATTCCCTGCAAGCCAGATGGAATTCCTCCAAATGAAGTCAAAGGAACCCAAACGAAAGTGTTACCAATAACATTTGGCCGGTGCGCCCTGAATTTTTCACATAGTCGATCTCATTTCGTTCGGCATGTCAGAAATGAAATATGACGCTTTTCTTTTTTTTTCTCTCTGACAAAGACACGCGATTGGTTGTAGGGTGCATTGAATTTAATGTAGAAATTGTTTCCGGCAATTTTTTTTCTTTTTCATTTTTTTTCTTATCATGTACTGGGTACTACTTGATTACACATATGCCACATGCTTGTCCCTGAGCGCTTGTTCTTTTTTTCAGGCCATTAAGTAAACATCGCATTAAGTAGGAAAACTCCGACAAAATGTTCTCGTAACAAATGTCAGGCGATATAAAATAATAAGCCTATTAGTCACGGGGTCACGGGATCCTGCGTCATAGCCGCCGTGGAGCACAGGGTCGTGTACCTTTTGCGGTCCCACAGTATTCATAAGGGATTTATGGTATGTCCTCTCATTCATAAAAATATTATTCAAATTTAGAACGTCTAGACGCCGTACTGCCCGACTCTCCGGATCTCTCGGGTCTCTTTATCGATGATACTTATCTCACGTTCATTGATAACTTTCTGGCATGTAGTAACCCTCCTTATACCCAGTACACTAACCCCCTCCATATATTCACACGGCTTACCCCTACTACTTTACTGCTACTAAAAATACTTTACTTTTATTTGTTTTTTTTTCAACTCAAAATTATTCTTAACGACTACCCTTCGGTCCTGAAGCAGAAGATGTTCCTGTTGGTTAAAGAATCTCCGAGCTGTCCTATCCCACGCCTGTTATTTGACTTTTAATTAAACTAGGGAAAGTAACTCGTACGATTCATACATAACTTTTTTTATCTGAATTTAACGAGCGATTTTTTTTAATCAAATATTATTCCCGTGATTAATTTCGTATTGACGTCGATCGGTTATCGATCTTTATGATACGATTTTCTCGGTATACCGATATTTCCGGCAATGATAAATTTTATGGATGCAATTTATGCATCGCTAAGATACGATTATCTTGAAAGATAAACGCGTAGGCCGTGTAAATTATGGACAGACGTACACCCAACAGAAAAAATCGGATTCTTTAGATTGACATTGATAACGAAATAATATCGATAATAAAGTTGATTAAAAGTTGTTTAAAAATATTTATTTTCATTTTTATTATATATCACTCTTACGTATCTTGTTCATCGACATTGTGCATCCTGTCAACATGTTTCTACACTGTATAAAGCATATAAAATCGTCTACAGTATCTTATATACCGTACGTGGTTTTGTAACGTTCAAAGACGTTTGGTTCGCACATAACACACAAGTTACTTTTGTCCAGGACAATTCTCGCCCCTTTTTCTCGAATGCCGTGTCGTTGTGCCGCCTACGCTTACATCTTGATTGGCGAGTTTTACGGTCATAAATAATATATGCAGCTCTCGCGAGATTTTATCGTCTCGCATATGGGGCGAAAATTTAATAGGTGGACTTGGAGGAGATATTACGTCCACGTACGATAATCGCGCTTCCCCGACGGTGTACAGAAATTTCAACGTACAAGAGTCTCATTACGGTATTGCTAGACGTTCGTGCGGCCTTTTCATACGAAGTTTCATCTCGTTGCTTGAATGAGAAATACGTCACAATTATATCACTGATATCAGACGTCAGTCTGTATACGATGTATATTTGACTATTACGGTAGCTATAGAAACGTACCCTTTTACGGAATGAGAAATAGGTAGAGATGCATAGGTGTATACGTGGATAGATAAATTAGATACCTACGTTCACTTTATTATGACCAGGGACGCGAGGCTCTTCAAAAACAAGAAGGCGGAACAATGGATAATAGAGAGAATGATTGAACAGTAGAGACGAGCGAAGAGAAAATAAACGTAAATTTAACTGACTGACGCGGCAACCAAGCGCGTTCGTTCAGGAACGGGAGCCGTACGGACACGAAAGAAAATACTGAAGAGAACAAAGTGTGAGACAGGTAGATAACGGATACATGTGTCGTGAGACAGAGGAGGATACAAGAAAAGGGTAGCCACTTTGCCTATGATTTTTATATGTGAAGAATTTATCTAGTGAACTTGATCCGGTGATTTTTAGATGATATTTTAGTAAATTATTTTATGGAATAGAATGGTACTGTATTTATTTCTTCTATTTAGTTTTTACAGCACTCACTTGGCGTAGGTACTATAAAATAACTACTCCTGTGGAAATTCTAACCAAGAGAAGGGGTGATAAGAATCTATTTTTTTTAATGAAAGCATTTGTAGAATCAGACATATGTATGCGGGCATAAGGAAAGAAAGACAAAGGTCTGCTGCTGTGGGATTAGCTGGAGTGGATCGAGATGCTAATAATTTATGTGAAAGGTAGAGGAGTACGCCTATGGTGTCAAGGTGGTGGACATTCTCTCTTTATGGGAACCATTATCTCTATTGTCGTTTAAGGAAGTGATATATCGCGGTAAATATCAACAATTTTACTGTGAAAGTCAAGTACGTTATTTTTGTGTGGCTTTAAGTTTTTGATATTGACGAAAAGTGTTTTACTGGAAATTTGATTATTTGGATGAAAAATGTTGAGGTACAATTTAAAAAAATTTTTTATCGTCGACATCACATAGTGATATGAAAGTGAGATATTGATGTTTTGGAAAATAAATATTTTTCAGTTTCATCAAATTATTGGATTAAATTATAACAATTCAGATATAGCATTTTTTTTGCAATTTGATATTAATTTTCGAGTACCGTATTCTCAGTCCAAGTCGAGCGGGCGTGTGCGATTTCTCTCGTAAACCCTACGGGTCACTAACTAAACCAATGAGACCGTGCTGCGATTAAATAATTCATGCTGGGAGGGTAATCCGCAAATTTGTTTGAGATTACACAGCTCTGCATTTGCACCCCGTGCGGTCACACAATGGCTATCTTTCAGTCGACCCGAACTCCTATCATTTTTAATCTCTCAATTAAACCGCCTGCTATTTTGTTCTATGCCGTCCTAAGCTCTTGGCTATACCGCCAAACCGACCCTTCTTACTCGGTTCGAGCCTCTAGTGACATTAAGTACAAAGAGAGTCCACATAGAAAAAGCCCTTTTTATTTTGAATTTATTTAACATGCAGAATCCATTTGAAATTTTGGATTTGATTATTTACAATTAAATGCCATAGAACGTCATTGTCGATAATTGAAATTGATAATCTATCACTGTTTAATCAATTTTTTTTAACTGCATTTTACCGCGTACTCACTGACATGAAAATTTTGAAAAATGTCATTATTCAAAATTACATGGTACGACGAAATTTTTTTTATCGAAGAGGGGGTAGCACGCGAACACGCGGTTTTCTCGGTTTGCTCACGATACGGGGGGTACCGTATTGCACGTGGGGGGTACACGGACGACATACGGAGAACACCATGTCCCATATACTCTATCCCATTGCCCATTGCCCATTGCCCGATCACCATTGGCCCGTTTATAAAGGCGAGATGGGGGGTCCAGCTCCCTTACTTTATTCGTGCCGCGCTGGGGGGCGAACTGGAGGACGAAAACACGAGTGCTAAACTCGTAATGATCGCTAAATGAAAAATCCATGACTCCCTAAGCTCCTAGTCTTCTTGTACGTTTCGCACGTAAGAGCTTCGTCAATACAATAGCGAAATATTATTTCACCGTTGTCCACATAGGATACGAAATAATTTGATTTCTCAACAAATAATTTCATTATGCTAGCTGCGCAACGAAACGAAAAATGGCCTCCGTGAATATCTTTAACGATTTCCATGATTAAAAACATGAGTTCTAAGCTGGTAACCATCGCTAAACGAAAAATCCATGACTCCCTAACCTCGTATTCCTCTCAGACGTTTCACACGTACAGTCGGATTCAATGTGTTTTTTGACAGTTCGAGAACATCGAAATCCGTCGTTTTGCATACAATTTTCATTACAAACTATACATTTTAATTATAAAATTTATTTTGTTTTTCTACTTTAGCATATAGTTCTATGATTTTATGGAAAGCCGCATATAATTTGTCAAAGATTACATTCTTTGCTAACTGTCAGAAAAACAACACATTGAACACGTGGACTGATTGTACGAGTTTCATCGTTGCAATAACAAAATACGATTTGTACATCGTCTATATACGATACGAAATAATGTGCTTTATCAGCGAATAGTTAGGTTATGCTTGTGGAACGAAAAAAAAAACAGGCTTCCAGGACTGTCATCGATGATTTCGTTGATTCCATGACATAGCCTTCCACGTACCTAGTGCAGCCAACAAAAAATTAGTCTGGTAGAAATAAAAAAAAAATTTCGATTGCCTCTCACAGGGATTCCGTTTTTTCAGCCGGACTCAACAAGACGTTCGATTTGGTGATTCCTGACGCATTCGGGATTTTCGCGGCCGATCGGTTTGGAACAACCAGGTGGCCGCGCAGTTGTTTGCGAGCAACAGCCTAACGGGCCTAAAAAATAATCGGTTGCAAAATTATAGTGCGCGCGATGATGCCTCCCAGGGCGAGAAGGTATTCAAGTCGCGGAACCCTGGAGCATACGTGACAATGCGTCCCCCCATGGAACCCGCCACTCGCGGGGGGTCTTCACGTCGCTACTGGATTCACTCGCTTCCGTACGCGCATGAACTTTTACGCACACTTACGCATTCTTGCCTGCTCTTATGTGCATTTGACTTCCCGCGCATGGCAGACGCGCGCACACTCGAAACGTACACGCGTACTTCGTCTCGTATCCAGTATTCACATAACACTCACTCTCGACAACTGCTTAGGTACGAATTTTATAGCAGACTTATATTTATGTACCACTATCGTTATATACATGTAATATAAAAAAAAGTATATAATCATATCTCTATATAGATATGTTTTTGCCACTTTTATCATATAATAATATATTTTCGAAAATATATCAATTCAATATATTTGAACGTATCTAAAGGCATTCATAAGTCACACGTACGAAGATACATCGGATCTACGTACATTATACCCATGGACTGTTAGGATTGCATGTCCGGAAGCAAGAGATCGATTACTGATAATAATTAGTAATTACTAGAGTTTCTCGTTTTGTCTTTGTATGGCAGGTATATATGATATAGGTAATTTCGTCGATGATATTAAGTCGCGGGTAATAGGTACGTGAGAATCCATCGTGACCGTATCCCATATTGTTACAAAAGGCATCGTACGGCATAGAAATGAAATTAAAGTTTTTTTCAATGGCGGCACGTCTGTGAGCCTCATTAGCCGCGCGGTTCCGTGAACCTCCCTCTATCCTGCATCAGTGCGTGCCGAGCTGTATTGTGCGTACGTACAATCTTCGTGCCCACCAACACCCATAGAAAGAGTTACAGAGAGGCCGAGAAGGCCGTATCATTGTACCGCGGCATTGTTACCCGATGGAAGAGGAGATGAGTTTTGCTCAAAGATGCTTTTAGTCATTGTGCTCTTCTCTGCTCTTGAGAGTTCGAAGCCGCCGAAATGGACCAGTCCGATCACCCTGACGCGATATTAGATTCCCCTCTCGATTATATATATTTTCTTCTGATTTCAAACCCAACCCCTTTCGTAAGGGTAGGTATCAAAAGTTTTTTATTAGAAAAAAAAAGTATGAAATTTTCTTTCAATCCATTCATACGGTCACGCTTGCTTTTCTTGTCACTGCTATTTTTAAGATCATCATTCCACTGGTACAATGATACCTATCTTACAAGAATAACTGCACATATAGACGTAATTAATAACATAAATAAATTTAAAAAATGTTTATTTCAGACTCTTCTCCTATCCGAAGGTAAAAGGGATGTTATCGCGTACTGCAAATCTGCCATTTTGGATCAGGACCTCATCTGGGATCAGAACTGATAAGAAAAAAATTTGTATTGTATACAGTGGTAATTTTACTTCTCCACCCCCAATGTGTGTGAATGCATATAATAGAAATTATATCACAGTATCGCTTGAAAGTCACATACATTTAGCATTACAAAGCGGCTGGCAGCGATGTATCTTATTGTTTATCCGAAAAGGAAATCCAATACATTATTACCCGTCGGCAGCGACGTATAACGAGTCAAATATTGATAATCGAACCGAACAATCGGTGGCACTGTGTACCATGCCGTATTCAGGACTCAGAAAGTTACAAATGCACTGGTACAAGTCACTTTAGGAAATAAGAGCGTATACGCGTGTTAAGCATAGGGCAAAGGGCGAAGGGAATAAGAACCATGAAACATCTGCCGTCCTCGATTCTCAAGTAGAACTTGAATCACAAGTGCACTTGACACGAGCCCGAGAAAGGTTTTCCGCGCTTTTGAGTTTTTTCTCGAGTAGGCGGAGTGCGCGTTGGGTCCTTGGGCGCGTTCCGCCCTACGAATATTCATTCGGCCTAAATGGTGGTGCAATAAGGTACGTCTATTTATCATTCAAACGAAAGGGGACACCAGGTGTGAAAGCTGTACGAAGCAAAATAGAAATATGAATAAATATATATCGCAAGTTGAGTATTTGGTATTACTTGATAATAATAATAACGATGTAAGACGTAATTATAATAAATAATAATAACAATTTCCCCAAGGAAGATACAATAACGCCGTAGACAAGTGTCCGATCCAAGACTTCTCCGGGACGATCTCGATGGCTAGAAATCGGCGCCATATACAGAGGGCTGAAACTTTGATTACTGGTAGGAGGAGCAGAATGAGGAAGAGTAGGAGTAGAAGAAAGAGGAAGAGGAAGAGAGCGTCAAGTGTTCCACGCATGGTAACGTTTCCTACACACGTCCATGGGTCGGCGGTGCGTCCGTTCGTCTGTCGGCAAGTCTGTACCAAACGGATCGACCGGTGCCAAGTCACGCCTCCTGCGGTGCTTGTTGTCATTGTCGGATGGCACACGGGCACGCACACCTACGCACAATATCTCGCTGGCACGCACAGTCACCTTTGTGTTAGGATGGGCAGCGCACCTTATCAAGGGGGCCGACCAGCCAAATTGACCTTCTTCAAGGAACCGCCGCCGGTACCTTACAAAGGTGCCGAAATTGGAGCGCCGGACGACTGCCTACTCGATGACAAATTGTTGGTTAACCCCTTTTTATCAATCCCCCGCTCTGCCTTCTAGCGACTACGTCGTGCTACTCTTCATCGCGTCTGTTACGCGCGCCAGACTGTCATGCTGCTACGGCCATGCTACGTTACTGTCAAGACTAGAAAGACTAGAAAGAAAGTACGAAGGAAATGGAGGATGATGATCTGAAGTTGCATTTGGACCGGGATGTCCCGCACGGGAGATTCGACAAGTCCCACGGATCTTTCCTACTTTCTATGAAGGAATTTTACGATTACGAGCAGTCCCCACTTTCTTTTGAATTATAACTGACTTTTCACACTTTCTAATTCTTTTGGCGACTTTTTTCTATTGATATTCAGATTTCTTTAAATTTTTTACGAAATTTAATGATTGTCTTTACGGTAGTTATATGGAGTCAGGTACTTATACGGTAGTACGTGTAGTCGGGCCGCAAGGTCAGTTTCACTTTGAAGGGACACCTCCTTACGAACCGAAACGTTGATAAGTCCCCTCAAAGCGAAACCGATGTCGCGCTCTGACTTTAGATGTAATGAAATATATCTGAAGATACGAAGAAATAGATCTGAAAATAAATGTTTGAGATGCTGGGTACTCTTGTGAAATACAGGGGAAGACATCTTTTTCAATGCCATTGGGTCCTTAGGTAAGTCGTAAATGCAAAAATAATTAATTACGATATTATTATTTTTATTGTAAACGGCAGTTTGTACCATTCGCCTGCGAACGATCAGGACTACCATGATTTTTTAAGGGCTAATTTATCCGGTTCTACTTGGACGTTACCATGGTGCCCAATACAGACACTTGGAACAATTCTCGTAGTGGTTCGAAAGAGCAAGAGACTGTAAAAGTCGATTGTCGAGGTCCCGCCCAGCAGCGGGTTGACCAATCGGAGGGCCAAGCGTGCCGACTGGAACGTTTTTTACTTTTTAACCGTCGTTACACCAAGTGGTTTTCTTGCCTCAACGCCATCTTAGGCGACCGGACATTATCAAGGTTTATTAATTATTTCGGCTTGCTCGAATCCGGTACTGCGACAGCCGTCCAATTAACTAAGAAAATTTGAAATTATCGTTTACTTTCCACACAAAGTCCTCACACTGGTCAACGTAAGCGTGCATCGAATATAAGTAGCACCTTATCGCCCCATCCTTGTCCTATCGGACGTTGTAAAGTCATTGATTTATGAAGAATTGAAACCCTTATACTATACACAATCTCGTTGGAATGTCAATAGTAAAAAAAAATTGAATAAGTAAATTCATATGATTATCATCGTTCCTTCAACTTAACAAGAATGCATTGAGTAATAAAGCCAAGATAACACTATCAACCTTCCTTAACTCGTTTGCATGGAAAATTCAAAAATACCCTCTTATCGCGACAATTTTTTTTCACTATATCTGGATACCAATTAAGCATATAGAAGCGATCTGGTGACAGTGACCAGACAAATTACCCCCATAGATGCGCTAGTGATGCAAATCGGTTAAAAAGAATGTTTCATCAATGGAACACGTCATGTTTCATCGTTCCCATTTTTACCTCGGTCCATTACCGAAAATAGGAACAAAACCGTTACGACTAGTCAAAGAACTCAGTCAGACGTAACATAGCATCAAATGAATTGCGCAATAGAGACTAGAGTATCGTTAGGGCCGCGGGTATTGGTGATGGTGGTGGAGGGGGTAAGGTATACAGTTAAGCGGAAGTATGCAAGTTAAGTTAAAGCAAATGTAAAGGCTACTCACAACGGACTTTTCCCCCTCGCGAGAATCGAAGGTAACTTCCGTTGATTCGCTCGCAAATGAAAAAGGAGCATTTACAGCGCGACAACCTGATCGTGAGAAAATCTCGAGAGCGATGTGCCTATCCGTAGGCTGTAATTTGCACTTCCGTTCTCATAAGTCTCGCTTAGGAACGGGCACAATGAGAGCTCCGATCTGCCCCCCAGCAGACCGACCTACACACGTCCGCTCGACTCGGTAACCTGATGCGGCCATTGTTGCAGGTGCCTATTTATTTGCCGTTTAAGCCAGTCCGGAACAATAGTCAAGGACCATGAAACGTCGCAGAATAGACTCAACCGTTCTTTCTCGAAACGGCCCACTGCGATCAGGCGTTTGTTCTCGTAGAAGTCAACGATTTTGCGCCTCGCTGAGACTTTCGAGAACTGTTTTACCTCTCTAACGTACTTCGCACGTGCGTGCCCCTCTCCTTTCCTTTTAAGGACGATGGACGCCCCCTTTGTTCGATTCTCGATTCAAGATTCTCACCAAAAGAATTGACGTCTACGTACATTACATATATATATATATATTCTCTCTGAGAACGATATTCAACCTCTCTCTCACCTCTTGACTGCATTTGCTTCTCAGTGCACGGAATTAAAATCGAGTTTTTCTCACTCTCCATGTACCGTGGGTAGCGAGGAATATCTATTCTCTCCTTTTTTTTCCTAGGATCGTCACTCCGCGTAACGAAATCACCTGCTTCGCGGCAGGTCGCCCGGATTCACGCTTTGTAATTGGAACGAAACATTCTTTAATCGATACTCGATAGATTCACTCCTTTCGGTTCTTCACTTGGCTTATCTGCCTTGTAACTTGCGCAATCTGTGGAGCAACTAATTTTTTTAACTAATTTATCCGAATATTCCACGTTTAATAAATGCACGTGTCATTTTTAATTTACATAAACAAATTCACTATAAAATTGCCAATTTCGACTCTATCTCGTTTCTACGTGCGAAAACTGGAATTGGTTTTGAAAGTTTTATACATGAGTCAGACACTCAATCATATATAATACAAACGCCATGGGTCCGCATTACGCCCATCAGTATGCTGAATAATGATTTATCAAGTAATTAAACTATTTTTATCTGATATTAATTAAATCTGTTACAAATTACATTAATATTGTATCTCGACGTCATTACCGTCCGCTTTAATAATATTACATCATTAAAACATACGATTTCATATCGCATGCCAGTCTCCGTCTAACATAAGGAAATCATATCCACCGATAACTGTCACCAGGTTTGAAAAAATGAAAAAAAATTCTCAGCAACCTTCAATATTATCGTCTGAAAATCAATTCTCTTCGCGTTTTGTATCGTTTGAAGTCAAACGAGAGTAGAAATGACTATGAAAATAAATTCAAGGAATGTCTATCTCCTTTTTGATGCGAAAATCACATACAAAGAACACAATGTTCTCGTGCGACGGACACCTATAGTGCGTTAGAAAAATAATAATACTGTCCTCCGCGTAAGCCCCCCTATAATATAACATAGCTCGTAGGTTGCCGTATGAATGATTTGGTATGTCTTTGGCAAGGTCTCTCTTGCAAGCCATTGCTAAGGTATATTAAATTCCATGATATACTTGTCAAGGCGTGGTGGTGGCCCATGGCCCAATTCTTCCCGACTTCAAGTACTCGAACCCCTCTGGGGATACCTCGTTCTCGCCATGGGACACCATGCTCTATCTTGCTCTCTGCACGCCTTAGGGTGCAAAACCGAGCATGGGGCACCCGTACCTAATAACCGCGTATTACCTTTATCGTACCAATTTCAAAGGAGTCAAATTTAACGGCTTTTAGTACCGCGTCGAATGATGCTCCTTATTCTTCATATAAAACTTATTTTTTAAGTTGTCGTCATTACAGTGTATGTTACGCGTACCAGCCCATGAGGTCATTCGTCTTGATTTGTGTAAGTAGAAAAATTTATATTGGTACAGAGGTTATTGGAATTTGAAAAAGGAGGGAGGAGGCTAACTGGCTATCCTAGAAAATAGGATTGTTGCGTGCTTAATTTTTTTCTGAATAAATTGATTATATAATTTGATATTTAGAATATTTCTTCATATATTTATAGTCTTTTTGGTGTAAATAATTGTTGGGACCGACCACTGATACTTGAGTTGACATTTTTTACGTGACGTGGCTAGTTTGTATTCCAAGTGTAAAGGGTGTCGAGAGGGCGGTACTGGACGCACGTTAAAATTGACTCCAGGGATTTCTTCTTTGAAGAGACTAACATTCAATCGATCGTTGTATCGAACATAGCAGGAAAATTTGTCGTCGAAAGTGTCGTTAAACTGTGAATTGGGTGTGGCTGGAATTTTCCTCTGGGAAATGTTGACAGTTTCCGCAAAGCTACTTTCCCTTCTACACTTTCGTACTTTCGAGGGCTGAATATTTATTTGTCTTTTCCTTTACGAGACTTCCTTACAGCATCGTGATTTATGAAAGACTCTCGAGCGTTATTTTGAATTGTGGACTAATGAAAAATGGATGTACCTAGACATAAGTCGGAGAGCCTTGCGTTCTGTCAACGTTGTCTGGCAAAGAACGAATCGGATGAATAAGAGTGGAATGAGTTTCTGTAAAAAAAATTTTTTTCAGAAAAATGAAATTTTTTTTATCGAGATAAATTATCAGATTTTTGATTTTAGGAAAGATTTCAATGACGTACAGGTAATGCACGTTCGTACTTATCTTATCACGTATCCACATATTCACTTAACCAAGCATACACAGGTCGCCTGAAGTTTTTGAATAAACACCAAGAGCCACCAAGGAAATACGAGTAAATAATAAAACTAAAAATCGGTAAGATATGTGAGTAATAAAAGTGGACAATGGAGGGTCAAATTAATATTAAGGTGAGCCATGGGGGGAAGGGGCGAAGTGGGAGGCAGGCAGAGTAAAAGGGAAGGAGATTCGACCAAGGAGGGTTGGGGATTTGAGTAGGGACAGTAATTTATCAAGCGTAGATAGGGATCTTAGTGGTCGCGTGTACGGGACCCGCGAAGTTTTTGTCCAATAGTGGAAAATCGAATGACCGGTTCGAGGGTCTACAAAGAAACAACGAGTTTATTCGATCGAAGATATCGTATAGCCGTAACAAATAAAGAACTGCCATCTTTCTCTTTTTCTTATAATTCAAGAATCAGTGCTGATCCCACCTTAATCAATATCCAACTTCAGTGCTTGGCTTGACTCGGCCGGACAATAATTTCTCAATGGTCGGTTTGGTTCGGGCCAAAAATGCCAGACATACCAGCCGGCGCGCGCCCAGACGCCGCCTGGCTCTGTGCGAGTGAAAATAATATAAAAAAGAGCTTCTCTCAAGGGTTGAAACTCAATGACGAAGGTAGCTGCGTAAAAGTATATTCCACGTACTCCTCAGGACAGAAGAGCAGCGCCATTCCAATTTGTTCTCCCTCTTTTCTCTTCTTGCTCGTCCTCATGCCAATTCTAACAGTCCTTACAGTCTACACAGTGTCCGGATGACGTTTTCATGAAGGCGCACCGAGAGCTGTCGACGCGACAAGTGGTAATGACGCGAGGGTGCGACAATACGACAATGCGACTACCCACTGGTAATAACGACCAATTGGGTTAGGCGGGTTTTCGAATAGAAGAACGTACGAATCATATTACCCGTCATGCCATTCAAATCCGTTGAGACCTAGCGGACACTCGACGAACTAATTTAGTGTCGCAGTCATCGCGAAACCTGTTTACCGCGTAAGCTTTTTCCTCGCGTTTACATAGACACTAGCCCCAAGCCGTGCCTATACAATCGTGCCTTAGCTTTTTTCCATACCTCTCTGCCGTTAACGTCCCTTCGCTTCATTTCGCCGATTATAAATTTGTAATTCATTCCAACGGCACGCCAACAAATTACACGTGTCAACACATGTGGGGTACGCCGTGGAGGAGCGTTACTCCGTTCACATAAATCTCACGTATTTGGTGGCGTGGTGCGGGTCTGACGGGTTCTAACGATATATTCTGATATAATTAAAACAATAAATAAGATGGCGTCCTACCGAGAGCGCCGGGGGTCGAACTCCTCTCAAGAAATACGTTGCACGCCGCCTCTCTGCCCACCGAAAATAAGTAGAGCGTCTTAGGCGTATCTCATAGAACAAAATGACTATCCTATTTGAAAAGTTTTGCCAGGGCACCCACCAGGATTACATAACAAAAAGAAAAGCGACTTCCTTCCACAAGACACATTACAGGAAAGTCCAAGTGAAATAATATTTTTTTATTGCATGCTACGTTTTAATTAGAAAATGTTTCTCGAAACTTTAATTATTATAATTCAACATAATCATTTTACTCGTAGTCTCTGCTACCGTTCTCTATTTTTTCTATAACCCATTACCACTGCGTAATAAACTTGCAGCTGATCGAAACCCCAGTTCGGAGTGATACGTCACTGCTCGAATAATGACGGAATTTACCGATCGGGTTCCAGTTAATAAATAAACCTTAACTAGTCCGCGGCGGAGCAAGTAAGAGAAGCGTGACCGAGGGCGGAGCGACCCTTAATTACTGGTTAAACGGGAGTCCTCTCCGCCTACTAAAATATAACCCATCATAATCCTCTTGGGCCTCCGCTCTTGGCCCATTACCGTAGGAAGTTAGTTGCAGGTTAGGATCGAATCACGAGTTAGCCACCGGTAAATTACACGTTTGTTTTAAGTCCGACCCAGCCTTGCACCTGAACGCCAATCCTACCCTGATTTATCGCTCTTCTCGGATCTTCTCAGCTCTCATTCCTTTTGTCTTAGCAGACTTTCCACGGAAATCGCCAGACTGTTTATGCCCGTTTCGTCCCGGATTACTGAACCTCCAGATGGATCGGTACAGTCTTGCTTTCGGGATCGATAACACGGTTGGGTTACTGTTTACCTATCATTAGCTTCAACAGTTTACTTGACTAACTTAACCTCGAAAATTCTTTGAAAATTTTACGAACGACTTATTTTTTCAAAATGAAATTTTTCACGTATTTTGAAAATTGGATCTAAATCAAGAGCACCTGAATAAAGCATTTTTCCTTAACGTAAAACTTATTTAATGTTACAAATTTAGCATACGAATCCCCTATTAATGTAATTGTATAATTTAGAGTACTTGTATATATTTAAGGGAGCACGTGCATTTTTAATGCAGTTTTTTTACTGCTAGTAACAGACTAATTTTATTTCGAAAACAGCTACTCACTGAGAGCAACTCGGGTAAGTGATGCGGGTGTGCTTACTGATCTTCCCCTCAGGAGTATCTCAAGAATAGACTACCCCCTGGTTGAGGGTGCATCGATAGATAAGTGCTCCAGCCAATTGAGTGGTAATCGAGTATACTCATCCCTATTCTCATCCAACGTATCCCTTCCCGCAGCTCGATCACGGACGATAACGACCTTATCTTCGCCTCGGAAATTGGGTGTATTGTGTAAAGTCTTTATCAGGCTGCCATTAAGGGTAAAACAAATTAGTTATCTCGAAAAGGGTTCGCTGTCACTGTAATTTCGTTATTCGAAATAATTTTTATGAAATAATCAATACTTAGATTCATGAGTCAGAAAAACATTGAGGGGTATGAGAAATTTGCAAATAATCACAGGTGAGGGTTGTTTTCGAAAAAAAAGAAAATTTTAAGCAAGTAATTAAAATTTAACGAATAAAAAGTTTAACTCGACACAAGTTATAAGAATGAACTTTGTAACCCGATTAGCCGGCACTGTGATACGGAATGAGATTTCCGCGTGGTAAGAGCGAAGTAAATATTTAATCCGAGAACAGGCGTCGCCCTGGTATACCAGGCTTTAATTACGAAGTAATTAAAAGAGGCAACCAGTTTTTTTAATTCACGTTCGTGGCCTCGTAATATACGCCTGGCGATAAATTAATAAAGCGCGCTTACCGCGTTACCCCGCTCTGTTAATTTGAAATATGCTTTTGGCCGCGATCTCGGCAGAACGATAAGTTCGTAATTAAAAATAAAACGCAACTTAAAAATAAACTAACAGCTTCTGGTTGGTCAATTGAAAGTGGCAACTGGAATCCAGCGTTGATTTCCTTGAGTCACGTTCCTTCTTCTTTAAAGTATCGTATTGGCGGTATCAATAGCTGGCAATATCGACTTGATACTTTCTAAAAAATTTATTTAAAAAATCTTAATTACACTGTTTTACGTATAAAAATATAATAAAAAAAATCTCTAACCCAAATGGCACACTGATGATTTTTACATATTCATTCGTCAATTTCATTAGTATATGGATCCACCAATGACCATGTAGATGGGTAAGAGCTTTGGCTAGATTCTATATATTTCTTTGACCAATATATAACTGTTGCTTACGTGATGGATCAGATAAAACGAGTCCCCGCATTCGGGAGAGCTGTCGAAGCAACACATGGCCAGTAAGCAGCAACAAGCAACAGTGTATCCTTGCGTTAATGCATAACCGCGAGCTTAAGCTTAGCATAAGCGGATCGCTCAGCGGGTGCCTAAACGCTGATATAATCAGGATAGGTACTAGGTTGGTAGCTGGAGGTGATATTTGGAATCCATTCTTGTGCTATTACGCCGATATAAATATTATAATTCATCGAAAGTCCCTAGTGGACTTAAGATTTGGGCTTTGAAAAGGCTTTAATTGAACGTTACGGATGATTTTAAGAAATACATACCTGGTCACGTGGATTCATTCGTAACATGAGTTTTTAGGAGACTCTATTTTTCTGTATTGATCTTTTTCTTCCTTTTTCTTCAAATTAATCATCGATTGTATATTTGCAACGAGACTATAGTCAGGTTTGTTTCAGTTAGATCCGCGGCGTGAGCTTTGCTCATTTCTCAACAAGACCTTTGGGTTAATACCTGCTTTGCTTCTGGATCCAAAATTTTGCCTAAAACACTAATTTATTAATGTAAAATTGTTTATTAGCAATTGTCGTGTGATTACTGAACTGTATTGCATATATAACTATGTACGTACGGTCTAGGAATTTTTTTATCCACATCTAGTGAAAGGCTAAGGAGGGTTTTTAAGGGTGGTTAGCTCCTATAAGGGGGTGTACAGATTTCACGCAGATAAATTTCAAAGCCGAAAATCGCATCTCGTGCTCTGCTTGTTGCACAATCCGGTATTGTCGCCTGGTCCGTATTTTTCTAATGGAAAAAAAACCCTTCGTCCCAGGACCCCATGTTGGCATTTAATGTCACATCGAGTATGAGGCAAAATCGTGGAAAATTACTAGCGGATTAAGGAGAGTGATACTCTTATTCGCGGCAGTATGGTGTAGATCGTTTGTTATGAACTTACCCTTAAAGGATTATTTGGTGATCTTTGTATTGAAGTATGTCCCAGGTATTTTTTTCAAAATTGTTAACTTAATCGTCAATGGAACTCGCAGTCTTTGAATTTCTCTAAAGAATTTTATCTCGAATCTGTTGAGAATATATATTCACTCGAATACTTTACACGCTCCAAACTACGTTATCCATATATCATATTAGGCTCGATCGCAGTTTAGAATGAAGAATTTTTTCACCCATTAATTATATCGCCCGGGCAGGTCAAGGGTTATTTAATGAGCTGGGATTAAATTGGTTTCGAAGATTGCATTCCGTGGTATCCTTTTACCTTGTCACAATGTAGCTTGTGGATGATTGTATTTATTTAGGTCAAAAATATTTGTGATTTTCAAACCACGCTATGTAGATTAATTTTTTAGTGTGTTCGTGTTAACTTCGGACGATCTCTTACAGGGTTTTTAAGTTTAGAAATTTCTTGTACCCGGTGTAAGGTGCTGCTTTGCATGTGTACAAGTCTTTACCATGTCGAATTTGATGATTGTATTGATACAATTTTTGAGAGCGAAAATGTTTACGTTTCACGACTCGATAGAATAAATTTAGCTAGTCGTAAGCCATGCCATAATTATTTTAACCTGTGATGACATGTAGTGCCATCTAAGGAGGAACGTCGGTAATACAGTCGTCAACCACTTCAGTAAAGCTACATATACCCAACGCTTGCACAATTAAATGGATTCTACATTACCGGGCAACTGTAATGCAGACTTTCTAGTCAATGAAAATCGGAAATAATAAAATTTTAGGAGATTTTTTCTTAAGGAGTTTCAGGATTGATTATGAAGTTTTATATTTCTAATATAAAAAGTTAATAACTGTCTGTCCATTACGTGTCGAGGTATAATTAAGCCGCTGGATCTAATCAATGTGATATTGGGAAAGGAATGACGATTACGTTTTCATCGTGTAGGATTTAAGTATGATTAACCAAACATATGAAACATTTGAGAAGAATATGCAAATATTCTTTTCAAATGTTAAATATGATTGTATATTCCTACTTAAATTATGCATGATAGAAACGTGGTTAAACTCCATCTTTCAGAGATACGTTGATCAACGGTAAGTAGACTAGGCATCTTAGCCGGTTTGGTGTTACCTGTTGGTCGTGTTACCGACCGAAATGTCAACGTTAGAATTGCAACGAAAGGTGATGACAAATGAATCGTCGGGAGATAGTGTCCAAAAAATAAAAATTTGTTTTCAAAGCCCTTCACACACAAAATTACTTATCAACATAAGACATAGTGTAAAGAAACCAACCAATCAGAATTTAGTAATCCCTCCTCCAAGGAGACAGTACTAGATTCTGATTGGTTGGTTTTTTACGCTTACATCTTACGTCGTTACGTTTTTTGTGTGTAAGGACTTATGCTCATTTCCTTCGACATCAATCGAAGTTTAAACTCTGGTTACCTTATCTTAAAACTGTATTTAAAAAATTGAACCAGGTTTAAACCACGTCAAAGGAAACGGGCGTTAATGCCTAAGAAATTACTCCATGAATGCTCCTTATGTTTTTCTAATTGCGCCCTGCTATTACACAATGATTAAAAAATATTCATTAAAACAGAAATACAATTTTTTAAATTGCTATTCTAAATAACCAAGCATATTTTCCTGATTCTCTTAAAGAGTCAATTGCTCTCTATTTGCTCCAATTTGCACAAGTAAGATTTGATTTTCTCTTGGACGAATTCCAAACGTAAATAATATGGTTCATTTTCGAACACACTTTCCGGTAGGTGCGCTCGAATACATAGTTTCTCTCTTTATTGAATGCTAGATACTTATTCGGATGCAAGAAGATGCTAGCATTCGTACAAAAGCCCGGTAGTGACAATTGATTTCTTACTGCGAACGTCTGATTTTTTTCATGCTGACAAACTCTGTCTGAATATATTTACATCTGCTGACACTGAATACAGAGATGTTGAGCATCTCCCTGCTCATCTCTGGTTTCACTATCGCAAAACTAGAATAATGTCCATTAACATACAAACCAATTGCGCACCGTCCCTATTGGACAACTATTTAGAACTCTCTGGAGGCGATTGAAACCGTGAGGAGTTTAAACAGAGTTAACCAATCACGTATAGGAGTTGAATTGAATTAACTAATGGGATGTTAAATTCTGGTTAAATTCTGCACGGTTGAACTGAGCCATTGGCTATTCTTAAAACATTCCGTTAGAGCCAGCGAATAGCTATGGTTTTCTGTTTACTTCTGTAGACTCACCGCGATAATTGGAAAAATCTCATAGTATTGTTATGCAAGTTACTCCTTTTTTTTGTAAGTTTATAGTCAATACTTATTTGACATATATAAATTTTTTGAGGTTCGATTATGGACTTTGATTATAGTGAAAATACGAAAAGTGAAAAATTGTTGGACAATCGTTTTATTTGCTTTCATTGGACTTCAGCATGTCATTAGCTGACAGTCATTTATTTTTCGTAATTTCACAAAAGTAAAAGTTTATAATTAAGACACTGAAGGCCGTATAATATGCAAATATGAGATAGGAATAAAAAATGTATTTTATTGCTCTTATATTTCTTCGGTGGGATATAGTTACTCTAAATTCATTTAAAATTAACAATTTTATTTATTTATTCAATCATTTTTATTTACGAGCGTATATTTTTGCTTAGTTTAATTCCTTTTATAAAATACTCTTGCAACGTATTGAATTGTAATCGACAAAATTAATAACTTTTAATAATTTTCTTTGGTTCATCTGAATCAGTCATCCTGTATTTCTGACTATTGGTCTCTGTATTCTCACTAATGCTGCGTCATTGGAAAAGACGATACGTATTTTCTCGGGTGGTTTTGAAAATTTGAAAGTCATCTCGATAATTCTACGTATGCAGGTAATTCACTTGCAGCGCGCCCTGCAGTATAGCAGAGATCAGCCAGTTGAGTTGAGTGCATCATGGAGTACGTGGGTACGTGTATATCATTAGATAAGATCTTTTCTAATTTTTCATAATAAATCATCGGCGAATCGTTGTGTCTCTTTACTCGTTACACTTGCAGTTGAAATCTTATTGGATATATACATTACACATCTTCTAGATCTTTTGGATGTATCTAGTCTAAACTGTGCAAGTCAGGCTAGTCTAATGACAACAATGAATCTTTTCCTAGAGCATTTTATAAGATATTATTGGAAGTATAAAATGATTAACCCATAGTCGACATCCCAAATATTACTGAGTTTTTAATGATTTTTTAAATACATTTTCTTACTATAGACCTTCATAATATTAACCTTAGTTTGTATAGTCTTAAAACACGTTGTCGTATACACCAAAATATTTGTGTAATTATCATTAATTCGAACTATTAAAACTGCATCGAAAGCTTTATGTTTAATTAGGATATGTAAATGTTTGTTATCTAGATGCAGTAAAGAGCGACAGTAATGAGAACTGTTGCGGTTCAGCACCCTGTTTGGAACCATCATCGAATTCTAAGTCTGAGGAGATCCCTCCAGAAGTAGTAATCAGCGAACCCTCAACAAATTCTAAGGAAGAGAACGAGATTGTTGCAGGAACTAGCTCAGAGGACCAGCCACGAGAGACTATAGACTTTAAAGTTATATATAATAAGCAAAAGATCGACGTTAGTTTTGCGCTCGATGGCACCATTGGAGAGCTAAAGGCCCACCTTCAAAACATCATTTCAGTGCCTCAAGCGATGCAAAAAGTGATGATCAAAGGATTAGCCAAAGATGATCAGACGCTTAGAAGTTTAAGTGTTACAAAAGGTAACAGCTGCTGTGCCTCCAGCAGCCTTATAAATCACTTAGCTTATGTAGATGTATAGCGTGCATCAAGCTGCACTCGTTTTATCAAATATTCGCCGTTAAGGTGCCAAAGTCATGATTGTGGGCTCCAAGTTGGACGATGTGCTGGCCGTATCTGTTCCGACGAAACAAGATGTCAGCGATGACGTTACTGCCACCGCTGGAAAGGAGCCATTATCTCGACAGAAAATACATCGCAAAGTATTAGACAAGGGAATCCCAGAGGATGTTATGCCAGGCATATTGGAAAGCAAGGTTCGATTTCTTTATATTCTTGTTTCGCTACAGTATTAACTTTACTTCATCTAACCTTGGTTTAACTTATCTTAGGAGTCCCTACCAGATTTTCCTCTGGCAGGAATGTTAAACAAATCTAGTGGAAAAGTCAGATTAACTTTCAAACTAGAACAAGATCAGCTGTGGATCGGTACAAAGGAAAGAACTGATAAAATACCTATGAACTCGATAAAGGGTGTCCTTAGTGAACCTATCCACGACCATCCTGAGTATCACATTATGGTGAATACAATTCAAAATAAACGTCCAATTTTTTAATGACTAGCAACAGTAACATTAATTTTTTATTTTATAGGGTATACAATTGGGTACGACAGAAGCCTCTAGATACTGGATATACTGGGTGCCTGCGCAGTATATATCAGCCATCAAAGATGCTATCCTGGGCAAATGGCAGTACTTCTGATTGTCTGTGTAAAAGGAACCAATCATCTCTTTTCAAAATAGAGTGTTAAACGCGGGTGTGAACATCGACACAAACGACTGTGCTAGTCACGCATTTTTAACAGTAAGTAATAACTTATTTTGCATTGGAGTTCTGCCGAGTAGTCCTAATGAAAATAATTCATTCGTTGCGACGTAAAATTTAATGACAGAGATAATCTTGTCAATATCGTTCTACATAAACTGATATTTTTTATCAAATAGCGTTTTCTACGAACCCATTCTTTTATTCATTTCGAACCTTTTCTTGTAACGATTTTATTATTTCTATTCGGACGCTCCAATACGAAGTTATCATGCTAAAAACATGCCCATCATGAAAGGGTGCTTTTTGCAATTCTCAAAAAATAAAAGGTAAAGAACAGCAAGTATGAAATATGGAACTGAATTATTGTAATACATGATGAAGGAAATAGAGAGTGTAATTTTCTTGCATCTTTATAATGGTCGTGTAGAAAGAGAGCCAACAGTTATTTCTGGCTATAGTAATTAGTATTTCAAAAAACTCGTTAAAAAATTGGTTATTATTGTTCCATCCAGTGAAGAAAACTCAATGATAATATTATGGATTAGTAAAAACTCAAATTTTCAAAAAAGAAAAAACTGCATGATGACTAAAAGATGATAATTTTTAGTATAAGCACTCTCTCTCTCCTTCTTTATTCTTGAGCATCATGTATTAATTCTTACGTCAAAGCCGTGATGTGATTTTGCATTTAATGATATTTATTACTTGTCCTCAAATCGCGATAGATGAATACAAATTAGAGATTCAATTAAAACTCGCAAATTTGGCTTCGAATCTTCCACAATAGGCGAGCAAGCGAAGTGTAACGAATAGATGATAAATCTTTAGTCAATGCTTTGTGATAAAAAGAGAATAACGGTGACGTATATGTATATACATGGATAGAGATATATATATAAATATATGTTTGCATGAGAATATATATATTTATGTATGTATTTATATGTACGTGCGATCGTGCGACGTCATACGCAATTGCGTGTAAAGTGACAACGAATTTCACGCCAAATAAAACAATGTAATTATCAGTTATCTATTTTCTCAGTGGCCTCGATGTGTTATAAGGCAAAGTCAAAAATTCAATTTTCGAGTTGAAACAAAAAAATTAAATCAGCTTTACTCTGGAATGGTTTCGTCTTAATAAATGAAAAACGTGATGATTTCATCACGATGAAAAGCACAAAACGAGCAAAAAATCATGCGTAGGAAATGTGCTCTTGTCCTTTAGATTTTATAACGTCATTAAGTAAATAACTATATGGAAAGATATTAAAATGACAAATCAAAAATTCCTGTCAACCTCTGGCATGTTATCGAAGATTCATTTGCGTGGGAAAAGAATAGAAGAAAGTTTAAAAAGGAGATAAGATATCAGATATACAAAAAGCGGAGAATTAGAAAAGGAATAATCATTTTCGGAGGTCCTTTTAAATACGACTTGTATATTGCGTTATGTGATTTCATAATAAAATAAAGAATTACAAATCAATACACTGGTCCAGTTTCACTTACGACTCGTACAGCCAAATCCGTTCCCCGCTTCAGCGAACAATGCAAGCTCTTAGTATGGATGAAGAGAAGAGGAGGAAGAAAAGAAAAAAATTAGGCAATAACAAAAAGGTTGTAAGAAAAAGAAAATCAAGCTCTTCCACTTCATCAATGCTAGCATTGCATCTTGCCAAGACGCCCACATCTGTCGAGCATATGTATACATGCAGGAAATGCCTTATTAGGGTGTTGAATTACAGACAAGCACGTATGGTCCATTCCGACTCTCTTAAACGAGTCTCATTCAAGAATTCTAGCAGATGCCAGTCACCAGTCTGAATCTGTGCAAGAATATCCTAACAGTGGAATCGCATTAGTTTACTCAGATGCAACTGATAATAAGGATAACTTTCAATCACGCAATAGATTTCTTTTGATTAACAGTCTTTAAGTAAAAGAAATGAAAGTGTATCAAAGAGTGAGAATAGTTCACAGTAAAAATCTCATGAAATTAAAAGGTGAAAGTTTCCTTTAAAGTTAAGCGTAGGATCGATAATAAGCACTGCTCTCGTGTAAATGTATACTAAGTGGCTCAAGGCCAGTCGCATTGTTTTCTGTGTAAAACGTAAATAAGGCAATAGCAGATAACCGAGGATCAGCAAGGTGTAGTATATAAGACTGTAGTGGTATTCTTAGCTGTATTCACTATATTGTATATTCTTTTCTGTACGCGTTTCAATTGTATTTTGGTGTCGTTTACGTGTCACTAGAATATTCCATAAGATACGCATCTATTCAACTGCGAGCCACGTATTCTACAAATTGAATTTTTCAAACGTTTCTCAGTCAGCATTTATATTGGGAACTTGTACGAATAGCACGGAGAGAGATGTATCTTTTATTACCTTAAACTGTATATGCCTTAATGTACAGTATAAGAAATATTCTATAATTGTAAAACGTGTAAAACATATTATTTTAGTGGTAACGCGAGTGAATGATAAGAAAATTTATAATGACTCAAAGTTTCATCTTTAAAAATTCAAACTGTGTCTAACGAGCGGCCAATGTATTTCATCACTTTATCAAGAACTTGCACAAAGCCAATTCTAATAAAAGTGTTATCAAGGTGTTGTGTGTTAATCATTGCATACTAAGAAATATAACAAGTCAGCTGAAAACCTACAGAAAAAAGAAAAACAATTGTGAATTTATCAATGATGATGATCGTGACGAGATTTATATTAGACAATAGGAGTCTTTAGATTTTCTATTTTTTTCTATGTAACTAACAAATTATTCCTGTGATGAGGAGGATAAACACGAATTGGCGTAATGAATCACGAGATGACAGAGAGAAAGAAAAGTGTTAAAGTCACTCAAAAGGCTTTCCTAGTGCTCAATGAGGAATACCTTGGTCAGGGTGGAGAATTGTCCACTTTAAGATCCATTAGCGTTACCAGTACTAAAAGGACACATGAAAACATTGCTTATATCTCTCATTTCATCTACTCCAAGAAAATTTTAGCAGCTTTGTTATTAGTGCCAATTTTTTATGGAGTACTCGGGAAGGATTCGCTGTACGAATTCATTCAGAGATATGCACAGGGTACACGTTGTCTAGTCCCCAATAATTATCTGACCTGGGAATTTACACGACCAGTGTCTAACTGCGACTTCTGCCGAGATGTCGATTCGGCTTTATATCTCAGGAACATCAGCAAGGAAGAGTTCTCACGTTATGCATACTCCTCGCGACCGATGGTAGTCCAGGGTGCAGCTAGCCATTGGCCGGCTAAGCGTGTTTTCAGTCTTCATTTCTTTAAAAGCCTTTACGAGAGTATCGAAGGGGCTTATGAATCCGTTGAAGAGGAATGTCAATTTCTTCACTTCAAAAGCGACTTCGCAAATCTCCGTGAGGTTTTTGCCATGAGTGAACGTAGAGCAATGAACCTTGGCGAGGATCCTTGGTATGTTGGCTGGAAGAATTGCCATCCCCAGGTTCTTGAGATAATGAAGAGGTTCTACCACGTGCCGCATTTTTTGCCTGATGACGCAGAAATACCACAAACCAACTATGTCTTCCTGGGATATGACCAGGGTGCTGTTATGCACGTGAGTATAACTTATTTTATAATCCTACAATTGCACCAGGTATATGAATCCGCTTCTATACCAGGAATATGACTCTTTCTTCCTCTGTTACAGCTTGACTACATTCCACGTCTCATGTGGCAAGCTCAAATACTCGGCAGCAAAACGTGGACGGTTGCTCCAACTCCAGAGTGTGATCGTGTCTGCAGGAAGTTCGACTTCTCCGTCGGTTCCGGAGACATCCTTCTACTGGACACTAGAATATGGTATCACGGTACCTACGTCGAAAATGGACACCTCAGTTTAACCATTACCTCGGAGTATGGCTAGAGTGTCTCTTTACACTAAAGAGATTCACACCGTCCCTCAATTGTACATAGAAATTTTCTTCGATAGGTCCATGATTATTTGGACAATCGAGGTATTAGATTTTAAGTAATTTTAAAGAGACCCATGTATTTTCGGGACTCTTGAACACGGGCTATTTTTTTATATTATACGTGCTGTACGTGATTTAATTTGTACTATTAATTGGTCCTGCTTGGACCTTGCGTGAAAGACGCCCAAGTCTTACGAGTGCAGCAAGAGTCTTTTTACGCGAAGTTTTACCGTTACGAAATTTCCCAATAGCGGAAGTAAAATTTCATCGAGAAACGTTGAAATTTATTAGAGACATTCTATCTGAGTGCCATTTAGAACTAAGCTACTCGCTACCGAGTGAAAAATTTTTCTTTTTTTTCCATTTTTTGATAATTATCATATCCCTTGGTAGTGATATACTTTCACCAAATCTCTATTTTTACATGACTAAATCGTCTATCCCGTTCAGGATTGACTTGGCACTTTGGACGTCTCAAAGTTTTCACTTTTGACGGTCAAAACGACGCGACGTGTCGTTTGGAAACAAAAAAAAATCAAAATTATTGACCTTTGATTTTATCCGGGACTTTTGCCACTACATATAACGTGCTCTTTGTACATTATTAATCTTTATATACCAATTATCATTAGTTTTTGAATAAAAATGCTTTATTTTTTAATCCTAATAATCGATTTTATAATTTTTGAAAATAAACAATAGATCGATATATATGCTGTTATATGCTGTGTTTTATTACGATACATACAGTGAAATGCATGAGACGTGAAACAGCAATACCTTCTGTAATACAAAGTCAAATATATAATCTAGATAACAAGTAACGATAAATACTTGCAGAATTTTACAAGGCTTTTCACCAAGTCGTAGGCTTGCGCATTGCACGTCTATAGCTTAACGATCATGGCTGAAAAATTTTCATCGATATAATCACGTACGGCCTTAGGATTCAATTCTCGAGAAGTATAAAAAGAGAAACCATAATGGGATTCTCTTCTACCATTCCACTCTCTATAACTATCATTTTTTCACACTTTCTCCGTACGTCTGTCTTTGAAGATGCGTCAAAATAAATATGCAATGTGCAAATTACTTATCAATGCTGAATAATACATTTGCGCAGCTGCAACGGCAATCTACCTCTAATCGGAATGCGTGTGAGATTTTGCGATAAATCGAATATTAAATGACGCGAAACAGATAGAAAAATAATAACGAATTGGAAATTATTTGGTAAGCTTTTTTGAAATACTTTTTATAGAAAAAAGTCTCGTTTCCAAGTCGGTCCGAATTGTCTTCACTGGTCCTTCTTCTCGGTCGCCTGTTGGAAACTCGGCGGGCTCTCCTGAAAATTTATATTATGGTTCTTTTCTTGCTGTATGCAAAAAAACTTGATGCTAATCGACTCTAATGTCCTATGTAAGCATAAAATAGAATGTGACATGTAATCTCCATGTTAAAGGTGCAAAAAGTTCTAACGCAATGAAGGAATGGGATAGAAACTTACGTAATATGCAGGCGGCGGAACGTATGCACATTGTGGCTTGTTCGGGTCATAGTATGCACTTTGGGCAGCTTCGGCGGCTTTGGCATCTATAGCAGATTGAGAAAATGAAGTAGAGCAATATTAGGATACGTCCCAGCAAACACGTTTTTCACATGTATGCAGATTTTAGCAATATAGAGTTTGCATAGCTTGAGATGTGGCAGTCACAAGATATGTTTGCTGGGATTTTGCAAGTGATTATTCAGTTGAATAACTTGTTGCGCAATTAAATGACTACCAGAACACGCACAAGGATCGACTCTGGAAGTGGTGACATTTCGTTCTTCAGGCATACTCTTACTTTCTTTAAATATAATTCTTTTTACTAAAGACAATTGACACTACAATATACTTTCTTCTTGCTGATCGTTGATTTTTGATGCGACAAAATTCCTTATGTACGTCACTATAGTGAAACGTATGTTATTACACGTGAAAGTCATTGGTTAATTTGATCTCTGCTATTTTTTAATCTAGCAAAGTGTACGATATTGTATTTCACTCGGAGTGTCATATCACGTTTCTATCACTTGAATTATTGGATTTATATTAGAACTAAAATGCACAGCACCAGGAACACGATTCAGAGATCATACACGCACGACATTGCTTGATTAGAACTGTACTGAACGCGACGACTGTCAAAAGTAAGACTGTTGGCGAAATAAAGGTAACATCTGGCTGAATCGTTTCAGGGATCCTATGAGCAAACTATGAGATAATAACTGAGCTCGGTGAAAGCCAACCTTACCACAGGTCAGCCAAAGAAACGTTATGCAATCTCCATTTGCGCAATATTAAAAACATTTAAGATTTTTAGGAGAAATGACTTCTACCTGGTAGCGGCTAGTGGCAAGTGTCGTATCTTGGAGATAAGAGGATACGTAAGGAGGATGCAATTATAAAGAAAAATAGTTATCTCGCGGTATTGAGACATAAATATTGTTTGATAGGTTTAAATGAAAACAGCATCGAATATTTATTAGTATTGTTTAATGTTTCTTTGTGCGAATAATACGTTCGACAATGTTAAACTATAAGAGTATAACAAAATATAATACGGTAGCGTAATATTAATCGATATATACATTTTGTTTTATATTGAAGATTTAAGAGTTATACATCATTTAAAATTTTACGATTAGCAAAGTGTTTTTAATATTGACCAAAACAAAATTATTCAGCAACGCGGTCCTGACAATACAAATTCTTTCTCGCGTGTCTAACTGCTTTTATCAGGATATATTGCAATATGATTCACTTAATATTGAGGTGGGTAAGGACCATACGGGCCCCGTTGTTGTGAGTAAGGACCCGGTTGCCCATATGGGCCACCTTGTGGATAGGCCGAATATGGCGGCGGATTTTGCGGATAAGCATTGTAAGTGGGTGGTCCGTAATTTGGATACGCACCTGCTTGAGACATTGGTTGTCCGTTGTAGCCAGGATTAGCCCATCCAGGAGCGCCGTTTTGTTGTGGTGGCGTCCAAGTAGGTTGCTGCCCAGCGCCGCCCCAAGCTCCTTGTTGCTGTTGAGGATTTCCTCCTGTAGCATATCCTTGATATGGTGCGTTGATGCCAGGATACGGTGGTGGCATATCAGTCATATATACACTGTTTGCTGCAAAAACGAAATAAAATCAGTACATATAATATAGATTAGATATCAGGAATTTTGATAAGAATATTCAACCTGGTGGTTGTTCAGGAAACACATTA
Source organism: Trachelus stipa (assembly GCA_036026315.1). Classification (NCBI taxonomy): domain Eukaryota; kingdom Metazoa; phylum Arthropoda; class Insecta; order Hymenoptera; family Cephidae; genus Trachelus; species Trachelus stipa. The sequence goes on from JAYRCB010000470.1 coordinate 49,485, forward strand.
GTCGGTGGTACCCATCCATAATATCCAGTAGGAGCAGCCTGATAAGCTGGCGGAGGTGCAGCATACCAATCAGTAGTTGGAGGTTGATATGGTGGTGGAGCATCGAAAGTAGCACCACCATTGCGTTGTGCTGAAAATAATCAAACTCATTAAACAGACTTATAAATAAAAGAATAATTAAATTTATGTTGTATAAATTGTTTCTTATCTCATTACGTATACAGTACATCTATTAATAAAGTGCGATCATAATCTTACCCATTGATGCTGCCCTCAGCATTGCCTGTCCAAATTCAATAGCACCACCACTCTTGAAGTGCAATTTAAATTTGCATTCCCCAACCCAATTTCCATTCGGTTGAGCACGGCATTTGCCTTTGATATAATTAGCTCCGAACATTGGCTGTTCAAGCTCAACTTCACTTAGTGTGATAAAGGGAAAGCTGAAAGACTGCATTGGTTCTTTCGGATCCTTTGCATTAAAGATCATACGATGAGTGGTTAAGTATAAACGCCCTCGTTTACTCCCAATGAACTGAGGTTGGTCCTGTCCATGAAACTCCATAGTGACATTGTCACAGAAGAGAAGTATGCTAAAAAGAAACAATTGAAAACGCAATATAAAATTATAATTCAACTGATTCTTTAAACGCTTATAAGCATAATATGTTTAACAGTAAATCCTGAAATAAACGTCACTTGAGCGTAGTATCTACTACGTTGTCATCTTTACTATGAGATACGTCACGCCAAGAATATTCGAGTACGGTAGACAAATTTTAATTAATCTAGATCGAGAAATTATAGATATAAAATATATTTACCACTCTCCAGAATGAATAAGAACACCACCGTTGGCGTGCGCCGTGTTTAACGACATCTTGTTGGAATATATTTCAAGAAAAAACTGACAACACTTTCGGCGAACGTCTCTATCCGGATGATCAGCTGATTCATACACGAAAGACCTACGTTACCGGTGCGCAAGCGCGAATCCAGCCGCTCCGACTCATAAACGAATAGATAAGTCTATTGGACAATACTCGTTGAAGTATTTTTTTTTCAAAAGATAAAGTCAATTTCCACGATACACACATCCACCAGAGTTTTAAAAGTTAAACTAAAGCATCTAAATTCCACAGGTTCAACAAGCAGGCGCCATGATCATCCATTCTTATCCAATGCAACATAGAATTTGGATACTAAACATATGGCACCCTAACGTTATCTAAATAGGTGGAAAAATACATTTCACACTTAATTTCTATAACGTATATTCTCTCTCAAGTGTATGACTTTCACCATAAGAATAATTATAAATTCGTATTTAAGAGGACTAAGATGATACTACTATCTTATATCCACCATTTTCAAAATTTCCTCTTGAAACAAAATGTTCAGAAGCCTCTGAAAGTCGTAAATGGATAACGATAGATTGTATAGATATATTAAATGTAAGTAAGTTTCGATCAATTAGTTGTGTAAAAGTTGAAGCATTTATCATAGTCAGTGATAGGTATGTAATATTCATCTAGAGAATAGGGCAAACGTGCAAAGCATCGGTGGGTCAGCGTCGCGGAGCTAAGGGAGAAGCCCCGTTCGAGTGGGAGCTCTTGGCGCAGAAATCAATGCGGCAATTTTCAAAGCATGCGCTTGCTGGACGCACACCGCACAATTCGTCGAGGAACACAGCATTCCACGAACGACTGTCGTACGGCTGCACCGAGTTGTCGTGAGATTGTCCTACTAACGATAGATACCAGTCGTAGCTAGTACTCTAGTTCATCTAAATAAACTGAGTGATATCTGATAAAAGTCCTGCAGATCAAAAGTGCAGTGTCATAGATAGATTATCAACTGTTCATTTAGAATGAACCGCATCTCTTAGAAATTTTACGAATCACAAGTTCTATTCTCGCAATATGGATGAAAATTTGAGCAGAGGATACGTCCAGCTAGGCAAAGCTAGAGGCATGAACGAATTCAAATTCACTAATGGATTTACCCACTTATCACCGCCAGTGGACAAATGTAATTTTATTTATTTGGCTCTTGTACTTGCTGGAGTCGGATTCCTCTTGCCGTACAACAGGTCTGTCCTGGAATAATATAGATTGATATTGTTATGTAGATACATATATATAGATTGGCTCTTATGAAATATATAACGGTGATATTATATACTTTAATGATCCTTTTATTTCTACAGCTTTGTCATCGCTGTGGACTACTTTCAAGCTAGATATCCTGGAACAACTGTCATTTTCGATATGTCACTCGTTTATATCATGATGGCATTTTTTGCCGTTTTCGCTAATAATATATTGGTGGAGACACTGTCGCTCAATACGAGGATCACGTTTGGTGATTGAATAAATTTAATTAGTAATTCAATTTTAAGAATAATATTTCATCTGCCTGATATTATTGTTTTAGGGTACCTAGTATCATTTGTCACGCTGAACTTTGTCGTCATCTGTGAAATCTGGTGGGAAGTCTTTGGAGTAGCGACATCGTACACTATTAATTTAATTGCTGTAGCCATTGTGTCCTTGGGATGTACAGGTACAAATTAAAAGAGGAAATAGGTTTTAATAAAAATCTTTGATTAATTATTCTTTATTATTGCAGTTCAACAATCTAGTTTCTATGGATATACGTCGATGTTACCTAGTCGTTATACGCAAGCAGTCATGACTGGAGAGAGTAAGTTCCTCGTTCCTAATTTAGTTAATAAATTTTTAATAATTTTAAATAATGATTGTATTATTAATATCGTTTTTTTAGGTGCCGCAGGATTTTGGGTCTCGGTTAACCGAATACTGACCAAGTCCTTAGTTGATGACGAACGTGGAAACACTTCTATGTTTTTTGTTTTATCAATCATGACGATCGTCATGTGCTTCGTATTGCATCAAGTTGTACGGAATACAGACTTTGTGCAATTTTATATAACACTCTGCCAGGAAAGGAATAGGATAACTTTGGAACCGACTGAGGATGTCGGTTTGGTACGTAGAGTCATTACTAAATCTTGAATTCTTGTCATTGTTATCTTTGATGACAGATGGATCCATTGGATCAAGTTGGAGATCCATCAAAAGGACAATATGGTGTATTGAAAATACAAACTAGCCCTCTTGGTACCGATTCTGCTGGTGGAAGTGCTGATACGACTAATGGTATATAATTACTCTAGTATATAAATATCTTAAGGACATCTCAAATTATGTTCCGTCGTTTTTTATTATAATTCTAATCTTAAGATATCTGAAATCCAATTTTTGCTATAGGTACTGCACAGTACTCGGCATTCTCGTTCAGTAACCCGGTTTACGAACCTAGTGCACCTTCTGGAAATCCACCAGGAAGTGCAGGGCCAACGTATAAGGTTGAGGATGTCGTAGTAATGCGTGGAGCTGGTTACAGTTCCCAAGCCAGCAAACCATGGTCAGGCATTAAACGTAAGGCCAATAAATAAATAAATAAATAAATAAATAAGTAATTATATCGTAATAATATACAATATTCTTTCAGGCGGTCTATTTGCAAGAATCGAAGTTGCAAAACTAATATTTCCCTATATGGCGAGTATTGGCGTTGCATATTTCGTGACACTCTGCCTCTACCCTGGTATAGTATCAGAAATCATATCCTGTAAATTCTCATCGTGGATGCCAGTAATTCTAATGGCTGCATTCAATGCCTCTGATTTGCTTGGAAAGGTAATATCAACTGCAATAATGTGAATATCCACAATCATAAAAAATCTGTTAACATATTTGAATAATTTACTAGGTGTTGGCATCCATTCCTTACGAATGGACACGAACACAGTTACTATACTTTTCTGGTGCCAGAGCAATCTTGATCCCTCTATTTCTACTCTGCGCCATTCCAAGGAAAGCACCAGTTCTATCTGGTGAGGGATACCCATTACTCTTTTCACTATTGCTCGGCCTGACAAATGGAATAGTAGGCAGCGTCCCAATGATTCAGGCGCCCAGTAAAGTACCCGAGGAACACCGAGAGCTTACCGGTGAGGGCAGTAACGTAATCTACGTAATATACATATATAATATATGCATTTCCCATATGAAAGAATCTCATCATTCACATTCTAGGAAACATCATGACTCTATCATATACCATGGGACTGACAGTGGGGTCCTTACTGGCTTATATGTTGGATGCCTGTCTTGGGCCACCTATACAAGCTAAACAGATTTGTCCAAAACCTCAAAAACCTACAGCGTCAACCCCTATTGGCAATACAACTCTGAGTATCCTGCTAACAAGCATTATGTCTACGGCTGTTCCTACAGTTGAGAAGGTGGCGCGGATTCCAAAATTAAAAACTACAACAGCTGCTGCATTGACTACCGCTTTGGCTACTACCTTTATGTATAACGGTACCGTGGGTCCTCTTAATAGTAGTATCATGAAAGCAACAACTACCGCCATTCCTAAAGTCCTTAGTAATGTAACCACGACTATCAGCAACACGATACTTCAGCACTAGGGTATGCGCGTTTGTGTGTTGTGTTGAATCTGGTGTTTTGACGTTCCCTGCGCACTTCTCAGTCATTGCGATTCCTTTTCAGGACCTTGTAAATTCTTAGATCGTGGAACGATCATTCAATAATTCTATGAACTTATGGTGTACCCAATTCCATAATGTGCTCTTGGCTTCCAATGTTTATCTTTCCCTCGTTTTATTTCTCTGAACTTTCATTAGTTGTTTTGATCATTATATTTAAAAAATGTATATGGATCTTCTACCACTAAAGATTATGCTCTTGTGTACTATTTATAAGATTTGTTTGATCTATGAATATCCTATTGGATTCCTTATGAAAAAAACTGCCGATGTCTGAGACAGGCTAAGTACTCTGTACTATTAGTATATAGTGCACTGATGGTTATCATATATCAGGATGTATTTTATGGTAATGTATGATAACGTATGTCAGATTGAACACACACATAAAACGGAGCATCAGGGTTTTAAGAGCAATCGTGCTGATTGCAATTAGTTGCATTTTTTCGAGTATGTTGATCTGTAATTTTCTGTCGATAATTAACCATCGCTAATGAAGAAGTCTGTACGGGGCAATATTCGTTTGCCACTTAATGACGGAAATATGTATCGATTCAAAAAATGATCATCCGGATAGAATTATTAGATCAAATACGAATTTTATGACTATGTATAGATCAATTGGCTATTATATATAGTAATATTTGCTATGTTCAATCATAAATCATTTATCCTTTGATTTTAAGCGTTGTTAGCTGAACACATGGATTCTCCGGATTAGAATGACGGACAATGAGATAAAAAACTTAAAAATTAAAACAACGGAAATATAAAGGACTATTCAATGAAAATTTAACTAATATATTTTAGCTAGATAGTCCTATATATGAAACATACTAGCAGCTCCACTGCAAAATTCTGTAAATACTACCGAAGAATCCAACATCGTTAGACTGATCATTGACGTATATTAAATTTACGAGATGAAATTTATTACTTGTGTATTCTATACCCTACGTTAATTGCTAATGTTACGTTTGTGCGCAGATAAAAATTCTTTACAGATCTGGAACTGTTCTCTCTGTGTCTCGTTAAAAAAAAAAATTCAAGTTTGCTTTTTTCACTTGTTCCCGATCAACATAGATCGAAGTTACGGAAGGATATAATGAAATTTCATAATATCAATTAAGAAAGCAAGAATTTGCATAAATTAAATTTAGATAATGAAAGATAGTAACATTCAGAAACATTCAAATTTTGACATAAAAGAGCATATACTTCTATATAGTCTATATCCGTTATTAATTTGCCGATCAAATCTTATCACAGTAGATGGCTCATTATTATCGTTTAACTACGAAAACTAACATCTATCATCAAATCTGTATAACGCATTTTAAAAAAAGGAAAGAAACATGTATACATATCTAAAAATATCGCACGCGTATGCGACAAGAAATCAACACTGTTTACATGCAGCATTTATATGTCACTCTGTATGTTTAACATAAGCATAAATTCATATTATAAAAAAATGGCCGTATACGTAAATGCAGGATATGATTGTTCAAATAATTCACTGATTAAATTGAGATTGCATCCTCTCCGCATTAAGGAAAGAAAATAATCAGTGTTCCAAACAGGTGCGAATTGATGTCAAACTTTTTTTAAGGATAAAATAATCACAAATAGAATAGTTTCGGAAATGGGAATGAACGTATATTACTCCATTCAAAGAATAATCACAAGTTGGTCCAGATTAAACTGTCCAGTAAATTTTCCTAATGCCATCCCGTAAAATCCTATAACGTCTCATTGTCAATGTACAACTATAAATAATACTTAAAGTGTAGCTAGTTACAGATTGAGCTAAAGGAACCTATGTAAAAGACAAATAAATATACAGTAAGGGCTAATAAATAAATGTATCTCGAGGCGATTCAATACAGAGCGATGTGTTCTAATTAAGGAAAAAGAAGAAAAATGTCTTATGGATACACGGCTTGTTAAGGATTGTGTCGTGGAAAGAAAAAACGTCACAACGAGAGAGAATCTTTTCATTGTATATTATATTTTTCATCGCAATGCCCTATTTCTGAACATTGTGTCTAACAATAAGTGCCGTGGGAAAGGATCGTCGAGTGGTCCTTGAGATATCACGAGAAATATGGAAAAACGTAATTTTTTTTTGGAAGGAGCAAGATTTTTTTATCTATTTTCTTTGTTTATTTTGTTAATTTATTTTAGAACTCTTCATCCCTCGCAGACGACACGCACGAGTTTGTGAAAAGTGAAAAATAAATTCTCCTAGCGTTGGGTCGTCTGTGAATGGGATTTTCAAATTTTAAACAAAAATCAAAAGAAAGAAAAATGACTAACTATTTTTGCAAACATCCACGATCGCTTCCCATTCAACTTATTATAATATGTACAAATAATAAATATATATGTATGTATATATATGCGCAATATCTTATACAACTACTACAACGTAATCGGCACTACCATTACTCTTCCATACTAGAACTACGATTCGATTGGCTGTCTTGGATTTTTAACATAACAATAATACCAGCTGGTTATAATCTTTTCCGAAAAGGGAACTTTGAGAGCACTCTTTTAAGTTTCTCTCTTCAAGTATACTAGGAATACATATAGCCAATTCGAATTATTTGACACAGATATTAAATATGCGATAAGTTTGATTATATACTCTCTTAGTCACGCTTAACCATTCATTTCGTTTCATTCATGCTCTCATTCGTTTGGAAATACTGGTTCGTTAAATGTTATACAGGTCCTATGACGATCGTAAAGATAAATCAACATTGGATATCCAAATTGATGATGATAGTAAAAACCACGTATATCCTATGTGATGGATAATCAGGTATTTGGTCACATCGTCAGGACATTTATATCACAGTTTGATACGCATCGCCATTGGCGAATTGACGATTGTCGATTGCTTCTATGTATGAATTACCATTGGATAATGATTCTGCATGAGGTCATTTAAGATATTTAGCAGCCCAATCCGTACGTCCATGTACACCAGCAGTCGGCCTTGTTTTCAGGACACCGCCGAATAGATTGGACTGTAATCCTGCAGTCCTGTTTGTAGCTGCGTTTGTCTCTGCAAAGGTAGTAGCAAAAATTCTTATTGGATGAAAATTTTGATATTGATTGGTGTAGTTTAAACGAGCCTTGTTGTATACCATAGACACTTGCGTAGGGTAATCTGGCATTAGGTTCGGATACGTAACGGCTACGTGTCATGTAATGTTGTTTGGCTGTTTTTAAAGTATCCACAGTTTCTCGTGGAGTCCAAAAGGAGTCTGCGAAGCCATTCAACTTGTCTGGAGCTGCTGATGGAAGGACACTCGTACCATTGACTATGATGTTGGAATGGTTTAAAGCAGATCTATTAGAGTCTCCGTCGCCATTTCTATTAAATGATAAAGTTATCTATTTAATGATTTATTAAGATTTCCTGTTATGGAAAGTAATACTGTACAAAAGAGCGGGGTGGGTTTTTTTACATTTTCATGGACAAGATTTCTAAGTTGTCGATACCTGGAAGGTAAATTTGTGCTCTGGCCTGCGACGTACCGAGCCACGCTGAGATAATGTTGCTTGGCTGAGACTTTACGCGTACTCTTCAAATTTGTTTGAGACTGACGCCAATTTCTTGCAGGAGCTTGCTCGTACCAATTAGGCAGGGACCAGTTGGCATTTGTTTGCTTTTGATTCTCTATGTTAGGATAGCTACCATTCCAATTGGCACGATTCTCCTTAGACACTCTGTCATGGACCGAGTACTTGCCATTTGAATTGTCCGGGATAATTTTACTCCTAAAAAATAAGTCATTTTGTGTTCAATATACTTATGCTGTATGAACAACAAATGTATTAATATGCGTACCCTAGGAGATTAGCAAAATCATCCTCGAGACTATCCTTAATTCCATCGCCGTCCCATTTCACAGAATTTTCACGTTTACGTTCGTTATGATTTAATAACGGTAACACTGGCTGCTGTCGCGGTTGTACCGGTACCTGTTCCGATACCCTACATGGTCGTAAAGTTGTCCCGCCAACGATGACGTCCGTCTGGTCATAGTCGCTCAAAGATATCGGTTGCCGCGACATGGCCGGTGCGCCGGAAAGTTGGGGTGGTGGTGGTGAAGGTTGTCGTAATGGTATGTTAACTCTGTTAACTAGAATCTCTCTCTGAGATCCTACGCCAATTTTCTTACTACTGACTACTCTCGGCCCTCCCACTTGAAAGTATGGATACCTGTAGAACCGTATGAATTGGCATCGCTTCTGAGAAATATATGAAATATTTTAAAAACTGTACCTTAGTGATTGCTGGGCCGTGGGTCTCTTTGTTGGATTCCACTGCAGCATATCTTCCATTAGTATAACAGCTTCCTGACTAGCATTTGGTATCAAAATGCTCAAGGAAGTGCGCGTGAAGTTTGGAAATTTAAAATTCATCGCTGCCGCCAATTGATAACCCTCTGGCCAATCGTCCTTATCGGGAGTACCGATAACAGAACAGATCTTAAAGATCTCATCTATCTCGCTCTTCCCAGGAAATAGTGGACTAAATGTATAGAGTTCTGCCATTATACATCCAACCGCCCATATGTCTATTGGACTGTTGTAGGTTGTCGAATGCAGTAATACTTCCGGTGCTCTGTACCAACGTGTTGAAACATAATCCGTATAAGGTGGCCGTGATCGTATTTCTCTTGCCAATCCAAAATCTGCTATTTTAACAAGTTCGGGACCCATGCATAACAAATTTTCTGGTTTCATGTCGCGATGAAAAAATCCGTGTTTGTGCATAAATGCCAATCCCTGCAGGACTTGGTAAACCATATTCCTAACAACAGGTTCAGGAAATAGCTTCTCTCTGTAATAAGTAAAAAATATAATAATTCATATATGCATCTCATATCGCAATGAAAATATCAAAATATTCTTAATACCTGTCCTTCATTAATTGATAGAGATTCTCCTTCATGTATTCAAATACAAAGTACAAAACATCGTTTTCTCTAATAACTTCCTTTAACTTCACTACGTTGGCATGACTCAGCTTCTTCAGAGACTAAACAAAATTTACGTTACATTACACATTCTGTCTAAATTCGATTTTTAACATTATGTTTAAACAAACCTTAACTTCACGTAGATTCATTGCTTCCTCCCAAGAATAGTATTTTCGTTTCATTCTCTTAATAGCCACCTTCTCCCCTGTATCAATACGTTCACCAAGGACGACAGAACCGAAGGTACCATCGCCTAGCTGATTCATTGTTATATACCGATTCATCCTGCTTACAATTTTTGGCAATTTAACAGGATTAATCCTATCAGAAATCCTTGCTTCTCCAACGAATCATTAACGTAGTATTACGGAGTCATCATCAGACGCCATTATATGTAATGTTATTTCTTCTCATATGGCTGTACATAAAAAAGGAAAATCGATTTATCACTAGTACCAACCAGGAATTAAATTTCAATCTCAAATTATTTCAATAGGTACAATATTTTTTGGATGGAGTATTGTTAAGAAGTCTAAAGTCGTGAGTGCCACTTGTGCTGTGTTAAATGTATATTTTATTGATTTGCCATTAATCTTTCAGCATTTCGAATAATAGACCAAAAGCTGGGTCAGCAATGAAACTTTTCAACTATAAATTTTAAGGTTGATGAACCTGTACTGAGTCATTCAAGTTACTATTGACAGTGATTCTTTAGTCCAATAATGTTTAATGACTATAGATACTGTACCTGGGAGTTTTCTCTTGCTGAATGTAAACTAATTCTATATATATATATATCATTCCTAAGGTAAGTTCTTAAGTCAGAGGCTCCGTTATGGCCAAGACCAAGACATTACATAATTCACGAGTTTCAGTGGCATTGCTAGATACCAGGGTCGAAGACAATGTATTGATTCAACTATTGCCGTAGATACGATACTCGTGCGACATTCGGGATACTTGCTAGTGAATTGTTTATAGATATATAATTTTTAGAAAACTATTTATATAGCATTTTCTTAGGTTTGTATTCCGAGACTACCGATAACTATATGCCAATACAGTATATAGTATTATTTATATGCTTATGTTAGTAGTAGGATTTATGAATGATATAGTATAAAGATAATTTTATGTAAATGATTTTGATAAAACTATGATATTTTTACATCCTTATTGTAATAGAGAACGATTTCAGTTAAAAGAGTGCAAATAAAAAATTATAAGCTTCATATTTTACTCCAAAAGGGAAGACTCCAAGTGTAAAATATAAATTTTCATGTACTCCAAAATAAAAAGCGTGAAATAAAATACAAGATATTGGCGAAGTAGGGCGGAATATATCGAGCCAATATGGAGATTAGTATTTTCTTAAGTTTGCATGTCGAGACTACAGAGCGACTCTCGGCAACTTAGACACGCGATTCTATGGATTTTTCTCAAGATCCTAAGAACCGATCTCGTTTCTGCGCAAGGACCTTGTGTATTGTATACGAAGACAATCATAATATTAATATCAAAATAAACCGATAATATTTCTAGAAGTGTGAAGTGCAATAGCCGTCAAAGAGATCTTCAATTTACCGCAGCTAAGGTAATCTTATATTCATTCCCTTCGACCGTAGTAGTACTGTCATTCCTTATTAATTGTGGCCTCAGGTTATAGACGAGCAAGGAAACACCTAGTATGGCAGAAACACGCAGAACACTTAAAAAATAGAAAAGAATCATACTGATAAACAGCAAGCAATATTAAAATTCATTTGTGCGTAAATTTCAATTAGTATAATAAACTTACGTTTGAATTGCAAATGAAACTCTGGAGAAGTACTTGAGAAACGTTTCGATTCCAGCTACTCGTGCCAGCCGTCACTCTTGAACTGTTAAGCGAACGGCCATACTTTCTGGTATCTATGGAAACGACACGCGTAGTCGAAGAAACACACTGGGACTTCGTTAAATATTCCTTCACTTAGCTTATTAGAGTTACTCATTTAGGGAAACTTATTCTGTCCACGCGATACGGTTTATTCGTCCACATGGACAATTATTATAATTGATAGGAGGTAATTAAGGTGTGATGACCAGTTCTCCAGTTGTTCGTGTCAATGAAGTATTATATATTAGTGTTACTACATGATGCTTTAACAAGCACCATTTTATTAATTCCTGTGAAATGATATTTAATTAATGGACTTTTAATAGTCTCTGTAATACACCATTCTGGTAAAAGAAACTTTTAATTAATTTATATTTATTATTTGTTGATTACCATTGTATTGTCTGTAATAATTTACTATATGTATTTTGTTATGTCATGATATTTTATATATGCTTGTGTGGTAAATTATATGAATATCGGATTGATTAATAATTGTTCTTTAAGTACATATAGTTGAGCATTTCTTATTTTTCCTTTTTTTAAATTATTCAATTCTAAGGAGCATTTAAGCATGTTTGGTTACTACTATTATTTAAAACATATAACATAGATACCTAACTTCCCTACTACATTCATCTTTCCCCTCTCTCGCGAGGAAGCACGCTTCGGCTGCGGGTGAACCGTAACCTATAAATTGTGTTCTGAAATTATTCAAAATTTTCGAAGACGTTTACTAAATTTCCTAGTGTGAAATAATGGGCAAAGAAAATGAATCGGACAGTTCAAAGAAAAGAAGAAAATCTATAGGGAGTACTGCGGCTAATACTGTGAAAGATGGTGATATATACAAGGTAGATAACTTATTCATTGATTAAAAGAGAAATATTATTTAAAAATGTAGGATTATTACTATTTTATTTTAGGCTATTATAAATTATGAGGAAAAAGAAGCTCAAGAACGATCTTCTGAGAAGGATTCAGAGAATTTCTTGTTAACATGTGAAGTCATACGCAAAGCTATGAGCAATATAGCAAAACTGAAAGCCTGTGGAGACGATTGTGTTTGTAAAATTTCTGATGATTTTCTTAGACCATATATTTCTTTAAAGTTAATTACACATTATGCATTTTAGGCAAAAAATGAGGTACATGAGCTTCAAGTTACTACTGCTTTAGCATTTATCGAATTGAAAAAGCTTAATCGAATGGAAAAATTTAGAACTAAATTTGCAAGAGATTCTCTTATATCAGCAAAAAGTAGTGTCGATAGTAGACATCTTCATTTACAAAATTTATTATATGAGGTTATGCATCTAAAAAAAGAAGTTGTAAAATGCCTTCAATTCAAGTATGTTTTACATAATATTTTATTGAATTTACAATGATGCGCATAAGATATAACTCACAAATTTTTATGTAGATCTAAAGATGAATCTATAAAATTAGTACCTGAAGAAGAATTCTATAAGGAAGCACCAGAAAATGTTTCAAGACCTGTAAGCATTTGATATTTCACGATACAGTTATAAATATACAGTTAAATATTGATACTTTACGTTTAACAGGAGATTACCAAAAATGATCCACATCAACTGAGACTTGCACGTTTAGAATGGGAATTGACTCAACGAAAACAACTTGCAGCTCTATGTGATGAACTCACAGAAAGTAAAAAAAGTGCAGCATCAGGTATAGAATCTAAACAGACAAGACTTGATAATCTGGCTCCACAACTACGTTTGATCCTAGAAGTAAATATCTTTTATTTCAAGCATAGTTCTTAATAACTTTGCATTTCATAGCAACAGTGTAACCTTACAATAATTTGCCGATAGGCTAGCAAGCCTTTGCAGGATAGCCTTGGTCTTCCGTTGGACAAAGTTAGGCAGGAGCACAAAAAAGCAGCATTACTGGCGTCACCTTTATATGTTTTATATGCCAAAGCTACTGCCTATAGAGATGCTTATGGTATGAAACAATAAATAATATACAAAACAATTTGTTTAAAATCTATAAATTGTTCTTCAACTTTATGTCTTGTAGATTCGTCTCTTGTGGTGAGTGTGGAGGGTGATGACGATGACGCGAAACGATCAAACGATCAAGAGGGCATGCAAGAATCTGATTCAGATACAGAAACGCAGTCAGAAAATATCGTGGAAGAAATTCCGGTGCATAAAAAGAGACACCACAGACTGTCAAAAGAAGCCAGACAGGAAGAAAAACGATCGAGGCTTCTACATAGACATCCACTTAGCGTTAAAATTATTATTGTACTCAAGATTGATACAAAATTGACGTTACAATTTTATTACATGACTTTCTTGAAAGTTATCACGGTGGAATCGAAACTTGACGCAGATAATGTCGGTGGAATAAGTGCAGGGTAAGCATATATTAGAATCCACAAATATGCGCAGACTCTTAAAAAATCTACATTTTTTTCAATAAAACAGGGACATGCTTGTATCCGAGTCTATCCTGCGTGAATTGTATCCAAAAGATTTTGGATTGGAGAGCCCCAATCCTGCGAATCATTACCAATTACTAAGACATAATTTGGGTCCATTCTCTACACTGGAAGTAGGAGTTCCCTATAAATGGGCCCAACGAATGGCGGGTTTACACTTTATATCTAGTGACCCTCAAGAACAAAAGGTGCTCCTAATAATTATAAAGTGTATTTGTTCTCAATATATAAAATTAAATATTTAAACTTCATTGTCTTGGCAGGTTACAAATCAAGTACTCGCACAGGACAGTGTAGAATGTGTTTTGAAAGAGATAAAGAGACGCGTAAGAGCGCGTTTAGAATTGTGCGCAGAAATTCGTCAATTAGAATCCGGAAATTTGTCAATTTTCACCAACAACGTCGACCCCATGCCGCAGAAGGTGTCTACGAGTCTGTATAGATTTTCCACAATAACATGGAAGAGTTATTCCAGTTATCCGGACATGCCACCATTTTGGCAACAGGGTCTAGTATCACCAGTTGATATATTCTACGAAGCTGTCTTACGTCGAGGAAGTAGTGCGTACACCCTATCGTTAATATAATTCCAGAAAATATATGTCTTACTGCATACAAAAACCATAAAAATATTTTTAGGTGAGCTTGTAGCTCATATCGCTATTAAACCAGATTATCCAAGGGTGATGCCAGTTTTTGGTATCAAGATTAATCAAACCGTACCAATATCTCCAGACATTCTACGCGATATCGAAAGGGAAGTAAATGTTATGTGGGAAAAACCGCCAACTCTCTCTGCTCAATTGCAGCGTCTACGAGCGTGTTTTGACATTTATTTAGAGACTGAGTCTTTGGCACCTCGTGAGAAGATCTTCTTCCATACAGTAAGAGGAAGAACACGAGCACGGCCATATAAATATTTATCACTGGGAGGTGGAATATTCACGCACCGTTAATTAAGAGAAATCATATATGTATTTACTTGAGAAATATAATAAACTCTTTTCTATGAAGAAAAAAAAATTTAAAGCCACATTAGAATACCGCAGTCACGCAACATCCTAAATAATCTAAACATTTTTTTAATTGATACTTAGATAATTTTACCTCCAAAGGTCCCATGTAATTTATATTTACAAAAAAAACATCTAAAATAAGGAAACAGCATTTCCATGATACGAGGCGATGTGTCATTAAAATAAGTCTCCGCCAATCGCAAAGCACGGCCGCAATATTAAGGAGAATCAATGGCTTCCAGTATTTCAAGTACGCTTGCTGTCTTCCTGCTGCGTATTACAGCTCTAATCGTGAACGGTGCACGTTCTCCATACTCTGCGGAAAGCAGATTGCATAAAATAAGGATTTTCCTTAGTCCGGTTTCAAGTTATTACTGTATTATAGCTGTATCAAGAGACTCGGTAGAGCCTCGCACCAAGTTATAACTATAGCTTACGATTTGATCGGCGTTTAAAGCATTGTTTTATTACATCCAGTGACAGTGTTTGTTTTTTGTTCAACGCAATGAATATAAGAAAAGAATTTGTGCTATTTTTCATAGCATTCCTAGCAGATTTAATAAAAGGACAATATACACCGCCGTTAGCTACAGTGGTACCGATTCATCCTAAAGGAATACGTATATCTATTCCAGGCACGTAAGCGGAAGCCTTTTTAGTTTTATTTAATATTGTAAACATGATTTTCCGGTTCTTATAGCGATTAGTGTTTAGAACGGTTTACAAAGTTATTTTAAAAGTAAAAGAATTTAATGAAAATCTAAAATTTAGAATACAATAAAATCTAAATAAATTCTTTAAGAATTACTTCTAGAAGCTTTCCTTTTAAAATTGCTAAACCAACGATAACCTTTGAGAGATTATTTTATTTTTCGTAATTCTTACAAATGAAAATACTTTGTGTTTCCCCATTTTTTATGAATTTTATAAACCGAAGATAGCCGAGTAATTGATATCAAACTACGTATAAAATTATCAGCAAGAATTCCAAGAATTTATTAAATTGCATGCATTTTCTCGTATAGACGAAGAGGGGATAACATTAGTAGCCTTTCATGTGAAGATCAATGAAGATTTTAATGGCCTTGAAGCCGGAACTATTGCTAGAGACATTGTTAAGGCACGAAACGGTTTATGGACTTACGAGGATAAACAAACGCAACTTCATAAGGGCGATATCGTCTACTACTGGATCCACGTCGTCTATAAGGGTCTGGGATATAATTTATTGGATCAACAATACATAGTGAACGGTTCGTAACGAAGAAAAATACATGAATACGTCAAAAGATACAGATCTTGTATGGGTTTTCAGAATTTTATAATTTCGATGGAACTCCTGTTAACGTTACTCCAACTGGTAACCCATCTTGTGTCCTTTCGGACACGAGAATTAAAATGGAGACTGGTGAACTACGACAAGCTTGTTCCGGTGAATTAATATTTGATGAACAATTTGAAAATATTCAGACATGGCGATGGCGCGTCAATGAACGCTTCTCTGGTGCTCCGGTGAGTTACGAAACTGAATTTCTCATATAAATAACTAATTTTCATAGAGTAATGATAATTGAGAATTTTCTAGGATTATGAGTTTGTCGTTTATAAAAACGATTCAGATAATGTCCAATTAAGGAATGGAATATTAAAAATACAACCAACACTTGTGCAAGAGAAGTACAGTGCACAGTTCGTACGTCATGGTCACCTCGTACTGGAGAAGTAATAAAATCATTTGAAAGCATAAATAAACTATGGCAAACAAATAATTATTTTTAAAATTTATAACAATCTATAACAGCTGCACAGAAGTAATAGGATCAGAGTATTGTCATCGTCAAGCAAGAGGATCATCAATTCTTCCACCAGTGTTTTCAGGTCGCCTCGACACAAAAATGACTTTCAATTTCATCTACGGACGTATAGAAATCCGGGCGAAATTGCCTTGTGGCGATTGGATTTATCCACGTAAGTATTTTGTAAGATCAAATACAAAATTCCCAATAGTTTCATTACCATAATGTGTTTATGTTCTCAAAGTTCTCACGCTGGATCCCTTAAATCCTCTGAACGGGGAATTAAATCCTCCTCAAATAAGGATAGCCTATTCTTCCGGCAATCAGGAATTACGCATGGTTGATGGAACAGACGTCGGGGGACGTCTTCTGGGTGCAGGTGGTATAGATGCCCTGGGCGTGGGTGCAGAGAGATGGCAATACATGGCGAAAAAATATTCACAAAATTTCTGGTCTAATGAATATCATACGTACGAATTGGAATGGCGACAGGATAGAATAATCGTGAAAGTAGACGGCACTCAGTATGGTAACAAACTGCGACAGACAAGTTCGCCATTCGACAAGCCGGTGAGCAATAAGAAATAAATAGAGATAATATCTATTTTGCATTACTACAAAAAAATTCGTTCACATGCTAAATGTTTTTATATTTTATTTACCTCACTGGCATAACAATCTGTTTCTTTTTTTGTACATGTTCAGTATTACTTAACCATCGGCGTGGCCGTGGGCGGATATGGTGAATTTGCGGACAACAGTACCAGTAATGGATACAGAAAACCCTGGCGTAATATCGCCTCCAAGGTATAAACAGCATAAAAAGCAAATTTATTATCTATAGGATATATATCTTATATGTCTTTGTTTCACTTTAGGCGCTTTTCAACTTCTTCACTGCGACTAACTTATGGCATGAGACATGGAAAGAGGATTCTACAGCTCTTGAAATCGATTACATAAAAATTTGGGCATTATAAATGACCCTTAGAATCATTTGGGTGATGTCATCCATTCTATAGGGTATCATCACCGTCACTATGAGAAATTAATAAAATACAGTTAAAGTGGATACTTCAAAAAGAATATCTTTAAAGAAGAAAAACATTAATTTTGCACGTCACTTCATGTGTGGATTTTATACGTTGAACTGTGTACATTAAAAACTGGTCGACGTCAAAATCGAGATGTCATCGTCCCAAAACTGTTATATTCTCTGATGATATTCAAACCGGTCTGTGTTCATTACTTGACCGGTTATTCCTGCTGGCTGCTTCTCCCACAGTAGAACAGGTTACCGTGCGCACGAGAGGTACGATAGAAGCAGAAAATGAGCGACACAGTGGCTAACCTTTCTAATAACTTTCGTACAATGCAAATTTGGGTAATCTAATATTAAAATTTTGTTATGTAATATATTATTCAAAATGTACCTCGGACGTCCTATGGATGTTTAGACAACTAAACTGAGATTATAAGGATGAGTAGAAAATCTAGCAGGAAACCCATCTCAAAATCCTGAGCAAGCTGATCAGCAAACTTCTGAAACTATGTGAGCTTCTCTTTAGAATTTATCTAAATTTTAAAGAGCATTATGTCTTGTCTCAGTATCTGAGATTATTCAACCCCTTCCGAGATTAGTCGCAGCGGGAGTTATTTTGATTTAGTTTTTAGTGTTCGTGAAGCATTTATCCCCAACATCGCACGAGATCCAACAAAGAAAACCATTGTGATCGTTAATTATTTTCTTTTCCTCAATTTTGAAACTGTTTCTGTTTATGAGTTTACAAGTTTAACATATCTTGGTTACAGCTAACAAGTATTCGCAAAAATTAGCACCACATAGATTTGTCAATGGTAATTCTTCAAACGAATTGAAATACTTTCCTCACACAGTGTAAGAGGAAAATCTCTAATAAACCTTTAGGTGAGGATTACTGAAGATTATCATGCTTTTAAAGCAGGAACCGTTGCAAGTAATATTATTTAAACTTGTAAAAGCCTTTGGACAGAAATCAGCCGGACGGAATTTCGTAAGGATGACAGTTTTTGTATTAAGTTCACGTTATCCACAAGGGTCTGAAACATAACCTCTGCAATTCCAGTAGTATATAGTGAACCCTTAGTAACAGATTCATACGAATAAATATGTTTGAGAATAGAAAATTGAATCTTCAGCATCGTATATATTTAATGGAACACTTGTTAACATTATTACATATGATGACCGATTTTTTGTTTTCTCGGATATAAAGATCGGGATGGAAACGTATAGAATGAGACAAGCTTATTATAACGAATTAACATTTATTGAAAAATTTGAGCATTTTTATACAGGGCCATATATTATTAATGAACCCTACAATATATAGGTGATATATAAACCTGATTTCTTAAATAAATGATTATGGAAGACTGAACGTCCAAACTTGAGTATTATAAATTAATTTGTATATCATTAACATTGAAATAAATACACATATTTTATTTAGTCATTACATTCACTGATGTCTCAATGGAGCATTTGGTTGGAAGTGAACTGGAGGCTGTGTAAATACACCGGATCCTAGCATCTCTATAAGACGTTCACCCCGCCTACCATAACGTCTTTGATATTCAAAAGAAGCACGTGGTCCATCGTCAGGTCGAAATTCGATATATTGTTTCTCAGGACCTGGTGGTCCCAGAGCATATTGACGAATAGTAGCAATGCCCTTATTGAATCCAGTAACTATTTCATTGCCGAAGGACATAATACCAGGCAAAAAATCACCCATTGTAGCAGAACAAGAGCAGATCTATAAATACAATATAAATTTTTGTACGCCAAATACAAAACGTTGGAATAGAATAAAACGGTCTTACCAAAGAAAAAAGGAAAATCCCTACAAAGATCCGCATGATTGGCCTGATGATTGAAAACTAGTAACTGTCTTCGAAGAACGGTAACAAACATGTGTGACATCCTGAACGAATTCATTGGTTTTATTGACTTCTATCGAATCGTGACAATGGTTCGACATTAGCTTATCCATAGGACGATCAATCATTTCAGTAATTGTCATTCATTTAGCGCCGCCACTCGATACGAGGTGCATGCGTGGTTTGCTATACCTCACGAATAACCTAACCTAACTTAAAATTCTCTATTTGCTTCTTATTCTTGAATTTTTACTTTCACTCGCTCCCCAGGCTTCCCCCTTTACTCAGCAAATCTCTTCTACGAGGCAGGAATCATTGGTATTAAATGCGAGTTACATCAGTATCATATCGTAAGCGTTCAAAGAAGGATCAGAGAATATGGACCTAAGATTGATCCTGGTAATAAATGGCGCCACGTGACCAAAAAGCAACTGGATTTAAAGTTTGATATTATACAAAAATACATATACATATAAATTGCAGGTAATAGTGCTAACGGTACAGACAGGAATAGAGGCAGCATCCGTCTTGACCTTTGTACATGACCTAATTCAGAATAATGTGGCAGGTGTACCAGTAATACATGAGGTGCTATTTATTATTTTTCACTATCTATCAAAATGGTTGATACTCCAATACTAATATATAATTATTTATTCAGAGGACGCAATGGGAATTTGATCCTGATCTTGGGAAACAGAGAAGGGTTCAATTTGAAGCCTTGAATGGAAGACTTGGAGAAGATCTTATTGCTAGGCTGGGTATGGGAGTCGGATTTAAAGGACCATGGGGTACAGTCGTAGGAAGAAATGGCGTTCGATAATTATGGCGAAAGCGAGTACGGCTTGAACTTCCTTCACTTTCCCGTTCATTTAAATGAGTACAAAATTCTGATCACGACCAACAGTTCACTTTCGACGCTCATAAGCATATTCATCGAATTCTTTGGAATGATGCATAAAGAATTATAATAAAAGGACTGTTCCCGTGGTTCAATGATACCAATAATGTATGCATGTAAAATATATGATACAATCTCTGCCATTAAAAGTACTATCTATCTGGTTTTCTTTTAAGTCAATGGCTCATTATATACGTATTTATTTTAGGAAAACATATTATACTCTAAAACGAAATACGTTGACGTGCCGAAACGTGGATCTTCTTCTTGCGGCAATCGTATTATAATAATACTAATAATATGTATACGTGACTATCACCTGTAAGTCGCTTACTTACCTACGACCATACAACTTTCACTCCTTTCCCCTTCTCTCAATGAATTCCATGACTTTTCAACAGCTAAGAACTGACAGAATGAAACGACTCGTCACGGTGTAAGTTCACAAGTGCATCCGTTGTCATTTGACTCAGGAATTCGAGGATTCTTAGGACTTTTATTAATCCTATATAAAATCCACAGCATCAAACAATTATGGCACAATATTTGAACGTAAGTAAAGAAATTTATGGTCAAGGTAAAAGTGTATAGTAGCAAAAAATTATAACTGTTCAAGGGCAACCGTACGCTTTCCAATTTTAACTCGGATTCCGAGAACATTTATTTAAGATGTTATATAAATTTTTTATCTTTCAATTAATTCTTATCGTTTATCAATATTCTCTGTTATCTCTTATATACAGTGGATCTATGCGATTGTACTAATCGTACTAATTGGCATCGTTCGTCATTCATCAGCAACAATAGCTCAACCTAGAGCTCCTAATTTTCAATATTTCGAAAGGTAACGATGATCTTTCTAACTGTTGATTTCTTTAACGAGGAATTCTGTTTAACAACGTGCATATTTTTTCCATCGCAGGCCAAAGTACCGTTATCCTTTCTACGACGAAAATGGAAGAGGTCGACTCCTTTACGGATACGGAGGATCAGACTTGTACCAGTATAGAACCTACACAGCCTTAGAAGGAATACACTAATTAAAAGATAAAAAAAAATAATCAAGAAATTATTGTTACTCCGGTGTTCACGATGACACGGTACTTGTTACTTTTAATCATTATGTAAATCCTGACAGAACCCCTGACCCGAAATATGTTATATAGCGTCCTTGAATAAGAATAGATTGCATAAAATAGATTGTACAGTTTTTATAATAAATTATTATTATTACTATACAACAAACCTCTGACTGTGTCTTGGACTTTGATCTTTGTTGTGTATAATTTTTTCTCTGTATGTGTGTATATATACAGGTTGTTTTTTTCATCTTGAGGCATCGCAATATCTTAAGAAATAGGTCTGTTTGTGGACAAATAACATCGGACACACTTCGCAGCTGTGTTGAATCTCTTGAAGCTCGGAATAAGAAGTTCATCGAAGTGGGAGGACACCATTTTGAGCACTTTCTGTAAAATTTTAATGGAAAACAATCACCCCGATGGTCAGAGGCAAGGGGACTCACCGAAATCAAGCACCCCGAAGGGAATAGGCCACGACTACGTCCACGTCGTTATTCCTGGGTAGAGCTAAAAGTATTGCCAAAAATTGAATTGATTACAAGTGAATGGTCCTCCTGAATACATTTAACACGTCCCATTTACCATTCATTTGGAAACGTTATCCTTGAAATAATCAACAATTTCATTTTTCGCTATTGCAGCGCCATCCGTCGCGAAAGGAAAAAAAAATTTCAAACAAAACTCACGTATTTTTTAAAGAAGAATCTGAATCTGTGATAAAAAATAGGGGATCTCATTTGAAATTTCAAAGTTACCCCTCTCCTGCCCCCAGGGGGTGGAGTTTGGGGTAAATTTTTGCAAAGTCGCTTTTCCCCCTCGAAAATAAAAAGTTTTTATTACGGACACTTTTTTTCGTAGGATGCGCATTTCTTGCGATATTTCGATGTCTCAAGATAAAAAAACACCCTGTATATCCAGTCTCTTCGAGACTGTATATATACATATATATTCGCTCTTGTATTTTATCACAGAGAGGAGACACAAAAAAGGAAATACTAAATAAAGAACATGAATAATACATCAGACGGAAATGCCACTGAAAGAGGGAGATTCCAAGATGAGCCAATGTTAATAAAAACAGGACTGTGCGTTGTGATACAAGCTGGATTGGAAATTCCCCAAGTTGGCATAGCAATCGGAATCCGCATAAGCTGAAGAGTTATACCAGAATAGTAAAGGTGTTATCTATTCTTTATCTCTAATCTAGTGCGTGTTAGACAATGAATAATATATGTTGGTGTCTGCTTATTTCAACGTACAATATCGTGTTGTCAGTACAACATCGAGAATTTGAAGATTTGCCAAAACTTTATATTCCAACTGGTAAGTGCAATTGAAAGAATTTATAATTAAAAACGAAAGAAAATAATTTCTTTAATATACAGACGTTCCATTGGCTGGACGCAATGAGAATATATTAAATTGTCAAGATATCAGTGAAAGTACTGTTAATGGTAAACATGTTTGTCGTGGTCAAACAATCTTGAAAGATAATTTTAATTTTATCAATACTGATATTTGGAAGTATGACGTTCGCATCCCAACAGAACCAGTGAGTGATATTATTATATTAAAAATCATGAAAGAATGAAATTTAAATATATTTTTATTACAGGATTACGAATTTGTTACTTATGTAAAATTAAATCAGACTGCTTATGTTAACGATGGAATTTTACATTTAAAACCAACTCTATTGAGAAACGCTGGAGAAAATGGTAAAGGCAATTTACAACTGGAAGGATGCACGGCATCCATACATGGAGGAGAATGCTCAAGAAATTCAATGAGTTTTCAGGTCAGTGTAAAGTTTTGCTATAAATTCATTTAACTGATCTAAGCTTTTTCTATTTTGAAAATAATATGTTGATAGATTTTACCACCAGTATTGGCTGCAAGGATACGTACAAGGGAATCCATTTCGTTTCGATATGGGGAAGTCAAAATCCGTGCTAAAATGCCTAAAGGAGATTGGATATATCCAAGTAAGATTGACAATCGTAGTGATCATTGTTATTATATTGGTAGGATATTGTAAAAATATTATATATGTATTTTTAGTTATCTGGCTCGAGCCAAAAGACAGTGAATATGGATTGTGGTATATATCTGGTCGAATAATAATTGCCTTTTCGCGTGGCAATGAAAAGCTTGGTAATAATCAGTCATTAAATTATGGACAAATGGCTCTTTATAGAGGGTGTATGTATTGGCCAGATAATTTAGGAATTTTTGCGCAACCATTTATACCTTATATACACAGAGGAACAGTTTGGTCAGATGATTTTCATACGTATAGCATGAAATGGACACCTGGTAATATATTAGACAGAGTATAGCATTTTATTTTATTTGTGCCTCTATTATATTGGCCGAATAATTTTTATAGACGAATTAACATTCAGAGTAGATGGAAAAGGAAAAAGTTCATGTCGACCACCCAGTAAAGAACTTTATGGCCGTGAAACCATATGGAGTAAGGGTGGTAACATGGCTCCGTTCGACAAAGAAGTATGAATTATATTATTGTTTTATTATTGTTTAATAACAATTAAAGGACTGTAATACTTTTATGAATTTTAGTTCTACGTTACACTAGGAATTGCTGTTGGTGGTATTCGTGAGTTTCCAGACAATTTCATAGGAACTAATAATCGTACAAAACCATGGAAAAATAATGGGGCTAAGGTGACTAAAAAATGTTTTATTATAGAATGATGTTATTTATATTTGTCTGTTTTTTTAGGCTTTACTGGATTTTTGGAAAGATAAGCAAAACTGGCAAAGTACTTGGCATTCACCAAATACCTCGCTTCAGATAGATTCTATCGAGATTACAGCTTTATAAATATCAGATTGATCTAAAACACCTGACATATACGCATAGTGTTCAATATTTGTTAATACATAAGTTAAAGGAAAAATAATAATTCACAAACATCATCTTAACCACTTGTGCTACCAATAAAATCAGGATTGCGATGTCGTGCGCTGCATATTTAATTTTTGCGATAAATGCCTATAGACGTGGTATACATATAATCAAAGTCGATCGCAGTTTTGGATCAAAGGCATCTCGACCTGCGTGGCACGTCTTTTTAGCGCAAGTGGTTATTAAGAGGATCTAGATATTGTAGATTCTTTAAAAATATCAATCAAACGAAATTTTTTATCACAGCATCAAATGTACAATCACATTAAATCAATGTAGAGTTGTTTAATCTTCGACAAAGGAGTAAACAAAGGATTAGTGCATATATATGACGTCGGAAATGACTAATGGGTGTACAAAGTAAGAGCCATTAATTATTTATCAATATTTAGTAATTTCTTTTCCTATGACTAGTTGTGAACAAGCTCGTTTTTCATTCCCCTACCACAACGTCCCTGAATAAGGTATAAAACGCTGATGAGATTTACAGACATTCACATTTATTAAGGAAGTGCAGAAAGTATTACGTTAGTGTTAAAATACCACGTCCTGTTTTTTGCATAACCGGAAGCGGAGTTTTTTAAGATTCTATTTGTTACAGGAAAACCACGATGATAACATGGATTCTGATGGTTTATTGTCTACTCGGTACAGCACTATGTAAAAAGTGCTTGCGCGAGTCCGTGACCGTTGCTAGCGGTACCAGAGCAACTCAAGGTCCATATTGCAGTGGTGAACTGATATTCGCGGACGAATTTGACGTCCTGGACTTTAAGACATGGCAGCATGAAATCACAGCAGCAGGTGGAGGAGTATGTAACAGATCAGAACAAAATTACCATACCGAATAGTACTGAGTATATATTACTTATATTTTACAGAATTGGGAATTCAATTACTATCTTAATAATCGTAGTAATAGTTACACTGTTGATGGTTCCTTGTGGATACGGCCCACATTGACCTCCGACACCTATGGCGAGAAGTTCTTGACCTCAGGTACACTGAACTTGAATAACGGTGCTCCAGCTGATCAGTATGTACTATTCGCTTTTATCAAATTTTATAAATAATTATCATAACGAATTCTATAATTTTTTTCTAGATGTACAAATGCATTGTACTGGGGTTGCGAAAGAACTGGTACTCCAACCAATATTGTAAATCCAATTCAAAGTGCTAGACTTCGCACTGTTAATTCTTTCAGTTTTAAATATGGTACCGTTCATGTTCGTGCCAAAATGCCTACTGGAGATTGGTTATGGCCAGGTAACTACTTTTCTCAGTTTTCATTTCAATAATTAAATATTGCACAGTTTAGTGCTTTGATTCGTAAAAATTCTATTTTTATCATTTCTTTTCTCCAAGCTATCTGGATGATGCCTCGTGACAATGCTTACGGAACTTGGCCTGCAAGTGGAGAGATTGATATTACAGAAAATCGTGGTAACACTCAACTGTACGAAAATGGCGTAAACATTGGCGTAGAGCAGACAGGAGGTACACTGCATTTTGGACCACATGCCGGTCTTAACGGATATAACTATGCACACTATCTCAAAAACGCACCTCCCGGTCGAGGATTTAATCTAGATTATCACGTTTACAAAGTCATTTGGACACCAGGTGAGAGTTAAAAGTATTATTTACCCTAATCCACATTTATTTAACGTATTTAATTAATCATTAATAATGTCTTTGATTCAGATAACATCACGTTCCTGGTAGATGATGAGTTGATAGGTACAGTTACTCCAAAGACCAATTTCTGGGATTTAGGACAGTTTGAAACCCGTGAACCAGGAACCGAGAACCCTTGGCGATACGGTACCAAAATGGCGCCCTTCGACCAAGAGTTTTATATTATTCTAAATCTCGCTGTGGGTGGTACCAATTTTTTTCCTGATGACGCTACCAATCCCCATGCCAAACCATGGTTAAACACGTCACCTACTGCCGCAACTGACTTCTGGAATGCAAGATCTAATTGGCTACCAACATGGAACCTCAGTGACAACACAACAGCAAGTTTGGCTATTGATTATGTACGCGTTTGGGCTCTTTAAATTCGATGGAAACCATAGGGATTGGTTGATTGCCATTTTTGAAACTAGTAACTGTATTACTATTCTGAGTGTATTATCTAACTAAAAAAAGAATTACGGACGAGATAATAGGATTTATTAAGAACGCTAGACGTACTCAATTATTTTCTCGTGTTTTATTAATTTCGCAGAATAAACAAAAATATGTATAAGCAAGTAGTTAAGACTACACTATGGCAATGTAAGACGAATGTAAAAACACTCTCGACGCGCGATTAAAATTAATAGAATGCAAGAGATGCACACGTGTCAGATATGTAATGATGATCATTCTTCATTTTAAATACACATTTATATACGATATCAAGTAGGCGTCCATTCTCAATGCGAAAAACACATCGCTCAATCACATTCCACTTAATTACTCGCAAGTTGTCCCAATCGTGACGCCGACTCAATGAAAGAACGACAATAAGGATAAAACGTAACGATTATGCCAAGAAATGGCGGAATAAATAACATTCGATATACAGTCACATTGATTTTGATATGTAAAACAAGCTTAGGGAACGTGGAACAAAAATGCTGTAATTTTTTTACCGTTCCACGATCTTGCGCATTTACAAATGAACCATACAAAAATTATTTCAACAATATGCCCGCCGATACAAAGAATAATGACGACGATATGTAGCGTAATTTCGCAGAATAATATATTTCCAAAGTCTATGCAGCATCTTCTCTACAATGGAATGATCTTCAAGGACATCCTTAAAACCACTATCATTTTTCTGCATGCAAATTGGTACACGCGATTCTAGGTATTAATCGTAGTTGATAGATAAAAATTTACCATTGACATTTTTATTTTTGCTCTAAATATTGTGCCTTTTGAGAATCAGGTGAAAAACGTGATTACACAATGAATAAAAATCGTTGCGAGATTCTGCCTTTATGTTGTGTGCTAATATAAAGTGTTTATTGACTCCATAGTGATCTTTATATGGTTCCCATTATATAATTAGCAATCGTGTGAATGCACTGATTCATTATAATATGGTCGTGCTAACTCTCTTTCGTGTAGTGCTATAAACGACGACGACGACGACGACGATATTAATATTAGAGAAATGGTGTTAAATCATTTTCAAGTGATTTATGTGTGATTTTATTTCGTGCTTCACAGGTGATTAATCGTTGAAGTGAAAAAGCAGGAAAAAATGATGTTGTCATGTATTTTGTTTGTTCTTTCAATTTCAGAAAATTAGTACGTACATTCTATAAAGTCGTGTGGTATGATACTTGTACAATTAAAATATATGGAATGACAGCGCTAAAATCTGTGTCAGACCTTTGAAATGAAAATGTGACGTGGTCTACGTGAAGAAATGGGCGCGTTAGAATATAAATTTTAAAAAGATAATAAATGCAGTCTTGCGTCTTCCGCAATAAACGCAAAACATCCTGTGACTCACTGCTTGCTTTCATTTACATTCAGCTTCTTGCAGGAATTGAGCAGGCATGTCTTATTAATCTATTGAGATCATTCTCGTCGTACTGATCAATTAACGTACTGTAGAAATTTGTATTTTACTGTCGGAACTGAATTTCGGGTATTTTAAGTGTTCACAGGAAGTTTTAGGCGATCGATTTAACATCAAACGTGCACGGCGAGAATAAATAGTAGAGAACAAAAATGATGGCCTGTCAGATAATGATTTGACGATTTCGTTACAAAAATCTGCCATTGTCTAACTATTTTCTTGTGAAAAAATGCATCATTTTCTTCTTTTTTGAAGAAGGATCCAATTAAAGAAATAATTGGTTACTTGCAAGTTCACATGCATTTTTGACTCCGGCCTGCATTTAATATTCACCCAGCGTTCGAGATGACATTAATTCTTGCGTTAGTAACGGTTTTTTGAATTGATGAAAATTTGAGGTACAAAGATAGAAGGAAGGAAGGAAGAAAAGAAAAAAGAGAAACAGCGAAAGGAAAAGTTCTCAAAGAGAAAGATGACTGGGATAAGAAAAGTCCATCCTTGCCAATCACTATGCGTTCTTCTTCTATAATCGAGTATCTCTATTCCAGGAAGAATTCGAGGCAGGTATCTTGCTACCTGAAAAATGTTCATTCGAATTCTAACAAGTTTAGAAAAGACTAATCTCAATAGTTCACCCCGATTTGCCATTTCTAGAAGGAAAGTGTCTTTATAGAGAACCAGAGAAACAGTTACTGAATTACCTTCTTGTCTAACATTTGAGATTAAGAACGCAAGGCAAGGACTTTGTAAAGGATTTAGGAGTTTTGGAAAATGGGGAGGACTACTTGTCACTATTGCTATCCTTGTTTATTCCGTGTGAGGCTTTTCTGTCTCGCCGGTCGACTGTAATTGTCATACGAAGTCCATTTCAGACTTACTGTAATATCGGCCACTGGTCCGCCGTCTCTCCAATTGCCTCTCGACAAACTTCTTGATCTCGCTAATCACGAAGACGCTGGACGTTAATGTCACCAGAAACACTATATCTGCAGATTGATTATTGCGAGACCGAGGTTAAGAGGTTATTTCTACTATAACGTCATCGATTTAATTTGAGATATATGTTTACCTTTGAGTGTAAGAGCTTCTGTTTGAAATACTTTTTGCAGCGGGTGGAAGTAAATGACCAGCATTTGACCCACGACGGACAACGTCACCGCCACAAGGAACATTTTATTACTCAACATACCAATAGTAAATATGGATTTCGTCTGAAAAAAATAATTCAATAATCGATTATTAAATTATGAAAATAAATTTCACTATAGAATATTGAGAACGTGGCAATACCTGTGACCGACAACTCAGAGCATTAAACATATCGAAAAAGACAAAACAGGTGAACGTCATCGTAGTGTCTCTTGCAGTAATTCCACCAGAAGTCATCTGAGATAAAAAAATATATTAATGAAAATGATTCTTAAATAAACGACAAAGCTACGTGTCAAGTGATAAACATACTTCTCTATTATATACCCAAAGAGTACCCAATATAATAATAGCTGCAGACAGTAGGACATTTATTACGAGATGATTAGTGATCATCGGCTCCTTAGTATTTCTAGGTTTCTGCTTTAAAACATCCTTGTCAACAGGCTCAACACCCAAGCTAAAATTAAGTTGCCAAGAAAAACATGTGATGGATTCTACAAATAACAAAAACGTGCTCCCCCTCTGTGAATACTGTAATTACTCACCTTTGAGCAGGTGGTCCATCCATAATTATATTAATCCATAAAATTTGCATAGGATTCAGCGGGTTGGGTATTCCCATTAAAGTAGCCAGGGCAATCAGAGAAAGTGCTGCTATGCTTGTGCTCAATTGAAATCGAACAAAGTTACGAATGTTATGAAAGATACCTTTACCCTCCTCAATAGCAGCACTAATAAAAAATGTAAACGAACGTTATTCAAAATAATAACATACTAATGATTCTTTTTTATTAAAATATATGTTTAAAGAAACATACATGATAGTTTGAAAATCATCATCCACCAAGATCATGTCGGCAGCTTCCTTGCAGACATCTGTACCATTCTTACCCATGGCAATGCCAATATCAGCCTTTTTTAAAGCAACACCGTCATTCACGCCGTCACCAGTCATTCCCACTATGTTTCCATTCTTCTGTAATGCTTTGACTATGCACAACTTATGCTTTGGAGTGACGCGATAGAAAACACTGACGTTATCAATTAGCTGTTCTAATTGATGCTCTGAAAGCATATCAATCTCATCCCCAGACATCAATCTCATGTGAATCGTATCGAGTCCAATCATACTAGCTATTAAAATAAGAATTGGTCAGCACTACATGATGAGGTATCATTTAAAATTATTAGATTGTAAACCGACTACGCACCAACTGCTCCAGCAGTTTCTTTGGCATCTCCTGTGACCATCTTGACCTTCACTCCACTGTTCACAAGAGTTGTTATGGACTCACGTACATGAGGTCTAGGCGGATCGCAAATTCCAACCAGACCAACGTAAACTAGATCTTGTAAGGATGAACCACGAGCCAAACCAATAACTAGTAGAATAATCGTAGGAATTAAATTATAAGTTAATCAATAATATCATTTTATAAAATATAATACCTCTTAAACCCTTTCTCCCGATGTCATAAGCCTCTGTTAGGTATTCCTGTTCCTTTTTCTGATTAAGGGAGTATAGTTGACCATTGGCGGAATATTTGGTGCATTGTGGTAAAATCTTTTCCATAGCGCCTTTCACGAAAAAGATTTCTTCTTTATTCTGAAAAATCAGAAAGAAAAGGAGTCATGTGGAGACTTCTGATAATAAACATTATTATTTGATATTTCTTTCATTTACCTCGTCATACTTTGGTGTACATTTAACAGCCATCATTTTTTGCTCAGAAGAAAACGGATATTCCTGAAGTCTCAGATATTTTTCGGACACACCATACATGCCGTTTTTCATAGCAACAGCTATCAAAGCACCTTCGGTTGGCTGACCTAATAGTGTTTGATTCTGTATGATGGCATTATTGCAAACACACCCGACCTATGGATGGTAATGATAGTCAGAATTAAAAAAAATAATACAATTTTACAAGTCTAACGAATAAGAGGTTTAAACTTTGTACCTCCAACATATTATTAATAGCAGCACGAGCAAGGTCAACATTGTCGCATTTGCGTAGATGAAGATTGCCCTGATCATTATAACCCGCTCCACTGACATCAGCCACATAACCCTCAGAAGTTACCAGGATTGTTACAGTCATTTCATTTTTGGTAATAGTCCCGGTTTTATCAGAGCAAATGACATTCACGCAACCTATGCATTGGATACATATAAAAAAACTGATAATTCAAGAACGTAGGCATAGGAGCAGATTAAATTACCTAGAGTCTCGACAGTAGGTAATTTCTTAATAATGGCCTTCCTCTTAGCCATTCTCATGACTCCTAATGCTAGGGTAACTGTCACGACGATTGGGAGTCCTTCCGGTATGGCTGCTACAGCTAAGCTGACGCTGATAGTGAACATCTCAAGGAGTGGGTTACCTTGGATCCAGCCCAGAAGCATGATAACTCCAATAATGCAAAAGGAGTAGAAGGAGAGCTGTGTACCTAAAATGTCCATGCTTCTCTGGAGGGGAGTCTTTGGTGCTTCTTCAGCTTGCATCATTGCAAAAACTTCCCCGAATTCACTCTTTTCACCCGTGTTCACTACGATTCCCTGCGTCACGAAAGCATAAGATTCTCTAGGATTGAGAAAGGATAATGGGAACAGCCATGTTGGATAGCATTGAGGCTTACTTTGCCATTTCCACAGCGGACCAGGGTGCCCATGAAAGCGATGTTCCTCTTGGAGGTATGACCATTTGTCTTTAGTAAGGGTGACGTGGATTTTTGTGCAGGTTCCGTCTCACCCGTGAAACTACTCTCATCAATTGCTAAGTCTATCGCATCGAATATTCTAATGTCTGCTGGCACTCTATCTCCAATGTTTAAATACACCACGTCACCAGGAACCAAGTTACGCGCAAGAAAAGTCTCTAAACGGCC
This sequence comes from Trachelus stipa, assembly GCA_036026315.1. Taxonomy (NCBI): domain Eukaryota; kingdom Metazoa; phylum Arthropoda; class Insecta; order Hymenoptera; family Cephidae; genus Trachelus; species Trachelus stipa. The sequence goes on from JAYRCB010000470.1 coordinate 81,719, forward strand.
CTCTCTTAAGCTGAAATTTGGTCATCGTGAAATGCTGTATGACACTAACGCTCACCAAGCATGATTTTTATGTGTTCTTTCACTTACCAGTGGCAAGTGGGTGGCACTAACTTATTTAATTCTTCTAAGGACTTCTCTGAGCGATATTCTTGTACGAATGCCACTGTTACTACTATTATAATAGCCTGAAGAGGGAAACAAAATATATGTATTTTCTTAGGCAACTCAGCTTCAGCAATTGTAAGATATAATAATACTTACCACTGTAATACTAACGGCATCATCAAATTGTTTCATACATATACTGACAAAAGCAGATCCAAGCAACAGTAAGATAAGGGGATTCTTAAACTGTATGGAAAATACAAAATCAATTTAGAAACAAAATAATTCAATAGTGAAAATGAAATATCGTGACGCATTGTCATACTCTATAAAACATTGAATATTGAGTATTCACCTGCTCGATATACTTTTTCCATGTAGGCTCATCCTCCTTTACTGTAAATTCATTGTAACCAGCTAGCTGCCTACGCAGTTCAGCTTCCCTCCATCCCAAACCTGTCCTGATGTCGACATTCAGCCTAGCTGCTACTTCTTCTGCACCCAGCACAGCAGACTCAGCAGTAGTTAGCCACATATCCGCAAACAGTTTATAGTCCTTTGCAGAAAAATGTCATAAAGATTCCACGAATAGCAATTATGTATGGTCTCACAAATTGCAATATCCCCTATTAAAACTAAAGTCAGATGTACTCATTATGCTCTAACCTAAAGACAAATCACTCAACTCATCATATAAAATGAATTGAGCAATACAAATTCACATCAAGTAATTAAAACATGTTGCTCCCCCTCCCCCAACAATTAAATTATAGACATGCATCAAGTGTTACTTATATGATCATGAAGAAAAAAGCATTTGTGCTAATCTATTAAATAGGAAACACTATTCAGTTCAATATCAGACCTACAAGCTCTTTTGCATAAGGTTCTGCGCTACAATATAACATCACGTAACATAATAAATCTTCAAACAAATTCAAATGTATATATGTATATATATTTCATTTTTCCATAGACGCTACCTGCTCGTCTGTATTATTGCGGGTTGTATTACCATAAAATGAGGTTACGCAGTTCGACAAACGTCAAACGTAAATATGACACGTTTCAGAAACATGAGTTTCATACGATATTACCGAGAACCACACGAGCTATACAGTGATTGTGAGCGGCCCATTTTCTCCGATATGCCGAAGGTTCGCGAGCTAATCGAACTAAATGAAATGTATCGACCGGCGCCATAACGTTATTGACGTTTATTTAGGTAGCATCCAGTAGCATCAAACTGTCACGAATTAAAAAGACGTAATATATACACATGGCGTTGACACTGAGGGTAAACCTCTTCCTAAACAAAATGAGTACATATTGAGAAAACATTATGAAATTATGAAAAAATTTCAAAACGAGAAAAGAATGTAAATATTTTATCAATCAAGAAAGCAAAGCATAGTTCAACTGCGTTGTGAATTAAAACAAGCTGAAACGAATGCGTAACTAGGGATATGTTCAGAACCCTCTCGAGAGTCGACTCGTATAATTCTATTCTCTTCATAATAACGATAATAAAAAGTGACGCAACATGCCCGAATCACCCTAAGATTTCTGGAACGCACCCCAGGGATAATGATATAATTTATAAATCTGTTTACTTTGCACAACTTGAACATTCGTTACTATTATATGAATAATCGAATTCCGACGTGATCTATCCGGTTATTCTTTATAGATAACACTGAAGAAATGAACGCAAAGTCCAAAACTTAATGAATCAGCCCTTCCTCATATTATACAATAACATTTGAATTACACTCATTGAAGATAATCATTTTTATCTATTGTGCACTAACCCTATAAATATCATTATAGAACAATAAATGAATCTAATTCAATGTTATCTGTCATAAAAATAGTTTTGCAGTTTGCAGGCTTATTACAAAGAATTACAACAATGGATAAGGAATACAATATTGACAAATATTGAGCTTAAAATCTACAGGCATATAACACAAAGATTATAATAGTGAGTAGTGAATCGAGTAGTATAACCTTATTTCACAAGGATAAGGTTGAAGATTAATAAAATTTATTGTGTATATATATATATACGTATTATTTAAGCAATTCTTACCTCTTTTATCGTATCATTACTACATTCTTGATCCAGATTTTTTTGAGCCTCATCACTTGGAGATAACTTTTCATACTTAGCACCGTTACTCTTCATTGTTTATTTCTTTTTACATTAATTTAAAAGCACAGATGACAATAAATTTCTCTATCCGTAATGCTGTTTCAGATTATGAAATTTTGCAACCATGATTTTTCTTCTGTCAATATCACCCATGCACTATTCACTCAAGGAATTTCATAGCAACAATCACATAGAGCAGTACTGAATGCAAAAGTAGATGAAGAAACAGGACAAGGCAAGATAAACGTAGTCGAGCGTAATAAACGGAATGCCTTATTATTATTAACACGTGCCTAAACGTGTCCCGATCGATCCTCCGTTCTTTTCTTTCTCTTTTTTTCTGTAAGAGAACTTTCGCGTTGCTCCAATTGAAATTAGGAGAACCTCGATCGATCACACTTCACACTAGAAATCAATAGTAAGGCAATAATTGAAAGTCTTTGAAAAAGTAAATAAAATCGCGTGAAACAAGTATTAAGTTTTTTATAAATTATTTTATTATTTATCAGGAAAATACCACGTCAGCGATACGTCAACGATACAACGTTACTATAAACAGCCCCTAAGATGAAGGCCTTGACGAGTCGCTCAGAGATTTTTGTTTTGAGTCTCGAGCCACCCTTATACTTGACAACCCTTTGATTCACGATAATGTGTAACCAACCGAATGCCAAGAAGAAGTAGGTTAGGACCACCCTCGATAATCTCTACGCCACCCTAAAAAAATACAACCTTTTGTAATCACGGTCACGGCAATACTAAGCTGCTCTTGAGAACTCATCGAACGGTATATCATGACCGAGGGTCAAAATATCTACAGTCGGTTGGAGCATAATATATTTTAAATCAGTTGGTAAGTGACAAGAAATATCATTCAATTCTATAGACAGCTATGTAACAACTGCCGATAGCTCGACGTAATAGCTGTACCCATTGATCATGGTATTCGCATATAGCGAACTCCTTTATGGTCAGCTGAAACTAGAAGTTGTTTACGAATATTCCTATGCGAGGATATATCCTTGAGGCGAGGAACACGCTAGAGGCTGTAAACGAAAAAGATTTTATGTTGCTCCTTATTAAATAAAAGATAATGCCGAAGAAATCGGCAAAAGGTCGTAACAGTTGGACTGGCCAGACGTCTTCTAGACATGGGAGTCCAGAAAGGAAACAATATTTTGGTAAATATTATATGAACGTACAGTGTTTATGTAATTTTTTATGCCTTTGGAGTAAATTGTTATTAGTCATAAAAATACTCTTGCAGATCACGATGATAGGACTATACGAGGACCAGCGAGACCTAAAGTTTCCTTTAAGACAGGGCGTAATGCAAAGGGTGGACGGAGTAAAAATTTACAGACTGCACTTAAAATACATTTAGAGGATGATGTGGATATGTCCGATCCTAATGCTAAGCAAATTCGATTTAAGGGTAATTTTGGTGTTGGTGGTAGTGCAAGGTATGTGGAACATGTTCTTATTACATAGCTTTATAGATTTTTGTATAGTCAATGCATTGGTTTTAGGGAAGGGTGTCGGAGTCCTGCTCCATCTAGACGAAAAGATGGTGGTGGACGTGGGTTGTATAGTAAAAAGGGATTACGTGATGATGGAGGTTGGTTTAAAGTAGTTATTCCTTATGGAAACAAATATGGCAAGGACTTCATTTTAAAGAATTTATTGAGTTATGTTGCTCCGGACACAATCATTCCAATTATGGTATATATAAATATATTCTACATTTTCACATATATTTGAAAAAATAGTTAATCAAGAATTTCTTTTTTGACAGTACAAAATAGAAGGAAATACTGCTAGTTTCTTTGTCGATGATTACAAAACAGCATTAAAACTACAGAGTTGCGATAAAAAGATCACAACCGAGGACGGTTTTAAAATTTCTGTAAATGTTTTACCAGGATATCCTGTATCTGATATGAATGACAATTTTAAAGAAAGACTGAAGGCAGCCATGGCAAAACGTTTTGTCCAAGCCACGAATGCTTTAGATCTTTCACAATTTCATAAAGAGCCAGGTAAATATTGTAGTGAACACTATACATATTGCATGATATAACAAAATTATTCTTCCTTATTCTTTAATCATTACTAGATTTGTGTGAGGATTACTTCTGCTCACTAGCTCGTACCGCCACGCTTATCTTCGTGATAGATATAATTGTTGAACACACACCTCAATTAGAGGCATTAAATTTAGATGGAAACAAAATACATGCCGTCGACCGATTAGGTTCTCTATTAAGCCGAAAATTACCATCGATTAAAATCCTCTACATCGGGGATAATCGGGTAAATATTTATGAATCCCCGAAATATTGTAGTAAGAAAAATGTCTAAAATATTGATTTTTCATACATCAGATACGCGATTTAAGAGACACTGACTCTTTGAAACCGTTGAAACTAGAAGAGTTACGACTGGCTGGAAATCCTCTCTGTAATAAATATAAACAACGTAATGAAGATTATATTTCGTAAGTAAACCTAAATATTATTACTATAAGATAAGTGCATTTGAAAATAATAATAATAATAATATATCTTCAAAATAGTGATGTTCGAAAACGGTTTCCTAAATTACTCAAGTTGGTAAGTATTTGGAAGATTATATAGTTTTATTTAAAGTATAAAATGGGTAATTTTGTTCTTTAGGATGGCATTTTACTTCCTGCCCCTATAGTTTTTGACGTCGGTGATGATGCGGAAGGACATAAATTACCACCAAGTCAAAGGGCATTTGCAATTAATGAAGACGCCCGACAAGTAGCGACGACGTTTCTTCATCAGTACTTTACAATTTTTGATAACGATGACCGTCAGCCATTATTAGATGCTTATGACGAACATGCATCGTTCAGTTTAACAATCCATTTTCCCCCTCATAATTCACACAGGTGGGCATTGTTTCAATATACTTCCACTAGGTGTATTTAAGAAATGGAAAACCCAATTTTCTCGTTACAGATTTACATTTTACTTGCCGGAGAATCGGAATTTATTCAGGGTAAATGATCGTGAGAAACGACAACGATTACTCAAACAGGGTAGATTACCTGTAGTCTCATTTATATCAAAAATACCGAAAACACATCACTACCTCAACAGTTTCACAATGGATCTGGGTGTCTTAACGGTATAATTACTCTTTTTTTCATACACGAATTACTAACACTTGATCGGATGTAACTTTTACATAAATTTTCAGAAAACTATGATGGTTGTAACAGTGACAGGATTATTTAGAGAATTAGATGGAGATAAAGCACAATTGAGATACTTTAATAGAACGATGATTATCGTTCCTCAAGGAAGTGGCTACTGCATCCGTAATGAGCAAGTGCACATAACCGATCCTCTAGATTCCCAGAAAAAGGAACTAGTTGCATCGCTACCCGCGTTACTTTCGATGCCAGAAGAAACAAAGAATTTAGAGCAACGACAAGAACAACTGGTCATGGCACTGAGACAGCAATCTGGCATGAATGCCGAATGGAGTCGAAAATGTTTAGAGGAAGTACAATGGAATTTTGACGCGGCTCTAGCAGCGTTTCGACAAGTCCATGAAGTGGGACAAGTTCCAGCTGAAGCCTTTCAAAGTTAAACACGTGAGAATACATCTTGGAATGAAGGATTTTCATTTTGAGATTAAATTAGGTAATTATTATTGTGCGTCCACGCCATCTCTTTTGTGGGATCGCTTAATGTATATATATGCAATCTTCATAAAAATATCAAAATAAATACCTTAATGCTAAGTATGTCAATTCATTTAGCGTATAGATATTATATCATTAAGAATAAATACATATATGTAAGAGATATATCTTACATACCATTATGCTTTTTCGTTGAGTAAAATTTAGCCAAATTACGTATCGTCATTCCGAATGAACTGTCGACTGATAAAGAACGTTGTATCCATCTTGGTAATGACGTCTTTTTAATGGTGTAACGCTGATCAAGTAAAATAACTCCAGCATAATCATTTATATGACGCACTGCTCTGCCAATGCATTGATTTACAGCTTTCATACATGCATTTTCATAGTATATGGTTCCTGTATTATGACCCTGCAGATAAAATAATATTTTACAAACATTCGTAATTTAATATCATTAAAAAAAGTATGCTTACAACGTTCTCGTTTAGGTAATTCATTTTCTCTCGAATTTCTGGAGCAAATAAATTGGGATAAGGCATTCCCACTACGATGACACAACGTCCCAAATCGTCAGAAAAATTTAAACCTTCACTCAGTTTACCACCTTGTGATAAAAGTCTTATTAATATTATCTATTCTAAGTATTGATATTCATATCGATTATTACTGACCGACTACACTAAAAAGGAGTGCTCCATTCTGTGGTGGTTGTGGATTTTTCACTGCTTCAGCATATTCTTCTAAGACTTGACTGACCTATGTTAACAATTGATGCAAATTCAAATGACTGATTAATTTGTATTAATCGCTATCTTTACGACTCCCAAGTAACTATTCATTTTCATCGTGTTTAATGTAATAAATTATTGAGGAAAAGCGTAAAGTAAGGATTTTCGCAATGACTTACTTGGTTCGCGTATTTCGGTTCACGGAAGACACGTTTCTTATCAGATATTTTGTACAGGTATTTTTGGTCTACTAAGTATTTATATACAACTTCCTCATAAGTGTAGGACTGTAGAAATACTACAATTCCAGCTGGTACAATGTTGCAGAAATTTATAAGACTTCTAGATAATTCTTCAAGCTGAAATATAGTTACGTAAATTCGTATTTCTCAATAAAGGGAATCAATGGATATCGTAACATACCAAGCAATGGCTTGCACGTTCTCCATAGGTAAAGATAAATTGTCTTGCATTGGGTCCATGTGTTACTATTCTTGTCATTATGTTATCTTTAGGAACAACGTGATCACAAGAGAACGACATTATCCTCTCAGGTGATGCACCAGCCTTAATGAATAATCGTTCTTTGAAATCGGAAATTGGTTCCATGGTTCCGCCAGCAACGATCACTGCCCTCGCTTCCTTAACTATTCATTATTAATAGGATAATTAATTGAACGATTGAAATCAGTTAATGTAATATAAATTACATACCGATATCATTAAAATAAGCAGCTGGATTTAGTAGAAGAAATTTCATGACACCCTGCCCTATAGTCTTGCCAGGAACTAAGAGTATTCGACCGTCCTCGCAACTAGATTTTAGACATTCAAGAAAACTAACAATTGCCATAAGAGGGTTTGATGATACTTCCTTATCAAGCAACAGCTCCTTTTGCTCCGCCTCCATTTCATAACGGGTTAGATTGTGAGCTTTAATAGTTTTCAGAAAAGCTGTAATACCAGTTTTTTTTAATTCAACTTCTTGGATCTGTGTCTCACCACCATACTTCTCAAGATACCCTTGCAGTTTATGATTGAGTTTAGACTTTTTTACAAAATCTAAGAGTTCGAATACATTGATTGTATCTAATTCAGAAGCAGTCTCAAAATCCTCAACTTTGTAAAATTTGGTAGATTGCTTGGAGGGATCTGACACATCGTCTGGAGAAGATTTTACTGTGGCGCCAAAAAACTTAACTAGCTTTTTAAGACAAAAGCATAATTGACTTAAATATAAAACGTTTTTTGCTGAGAAAAGGTTTTGATATCTGTAAGAACATAAAACCTTACACTAATGAACTCTAATACGGTATAAAATACTGTGTTATTTTATTACCTTTGCTGATATTGTGTAAGCTGACTGTAACAATGCAATACATTTCTGCCTGTGATCATGGCACTGTGTATGTGTTCAATAGCTTCTAATAAGTTATGTGCTTCATCGATTATCAGGATATTTCCTTTAAGTTCAATTCCTGAACTAATCCGGGTACTTTTGTGGAGAATAGTATTGTAAGGCACTAAGATAATTTGACTGTCTGGAATGGAATTCCTAGTAGCATAGTATGGGCAAGTCTTCAGTTCTTGAGAGTTTTGAACAATATCTTCTACATCCTGGACCTCTGTTAAAATGTCTGCAATCAGCCTTTGTTGATCACCAGGCATATATGGGCAACAGGTGGAGGACTTTAATCTTTTGAGATCCTTCTCCTTTTTAGCAGTAGTACGTTTCTTTTGAAGTTGTAGACAACGCTCATTTATGAAATTTACGTGCTTAAGTTTTTTGACTTCCTTGTTGATGCAATAATTCTGTCTGCAATTATTCACAAGCATATTAATTCTAGTACAACATCTATTTAGTTAATAAGTGTAATCAACATTAATTACCTTGAAGCTAGTGGTACTAGGGCAACCTTATCAGAATAAGGAGTTTTTTTTAGTTCACTAACAAATTGTTTTAGTTGGGAGTGTGTTCTTGAGCAGAAGTATATTTTACTATTTTTATAAATTTCTTCCTGAGTGTCTTCATCTTCTGAACTATCAGAATGTTCAAGAAAATCATCCAAAATAAAATCTTCATCAATAGTATCATTCTTGGCTTCTCCTTCTTTTGAATCCAGATCAATGCCCTTTACACTAGCCTCAGACTTGCCAGGCTTTGGTTTGTAATATCGTTTCTTATTCTCTTTATTATTTTGAACCTTCTCCTTTAATTTTTCTCGTTTCTCGTTGTGTTTTATAATCATATTTAGCTTCTGCTGAAGAATTCTTCTCTCTGCAGCAAACTCCAATTGGCTAGATTGTGCAAAGAACCAGTCATGATCAGCCTTTTTTTCACATTCTTTTATTCTGGCATCTATTTCTTGGATTTTTTCAATCAAATCACTTTTTTGACGGTCCTCATGATCCAAGAGCCATTTTAATGCTCCGCAAATAATAGAAAGAGATTTCCCAGTTCCAGTAGGACTTTCAAAGATCCCTAATTTACCATTCTCCAAACAAAAGTACAGATTCTTCATAAAATCCTCTTGAATTGCATAAGGAGGAAATGGAAATATAAATTCCTCCGGAGTTTCCATATTACTTTTCTTTCCTCCTAGATATTCTCAATGAAAAGGAATAAATCTAATCTGTAAATCAAAGGAAAACAAGAATAATACTTCCAAAAGTCACGTCTATAGTCCATTGCATATGTTCCCACGTGCTCTTGCCATATAGTTATATTAATATTCATTATTATTGTTACCTGTGAGACAGCTAATGTAATATAAATAAATTACTATAAAAATCATTTGAAGACACTTTAATCTAAATTCTATACAATAAGGTAAATTTTGAAGAAAGCGCCTGTCTGTTCTCGTTTCAAATGATCACTACTGATTACTACGCCATTGCGTTCCACAAAGAGCGCTAAAATTAGTGGCGGGATTATTATATGATTTTTCGGAATTCACAGCCATATCAAACGTTGAACGTTTGTTAATAATACTGGTATGTGAATATTTCTTAAGTTTCTTTTATATTTTTTGCCATAAATTACCTTGTTTAATTAAAATGATATGATTTAGAATGTTTGGCAAGTAAAGAGTTCAAGACAGTTCAAGACAAGTAAGATGGCAACTGACGAACCCGAAGCTAGCCAAACAGGTAATTTTCAAATTTTTTTCTTTGTTACTTGACCAGGCACAATTAAATGCCATTATTGTACTTTACTGTATAGTGAGAGAAATGTATTTACATAAAAAATTCATCGATTGAGTTGATATTGATAAAGAAACAGGCAACATACGTTCTTGGAGGTTATATGTACATTGTTAATTATAAACAGGCTGCCATGAAACAATGCTTAACACAAGTTTTATGAAAAACTACTGATTATTTAAGTAGGCATTTTTTTTAGTACATTGTGTTTCCAGACTTGAGTTGCGTGGAGGATAGTCTAATGAGTTTGGAAAAATTGGATCGTGCTTCCCCAGATCTATGGCCTGAACCAAGTGAGTTCATTAAGGGATGTTTCTTGCTCTTCTGTTTATTTAAAATTATTTTACGTCAGCGACTGATGAAGTTCCAGGTATTAATGAGTTCATTGCTCAAAATTCCCCTCCGACTGAACCACCTTCCTGGTCATCAGGACTCACTGCAGATGATATCAATCATTTACATCGTATGTCATAATTATTATTCTTAATTCATATTTATTTATTTATTTATTTTTACTTATTGACAATGCAGTAATGTATTACTATTATAAGAGAAGACTCTATGTAAAATAAATAAATTTCAGAATTGGGGAACCTAACGACTACTGGTCTTATAGCAGAGGTAAAAAAACTTCATGATTTGGCGTATCAGCTTGGACTAGAAGAAACAAAGGAAATGGCTAGGGGGAAATATTTGAATATTTTTAAACGCAAATAGGTTTATTTCAATATGTATATAATAATATCTATAAGAATTTATATTTCTATTGAATATATTTTTATGTAAATAAAATTATCTACCAGCAATATCAAATATAAATTTTTTCATTATGCGTTTTCCATAATCCAACTTGCATATCCTTGCACGTTTGTAAAAACGGATGGCAAATTCTGTTTGTTACAGTCAGAACCATACGATAACATACCTACCTAAAATTTCGATTAATATGTATTTTATTCATTTTATTCTGAAATAAGCATGACTGATCCACCAATTTATTATTACCAGAATATATGTATTTCCGTATTTTTGTACTAAAGGACTGCCACTATATCCAGAGCAGGGTTCTTGTTCTCCTAATGCGCATAATTCTACTGAAAATCCACGCTTTAGATAATTAGAACAATCCTCTTTGGCTAACAGTTTCATAGTTAGACGTTGTTGCTCTAATCCTTTCTCTGTAATAAAGAATATAATGTAGTAAAAAAACAACAATTATATCTAATGCTTATAATACCTTTCTCATTAGACATTTTACCCCATCCAATTAAATTTGCGGTTTTTCCAGTATTATAATATTCTTTATCCGTTGAAATACAAATAGGCTGTGTTGTAACTAAAAATGTCCCATTAAATTTTCCATCACATGCGCATTGGTTTTTAATTATTTTTTCACGTACCAGTAAAGTTCATGGAACTTTTCAGTCGTAATAGAGCTATGTTATTCCGAAAAGTTTGTGCATCAAATTCCGGATGTTTGACTACGTAAGATATTTCATGCGTTTGCGCAGGAAGACCACAGAAAAGGGTATTGCAATCTGGATCTGTTTGAGAATTAAATTCTCCTACAAGAACAGAGTTCCTAAAAGATATAATACATTTTATAAACTGTGTATAAACTATGTATCTACTTTTTTTTCTTCAATCTGAAAAGAATCTCGTACAATTTATACGAATCTGTAGTGGCCAAAGCACAAGTTGCTGTTGTCAGGATAGTTCTATCATTTAATATTGAACCACTGCAAGGATATTTAGTTTCTTCAGTTACAGTACCTATAATGAATAATTTATTTTATTTTTATTAACTTATAATCCTAAAAAACTCACTAATATATCCAACACGTGCTACGAATGGATAAGTTCCCAATGTTTCCAAGTTACTTCGAATTAGACTTTTTCCGCAATTCCAGTCCGGCCACAATTTCGAAATTGGCTTTTGTGACTCAAAAATTGGATTTGTTATGTCCCTATTTATTTCACAGCAAACTTTCGGAATGGTACCAAAGTAGCCGCAAATTAGTTGACGAAATCTAGTTATCAAAAACATTTACTATTGACAGAAATTTATACAGCAATTACCACTCTATTACCTGTGAACAGGAAGTGCCTTCTGATTCATCAGGCCGAGCATTTCCGGGCAATGATCGATTGAGACACATTTTTTATTTTCCATACAAAACAGAGGATTGTCAAATCCCACTTCGTTTATATTACTATTGGACCAGTAATCAGATTCTGATTCAATAATAATAAATAAATTTGCTAATAACAATAAAATTGCTTTAACAAATACTTTTTTAGTTTCTCCGTTCACCCCCATTTTTATGAATAAATTATATGACAAATATACAATCTCATAAAAGCGCACTGTTATCAATCACAAATTTCTATTATCGACTGGCGTTGTCTACAATAATTCACATACTGATCTGCCATGCGAACATAATCTTCTCATACATGAAACTTCAATTGAATGATGTAGTGTAACAGATAATTTCGTGTTTCGCAGTCACCTTGAACATAGTATTATTTGCGTATCCGCCGGAACTGGTGAGGATGTCACGTGAAAAAAATATACATTGGTGGCTAATGATAAAAAACAGCTGTTCATCGTGACTCTTCTAGCGTAAGAGACATAAGAAAAAATCTAAAAATTTTTCTAAAAATTCTTAGAATCATGGACCGACTGAAGAGAATGTAAATAGTCTGAAATATTATGAGATTTTCTAAAATTGCATAAAAATAAATCTCACTTTCAATCTTGATCAGAAAAAGAGTAACAGAATTTCTCCTTCGAAGAAATCATTCAGTAAATAAGTACGAATAACAATGATTTAATCATCAATCCTTACGAGTGTTTGTACAATAACAGTAGTCTACTCGTCATTAAACGCTTTTCAGCATGTAGAAAATCTCTTATCGTTCCATTCAATGGATGTTTCGATAATTCCACTGCCTTTGAAAAAATCTACAGCCACAATGTTTGCAGAGCTGTACCATTTAGTTGCGTACCAGGTAGTTACGTTGATGTTAACATCATCTGCCATTTTTCTTAAACCTCCCAGTCGGTCCAGAATAACATCCCAAGTATTAGGTGTTAGTTGTGCCATTGCTGATCTTGGATTAACCCCTGACGAACTGTAAAGAGCATTGCGAGTATATTTAAAAAAATGATTTCATACAAATTTCACAATTAAAATCACAGTTTTACCTCATTGCAGCAGTCTCTATTTTGTTCAAATATGTATAAAGTGCAGAAACACTTCTAACGTTTCCCCATTGATGTGTAACACATGGCCATATAGAATTATAAAGCGGCACAACGCTACTCTGATCATATCCTATTATCAATCTTTTACCAGAAGCCCAGATAGCATCTAAAGTGGTGGACCATCCGTACGATTTTGGAAGAAGATAATCACCGAGCTGATTCTCAAGATAAGCAACCAGTTTATGATGAACTGAAAGATCACTACCGAATCCTTAGGAAAATAAAAAAAATTATGTGTAATCCATCCAATTAATTCAGGATACATTAACTTGATTAATGATATACTTTCAAATAATAAATAACGAATTGAGTTTACCTATAGGAAATTCTTGAACATCAAATATGACGATTTCCTCTGTGTTATTCAAAAAAATTTTCAAATCATTAATGACTGTTTGCAGAGGAACTACATTTACTATACCATGATTTCCCCACCAGACTTCATTTAACAGGGGATAATAACCCACTCTGATGTCAAGATATCTGATTCCGTAAATAAGTTGAGCAAGGACATCTTCATCCTGTGCGATAACATATTTATCAATAATATTATCAATAGTAGGAGATTTAACAATTGAATAGGAGACAGAGTCGTGGGTTCCCGGAAGGAAGAGATCACGAATCCTAGCAGACCCCAAGGTGCTCTTACGCTGTGCTAGCCAATTGGGTCTTGTCTCTAAGCAATTGGTTTTTCGAATGACACCGTTTCTTAACCAGGCCACGTGGTATTCTAAAAAAATGTTAATTATTCTCTTGCGTAATTATTTAAAATTCAATGTAAACTCACTTAAGCATTGACGTTCAAATGTGAGATTCGAAGTGGGTACAAAGTCGGCTTGAAATCCAGTTTTCAAAATGCCATTGATGGTGTCAGGTTCAAAGCTGTACAGTGCAGTAGCAACTTCACGTGGTTCTTCGCCGTATAAAGCAATTACGTCGCCACTTTGAAGATTCGCGTGTGTCCAATAAATCTCAATCCTGCGAATTTCACTTGACGAGAGCACGGGGGAGATTATAAGGCCCACATGAGAATTTGCAAATTCTATAGGGAAAGAGAAATGTTTTAAAAAAATTGTATTTAAAATTTTTTTAAATTTCTTACCATCCGTGTTGTTTGTGCTGCAACTTTTTAAAACGGAACAGCGAACGACGATCAGAAGTGTTGCGATAGTCAAAATATAAATAGAGTACAGAAACTTCATTTCAGCGAATGTTTGAATTATCACGAAAAATCCAGTATTTATATTGAAATCTTATCCAAAAATCTATGAAAGTCAGAACAACGCTACTGGATGGGAATTTGTATTGAGTAGTATTCTGCTATAAAAAAATTTGCAATTAAATCAAGTACCCCTATAAAATTAATTATAAATTCTTATTTCTATTGTTATTATGTTAAATTTACACGATCATAAATTAATATCCAATTAAAATGCAATAAATCGTTTTAATATTTACATCTAATAAAAGATATACTGAAAGAAAATGAATATTCAATCCAGTCAATAATTTTCCAATCTACAATATTTGAACGCTGCATGGATAATGATCTTTTATCGAGTTATATCTGCAGTAAACACCTCAGAATGAAAAATTTGTTATCAAACAATCTGAATCACAACATTTGAAACTTTTTTACTTCCAAATAAATATCATGAAATTTGATATTCTTTGTTAGATAATTTTACATTTAAAAACGTTAGCCAAACTTGCTTTACGATAATCAAATAACGGTGTCCCATGATATGGGGCAGGACGTCACGATGCAGGTTGAATACTGAATCAAATAGTTCCACGAGTATTGCGCACGTAGTTTCTAATAATCGTCAGTCATGGCCGTCATGTAAAGTTGCTAGTTATCGAGATTGAACTAAAAGCAGTGAATTACGCATTCATTACAGAAAGGTTTCACATTTTTGATCGACTAATTTATACGAATAGAATGGTGCAGCTGTTAGTCTGGAATAATAGAGTTGGAACTATAGGAACTAAAACTAGAACTATAGGTAAATTTTATATTATTTAAAAAATTGCAATAAATCATCAAAACATCTAAATACACAATTGTCCTAAGACATTCCGTATACATTGATTCGATTCTGGTTGATAAATTCCAGTATCTCATATAAGTCATCGATTTGCAAAGAAAAATTACCGCCGATAAGATATAATAATAAAATAATATTTTTACTCATAATTAAGTAGTCATTGACCATAATACGATCATTTAGTGTAGACAGTTTTGGTACAAACAAATGATAAATATTGTCTAAATTCAACGCAGGCATGTTTTTTGTTTTTCCATAGTAAAGTTTTTTATTTTTCCGGAATCTATAAAAAATCTTTCCAACGAAATATCTCATGCGTGAAGCTCTATAGTCCTTTGTGACAATAATCGCAAGAGAGGTTCTCATATATATGAAAGTGTACCATAAATACAAATGGTATAAATGACCAAGCAGGAGTTAGTTGATATGAATTTCGAAATGATTTTTAACGCATTTATTTTCTAATCTGCCAGTTTTTTCGTTTTCGGGTCAAAAATCTAATTTTCAATCTTTAACATCCAAAGATACATCCGGTGATTCATTTTTGAATTTAGATACGTCTATACTGTATATACCTATAGAAACGAAAATGGAACTCAAATTGCTAACCACTGATTACTTACGTAAGTAGACGGTTATTTTAACGCAACCTTGTAACATCATACGTGAACAAACCAGTGATAATTTGTGTCCATATAGAAAGATGCATTACTTAGCTTTTTAATTATGAGAGCAGCCCCTCTACTGGTCTCGTCTTATGCGTCAGAAGAGATAACCTTTGACACGAAAATCCATCTTAAACACGTGTATAATTATATTTATCAAAATTCCGTATGTTTTAAAATTTAACTAATGACAGTTCTATACGACCCTAAGGTGTACACGATTTCCTTCGTAGAATGAAGAAAAAGTTACTGAAGGTTTACTAGGAACGTGGTCGATGGGGATAACAAAAAAAAATAAATCATTTTTCGCGTGGGGTTTTGACACTTTTCTTTATTACAAAACTGAAAAAAAAAACGAAAAACTTCTGTGAGAGTAACAAACTTTTGGCTTATGTGACTAGTTGTAATACTCAGCGGCAATACTAAATTAACGTTATGCATTATATTCTGTATTAGGGTTGGCGTTTATCAAGACTTCGTGTTACCCTAGCAGAGCACGTGACGATACGTGAGCTACAAAGTGAAGAGTATGGAAGAACAGTGGAAAAAGACGAAAAAGACGAATGTAGGAAAATATGAAAATGATCCAAACCAACCGTTCGCCACGGGTCAGTTCCCATATTTTCTTCAAGATCCATCGTAACATTTGAACCAAACCGACGTTGAGCGTCGAGTGCGCCTCGTTCGTTTGAACGGATGCAGAAAAAAATACATAGAACAAAGAATTTCCATGATTTCCGGGGCTAGGCGACGAACAGTGTCTTGATTCGTAAGCCACCCTGTACTAAAATACACATCAAAGATACAATGTCCAAAAACAGCAGCAAAAACGTGACAAGAACCACTGTGCGATTAGATTCG
Organism: Trachelus stipa; assembly: GCA_036026315.1. Classification (NCBI taxonomy): domain Eukaryota; kingdom Metazoa; phylum Arthropoda; class Insecta; order Hymenoptera; family Cephidae; genus Trachelus; species Trachelus stipa. The sequence goes on from JAYRCB010000470.1 coordinate 98,441, forward strand.
TAAAAAAAATTGAACATCGAAGAGAAGATTTTAAAAAAATGTACGAGTCTACAAAATATCAATAAACTCTCGAGCCGTGAAAATATTTTCAAATTTACATTGCCAACCCTCGCGGCGGTAATCTTACACCCTAAGGAGCCAACTATACGGCTTTAACCTACGAGACTTAACTAAAGCTCTATACGTTTTTCTCCCACGAAAAGAGGAAGGAAAAAAAAGGAGAAGGAAGGAGACAAAGAGATAGAGGAAGAAATTATAGAAAATAAAAAGGAAACGAAGACGATAAACCAAAATTACAATTAACAATTACGATATCGATTATCGTAATAGTTCGTCTGTATCAATATCGAAGTCTGTATCCTTTTTCTTCTCCCTATCGCCACTTAAACGTAACGTAACATAAGGCAATAATTTAACTTACTGTTTTAAGGTACATAAATATTACACTAGCTTATCAATGTTCATAGTCTCTGTCTTGGAAGACGGTATGGCAGGATTTTTGATTAGGAATAATTATTTCTCTCGTGCAGGTCGTATTCCTTTGGCTCTCTCGTGATTGAACGCACGATGCGTAAATCTATTTCTTTTAATATAATGTACGTATGTATTTGATGCATCGATGCGCACGTAAAGTGTACATCGCTATCCTCTTATACTGTAGCCCGTTTTACATTTGCATATTCGGGATTGATTAAACACCTGGTAATGACGCTCCTGATTCTATCCCATTCTGTATCTTTTTTCTTATTTCTTCTTGAAAATAAATACGGGGCCGCGTTCCCTCTATATTAATCTGACTGGATGACCGATTTCTCGATCCGAATAACGTGAAGGAATGAAAAAAAAGAAGAAAAGTCAAAATGAACATTCAACGTGTACGAATCGTGACTTCCTTATGGAAAGATATTGCTACATCGGTTATCAGACTATTTTATTATCTTTGCTCATTTTCGCTTTTCTATTTGATACATCCCTTTAAATCCTTTTATTTTGTCATTCCCACGCAAACTCCCTTATTATATCCCGATTCATTAACAGACATTGGGTACCCTCTTGGAACTGACAGTTTTAATCATAATAATAATTGTACGTAGGAAGAACACGAATACCTGCTGTCTCTTGTGCACAGTTTTATTGTAACCCATTCGGGACCGTCCCGAGTGCCGCCGCGTTGCGTAATGTGTGTAATGAGCCATCGGTACCGTTCAAAGAACTCTGGTTATCGTTATCATTCGTTGGATGCTGATTTATTAAAAAAAAAAGTAAAATAAATACAGTAAAACGAAATAGTGTACTTTGAGTGACGAACTAGATGGAAATTTCGGTCGAGAGAAATGTCCATTTTTGAAACTCGAAGTAATCACTCACTTTCCTCCCTAGTGGCACAAAGTACTATTAAGTGTCCCTATATTTCTATGTCTATTTTTTCTTTCTCTCTTGCATCTCTCTATCTCTTTCTCTCAATCTTTCGCGTGGCATCCTTCTGTCGCGATTCTCGTAAGAAATGAATAACGAAAAAAAACGGTCCATGAAACTGCCTCCCGTTACAACGCAAAAGGCGTATTGATTTGTATATACATATGTGGTATATCATATATAATATACATGCATATATCAGTCCATGATATGTTATGGCAGGTTGTCGAGATTATTCGTAGTAAATTAGATAAGCAGTGAAGTTCAGTCGTTATAAAAGTTCTAGTGTAGATCCCAAATGGGTTAATAGTTTTTTGAAAGCCAATACGTACAGAAAGAAACGGAGGAGTTGAAAAGGTGCCGGAGGGTGATAGGGTATGTTATGGACGAAGTGAATTGAGTTATTTTATACAAAAGTGTAACATTGGTTATAGATAAAGAAAGAGAGGGGTAAATGGATAAGAAAGGGATAGAAAACGCGCTTAGATAATACGAACACGCGTGCATACAATTTTCTTTCACGCAAACCGGAAATCCTTTTCTTCTTCGTATTACAATCCTTCATTTTTCTTTGTAGATACGAAAAAACACGTGTCTCTCGTACACTTTCAGACTTGGCAAATTTTTCGTATTCTTAGTTTTTCGAAATTTTTTTGTTCACAAAATTCATGACGGAGAAAGAAATTTTTTAACACATTTTTCACCTTCGATTGTCCTGGGAAATGATTTCTGTGGACGATAGGTATCGTTTTTCACTACGTGGGTAATTTACGTAATTGCTGTTAATGAATGAAAGATGAACGAAAAGAAGGAAAAGATATCTTTGAAACTCGATAAAACTAATTACACTTGCTAAGATAAAAGTGTTACCAGTAGTAATCTTGTGCCACGTGATTCGCACAAGTTACACTACTTCAGACACGCTTGTATTCTCTTTTTCTCTCTTATTCGCACGCAATCTCTCTCGCGCGCGTTGTCTCTCTCTCTCTCTCATTCGATCATATACCTCTCAAAATAAAAAAAAATTATCCATCTAGCAATCACATTATAGAAATGTGCAAAGAATTAGCGCGGCTTCTGAAAAGCAGCCAACTTTCAGAATTCGTAATAGACCTTAAAAAAAGCAAAGTTGATATCGGTTAGCAGGAATCCACATAGCGTTTTTTCCATGGGGCTTGACAAAATCCTATCGCTTTTTGTTGTAATCGTTTTTTTCTTCTTATATATATATATATATATACACACACCTCATATACTTGACTGATATACACGGTTATTCAAAACTACTGTACAACCTGAGGATGGTTCTATCATAAGAAATAACAGAAATCAAATAGACGGAACCATCTCTTCAATAACCGTGTATATGCACATATATACCATATAAGCACATAGTGCTGAATAAGTTTCATTATACGAATCGCAAACTTTTCTTAATCCTTTAATATAAGTTTAACCTAAAAATTTACTACCGCATGACACATTAAAAATCTACACGAATAAACGACGATCATTGAATTATAGAGGCGAGTTATCGAGTACGTAAATTAGCCAAAAATCAATTTCTAGATTAAATTTTTAATTCTTTTTTCCGCGACCGGAGCCACAATATACTTAAAGCTACCTACAAAGAAGCCTAAAAGAGAGACACGGTAGCGTAATTTCGCATCCGGTTTAAATACGTCGCGGGTCAGTGGTTGTCGGAGTCCTTGGGATCCACTTTGTGATAAGCATTAAGCATATTCGCAGAACGAAGACACATTAATAATTGTTATTACTATTTTTTATTATTATCGCCAAGGTACTCCTAGTCACGCGACTGTTTTTCCCCAGCGTATAGTTATCTTCGTCCATCCCCACCCCTTCTCCACTGCACTTCCCAGATATGGAAAAGGAAGGCAATACGTACTCTCTTGTTCTCCTAACGTATGAAGTACTTAACATGAGTAATATATATATGTGTGTATATCGTGTCCCCGGTGGGTGTGTATATAACATATTCAGTCGGTTGTGCGTCAATCACGTGTTTCCTCCCTAAGAATATAAAAAAAAGGTAAAATAAAAAAAAAGAAAGCGATCCCCAAGGAAAAATCGCCACTTGACAATCCTGCCTTAAGGCACTATACGGCCAAATTTAAATTTGACTACGTTTACAATATATTACACTATATACTATATCGTACTGTAACGTATAATTTGTACATGTAATAATATACATACTTCATAGTTCGATTAATTTATACAGGAAGTGTAGACGCAGAAACTCGCTTTTACATTAAACGGCCGATACTTTGCGTTAAAAAAAAGAAACTGAACTAATTCTACTAGTATTTGCCACTGTTACTACCTACCCCTGTTGCTTCTACTAATGCTACTACGATTATTACTACAATTACTTCTATTTACTCGATGTTACTTTACTCACAGGATACAAGTATCAGCCATCGTTGTCACGACTGGTCATTTATTGTGCTTGTGAGTTGCATGCGTTATTGTATAAAAACGACTATGCGTTTGTCATCGTTGTAGTAATGTACAATTTTGCCAAAGCGAAGTGGGAGGAAATAGATGGAAAGAAAAGTGATGGAAATTTTCAAGGGAAAATACAATTGAGTTCTACGCACTCATCGATCACGAATGTCTTATTTTCTGCGATGCTCTTTGCGCATTGCTTAAAATGCAATTTGAACGGAATCCACGAATGTTTTTTTTTATCTGTAAATTGAATCGTTAGTGTAGTGCCAGCGTGAACTCTACAAAGATATATAGACTGATAAATTAATTTTTAATTAAGAAATTAATTAAATTCTAATTAATTTAATGCCGGACTTGTTCTGTAAGGACCTAAAGCGAGACTTTGCATTCGCACGATTCATATAACTGTGACTAAGATACTATAGTATACATATTTACAGAAATATACTACCCGATAAGTAGCCAAGAGAGGGAACTGTTATTTTTTTTTTTAATATTATTTAACACGATCGTGGTGCCCTGTTACTTGTACTTGCGGACCATCGAACAGAAATTTTATAAAATGCAACGTTACTTTCTGTTGAATATCTTGTAATGGAATAATTTTAAGATTTTGTTATAATTATTCATTTATATGGAATCGCTACCGTTGAATAGCTCATTTTTTTCAATTAAATACTTCGATGAACTCCCCTTTGCCATCAAGAATTATGTAAATATTCCGTTTAAAGACCTTATTCAACCTTACTTCGACATTTTTTCATCGATTAATCACCTGAAACTGCTGGAGCTTTTTTTAAAAACTTTGACAAATTTAAATTTGCAAAAAAGACAAAAGAACCAGCTGCTCGTGCATTTTAACTGGAACAAACTTTTTATACCGTATACAATGATAGGATGAGCGGGACAAAGAAAAATATGCAAAACTTGTCTTTTGTCGAAACTGACATCCCGCGAGTCGAGTCTGTTCATCTTATCGAATCTTAAACTAGGCTCTCATCTCCCCCACCATGGAATTTTCCTTGTGATCAATTTCGATGCTACAGAAATAATATCGCGACTCGCAGACCCAATTACCTGATAGAAAAGGAACTATTGTTGAATTAAAAAAATATATATGTCGGATAGTCATGTACCGATCGCTTCAATATGGAACGAAAACTGTAAGTTCGTGTACTGATTCAGACTAAAAGAATGCAAATGTGTGTAGCTAGGAATGGAAAATCTTACAGACCTAGATATGAGAAAAGGAACAATTAATTTTTCTGTAATGGTTAAAAAGGATTATTATAGTAAATTTCGAGACAAGGGACAACATGTATTAAGATTAATCAATGGAGTAATTAATAACGACAATGAAGATAACCATAGCGATACGAGTAATAAGAGGATAATTAGATAATAATTGATAATGATGAGAAAAATAGTAATAATAATAACAACAATATTAATAATAATAAGCCTACTTAAAATCTAATTGTTCGAACTGTCGGCAAATAGACGCATTTTCGCGTATCCCCTGGTTATATTTCCTACTATTCATATGTATAAGTCCTTTCATTTCGTGTAGTAAAATACCGTCGCGACGCGGCACGTACAGAATATACAGGGGATAATTTTGCTGACTACGAACATTCATATACATGTATGTATATATTATTTCCAAGGTCGACTGGAAAGACAGTCTTTTGGTCCGTCTAGAAGCGTGAAGCAGATTGTTCAGGATGGATCGATCCGATCGAATCAATAGAATATAGATCGGCTCGATCAAATCATCCCCAATCAGTCGATCGGACCTCATATACCTACGCATAGATATATTTCGCTCTATAGACATCTCAGTCGTCTCCTAGATTGCCCTGAGTATCGTTTGTACCTGAATAACCTCGAAATCTCATGAGCACTAATTAGCGGTAAGCTATAAGTGATTCCTTGAACAAGGATCACGAACATTCGAGGATTCGAGATCTCACCAATGAATATAAAAAAAAAAAAACAAGAAAATATAAATTGCCTAACCTCATCGATCAAGAGGGACGTCCTCCATGTTTGGAACGGTACTGAAATGCTGGAAGCCATTTTTGAAGATACGTCCTCTACTGGTCCCCGCCTTCGTCTGGTCGAGGAGAGTCACGTTGTCTTCAAATTCCCTGATCCACCTAGCAGTCTCGTTACCCCAGTGGAAACGTATTGGCGCTGCGTGATGGTAGACCTTCTTGATTCCCAGGGTGCGTATTTCGACACCGGCTTCCGAGTGATAAAAGGAACTGTCGCAAAAGTCCTGTCCAAGAAAGGGTTCCAGTTCTGCGACTATTTCCATGAAGGTGGGTCTGTCGCTAGGTCGCCACTTGAAGCACCTCTCCATCATTTTATGAATGAGTTCAGGACAATTTCTTGGTATAGTGAGAGTGCCTTTGCGTAGAACGTAGTTAAGGACTTCCTCGTTTGAAAAGCCCTGGTAAGGAATCTCTGCCAAGGTGAGGATCTCGTAGAGGACAACGCCATAGGACCAGACGTCGGAGTCCGAGGTAAATACACCGTCGGAGAGGTTCTCCGGAGCCATCCATCTAATAGGGAGAAGACCCTTCTTGCCTATCTTGTAATAGTCAGTCTCATAGATGTCCCTGGCCATGCCGAAGTCGCCGATCTTGCACACTAGGTTCTTCGAGATCATGCAGTTTCTGGCGGCCAGATCCCTGTGAACGAATTTCTTTGATTCGAGGTAGGCCATGCCGTCAGCGATCTCTGCTGCCATCCTCAGAATTCTCGTTGTGTCGGGTACCATGTCCGTGTCGCGAATACGGCGCAGGTACGTTTTCAAATCGCCATTCTCCATTAGCTCCATTATTACAAACGGAGGACTCCCTACGGACACTACCCCGAGGAGTTTGATTATGTGTGTCGTGGAGAAGTTTTTCATAACTGAAGCTTCGTTCAGGAATTCGTTCTTCTCTCGCTCGCTGGCCGTATCAGCGATGGTCTTTATGGCAACCTTGACACCGGTATTCAATCTACCACGATATACCATACCAAAATTACCTAGACCCAGTTCCTCAAGGACCTCAACATCCTCACGGTTCACTTCCCAATGGTCCACAACGTACTTGGTCTCGATGTAATCGGGGTTGACACTAGCTATCAGCCTCTCTTGTGTCTTCTTACGTTTATGCTTATTGTAGAAGAAAAACACTGCCAGCAAGATACCACAGACGAATCCCAGAGTCACCATCAGCGCCACCAAAATCGTATTATTCCCCTTCAGTCCAATGGCGAACTTTACAGTTTTCGAGAAATTACCATCACCTGCTAATGACATAGAACGCACTCTCAGACTGTAGGTACCCGGACTTAAATTTTTAATATGATATTCACCACGTTTCACACGAAATTTCTTCTCCGTCAGACACTCGGTGCTCTTCTTTGCATCTTTTACGTCCAGATTCGTGTATTCCACATTGTACGCGACAATGAGACTATTAGGATCCTTTACCGGATCCCAGGAGACGATGGCGATACTGTTATTGAAAACTTTCACATTAACGTTATGCACATCGTCGGCATTAGCACTTTTGTTTGTCCTCGTGGTCGTATATTGAACAGGCGAGCACATCTGTACATCATTTTCGACTTTACGTCCACAAGCGGCGACAGAGATAGTATACATGGAGTAATGCTTGAGGTCCTTGAGAGTCCAAGAACTGGTGTTGGCACTGACATTAAACACGAACGAGTAATAGATTCCATTGTAAATCTGTGTTTTGGTTTCATGGATGATCTTCGACGCATTATGATCCTTTAACGGAATCTTAGAAGCCATACCGTCACCAAAGCCTGTAAAATTATCTAAAGCGTTGGTGCTGGTGTACCTCTTGGAGATACAATAATCTTTCCTTCCGGGTGAGGTGTAGCCTATGGTCATATTCTCATGGCACAAGATCTCGAACTTCTTGGACGTGACCACCTCGACATCACTGTCCTTACAACAAGATTGATGATCTATTGAAGGAGTTCTTACTGTAACTTTCTGAGGTTCCTCGATCTCTACTTCCGGTAGGAGACCGTACTTACAGTAATCACGAGTAGACAAAGCCTCTTGATCATCTGGACGTATGAAACCTGATACTATATAATAACCAATCGGTCCATTGGGCATTTCTGGAGGATCCCATTCAACGACGATCTCCCTGTCACTCGTGGGGAAGGAATTCACGTTCATGGGTACAGTAGGGATATCACTCTTAGTGCGGAAGAAGATAATATTTGAGAGTCCGACCGGATCAAAGTTATTCTTGGACCTAGAGGTGAACGTCTTCACGTATACGGCATATTGAGTGAATGGCTTCAGATCCGTAACAAGGTTCGAGACTGTTGTCGAAGTGTTGTCATCAGGGACGTCCACGTCGACAATCTCCCAGTTATTGTTACCGCAGGAGTCACTGTCGTATGTGATGTTTTTGTTCTCTGTCTCAATGTAGCTCAGAAGGTAACTCAAAAGACGTTGATCATTTGAGGGTTTATAGCTGTCCCATACGAGATTTGCATAATAGGATCCTTTGTCGTTTACTGTGATGTTAATATTAACAGTATTGCAAGCGACCTTCTCGCCGTTAGATTCCGGATGCACTTCAAGATCTGTGATGTTTGTAATTCCCGCTATCTTGCTCATGTCGAGGATTTTCGAGATACAAAGCTTGGGATTGTAGTGAAAGAACAACCTGCCATTTAATATCTGTACTGGTTGGTCGCTGGAAAATAGACTAGATAGATTGGGATTGTCCATGACTATGAGACTTGCGTTATTATATTCAAGTTTTTCGCCCCTGATCACCCGGAGCTTCCTCAGAAAGCCTAACGTAGTGATGGAGGAAGAGTGAGTCACTTTCAGATACCCTGTGATCTCTTCTATAAGGCCGAAGGAATCTGACAACTCGTTCATGATATTCGGATTGCCGTTACGAATTTGAAATTCCAAGGCACCCTTAATAAGCGTCGTACCCCGGAACCTTTGAACGTCGGAGATGTGCCTGATAATGCCACCAATTCCAAACTTGCTACAGCGACCCTTACACAGTCGGCATTCCTAAACAAACATGAAGACACAACGATTTATAATACAAAAATTAATCAATTTTGCACAGAGAAAAATGTTTTAGTAACTACAGCAAAATTGCATTTGTTAAGTCTGGATCTGTTATCACAGCAAATCGGAATGATATTAGAGCAAAAGTATTGTTCCAGTAAAAATAATTTGCAGTAGGAACTTTTATGTTACGGAATATTTGCTAATGCAGCAAACCTAACATTTGAATTCTGAAACGGTAGAATTATTGATACGTGGTCTTACGTATATAATTCGAAAGCATTATAGGATGTAGTACACACAGTAAATAGTAATTATCCATACAATTGCGATAAAATTGCTTCTGACGATAAAAAGTTTCAGTTTATGAATAGTATATTATGTGAAAAGGGATGAACCCAGACGATTTTAGACTAGGGTGAAGTTGGTTGCCCAAGCCGTAGACGAAGCCTGGCATCACCCGTAGTCTGAAATCGTAAATCTGTCCCGTGTCACACACTATATTTTTCATATTACTTGCATTGAAACTGGGAGTTTTAATATCTGGAGCCAGTCGAAATGAGATAATATCAGAACGATCGAAACGAAAACGGGCGCTTTCTACCCACTACATTGCATCGGATTGAAATTGGCTGATTTCGACTGGCTAAACAGGCATTGAAACTCGTTGTTTGCAAATCATTGGTAAGGGAGCACATCATTGTCTATGTTGCTGCAGCAAATGATATTTGCTTCCCTAGAAAATCGTTGCTAAGGGATGCAAAATTTTTGGTACGTTGT
>JAYRCB010000470.1:110240-122973 GCA_036026315.1 Trachelus stipa
GGAATTATGCATTAGTAGATTTCCAATTGAATTTATTAATAGGTATTAGCAATAAGCTATTTGCTATTAATAAACCTGTTAATAGTAAATATCATAAGGATAACGACTAGTCGTTGGCATATGTAATACCATGAAAGAAAGTCAATTAACATATTCCTCCAGCAACTTACCTCTTGAAGACTTGGCATCTCGTATACCATGAAGGCATAATCCGTGAAAAGAATGTTACCCCGGATGACCTCAAGATTTGGGAATAGAGAGCCTAAGCTTTTCATTCCATATACACGATACAAAAGAAGATAACCAGTGATTTCCCTTAGAGCAGGAAAACTGAAGTTTTGGTAATCCAACTCAGTATTGTTGTGAATCAATACAATCTGAAGAAAGCCTTCGATCACCACACAATTCCGAAGAGACTCGAAATTCGTCAAGTTGTTTCTAATGTCCATCGTCTGACATATTCCTTCACCAAGCATCGTATTTTTATTGCGTCTTCCCTTTTCGCGCACCTCCTCACTGGATTTCAAACTGGTCTTAGGTAAATTTGACGGACTCGTAGACTGTACATTTTTACCAGATGATCCGCTTGTGGAGCTGGAACGCAGAATAGACATTCGTTAAGAAAATTAGATCTGGAGAATGGTAAGAAAGTATGTTTGATAAGTAATGATATAAACGTAAAAAGCTTCAACTTGTAAGAGAAATTGTACATACGAGGGACGTCCAACCTATTGTTTATCCAACTGAAATTTTTCAAGAGATAAACTAAGCCAGTTTTATCTGCGATGACGAGATATCGAAATAGACCTGCAGTTTACATTTTCTGACATCGCCAATTTTTCAATAATTTTACTCAAAGATAATAAAGAAAAAAGTATGACATTCATGAAGTGTGGGATAAAAGCTATATAACTTTCATTACCTTGGATTATTGTTCCTGTAGGTTGAATATCCCTCAGGATTGAAGTCCTTGGAATGCTCGACTTGAGAATTACGTGCTTGATCAAATTGAATTATAAGATCCTCCTTGATTCTGTCATCCTCCCCAGGAGCATATTTTCCTTTTGATGTTTTATCCTGGTACTTGGTGAGAAGCTTGAGTCTTTTGCGGTCCGCAATCATCTCCTCGCACAGAACAGTCACCAGGAGGGTGAAGAGAACGACAAGTAACAGCTTCCTTTTCATTTTCACAGCTTATGGAACCGACTCGACGGCTCTTCCGTATGCTGTAGAATATCTTCTAGAGTGTAATTACGTCTGAGTACATTCTAACACTACTTTCAAGTTGCTTTATTATATCCTAGAAGATGATGAGTACTGATTAAGGATGGATCGCCACTTCATCCTTTAGAAGATGTCAGATTTCTGGTCTCTTCTTCTCAAGATGAGATTTTTATTCTTTACCAATTAGTAGTTATTACCATTTCTACTGTCGTTACTACGAGTAGCAACTCTATTACTTCTCGCGATAACACTGCTTGAAAACAACGGCAACCAGAGAATGGGAACTCCTGTGGATGTTGTTCTTGGTATGAGCTCTCAAGACTTGATTGACAATTCTGGGCCACCCACGTGTTTCTCTCTCCTCCCCCCTCTCTCTCTCTCTCTCTCTGTCTTTAGCTCTTCTTCTTCTTTCAGTTACTCGTATTACACTTCGTCCAAGACATCGATTGCTCTAGACTCTCTTGGAGAAAGAACCTACCAGGCTGCCGTTGTAACACGTAGAGCTTGATGTCTCTTTATATACATGCATTGGTAACTAACACTTCCTCACGATACACAGTTGGTTAAAGGAGCTTCTTATTGAATATGAAAAACTTTTTGGTCTTCATCTTTATGAGGGTGGTGAGGCACGCTTTTTCGTCTGCAACAAATAAAAAATTTGCTATTGTGAGATGACAATTTATTCAACTGCCGAAAACATTCCTTAAACATTTTCATAACACTGATACAACTCTGCGGGCAAAAACTGTAGCAACAGTACCATAATAGATATGATCTAACCTTGATGTTGAGTAAGAAAAATCATAAAGGTGAGTCAGCCGAAATTATTCACACTGCTTAATAATAACAACCCACTGGAGAGGAGGATAAAGTTGATGTAGATGTTGAAGGAATAAGACTCTAGGACTTGAACTACATAGATCTGTAGACGTAAACGTCGTATAAGATAAAAGTACGTAATTAAAGTCCTAGTAGTTTCGGATGGTTTATCTAGGTCCAGTGTATTACCCCAGGGATTAACAATACAGAGGCTAGGAGGCACGTCGCTTTCTCATACCGAAAAATTTCGAAATCGTATTTTAACAAGTTGAATGCCAGACCTAACTTAGCTCGTCTGATCCGTTTACTCCTGAGTCTTCGCTATTAGGCACCTCGACAAAATTATCATTTCTGCGGAAAACATTTCCATCACTGTCTGTCACTCGTGTGATCCTAGAACGTAGGAGAAATTATCAGTCGAATTTTATACATTTTCATTGAGTTTAGTAACGCCGCTAACTGACACGGCATTCGACGTAATCATACTTATGTAAACTCGTGCGTCACATGAAAGGGTACCAAGTTTCCTTGCTTTATGAAATACATGATTATCTATCTCCTAGGATAATTAATTTTTAATGAACATCCCGTTACGATCGCAGTCATTGCCTTTAGGGCTTGACTGATCATAATACCAACTTTGAATTTCCATTTTGAGAGAAGTCAAATTCGTAACGTCTACCGGTAACGAGTGCGTCGCGATGTCAATTCTTTCTCCCTGTTGTATATGATATTAATGTGTTACAGATATGCCCTATTTCTTACCTGCTTATAACTTTTTTTTAGTATTATCCTTATAAACTTTTACTCAATTTTATGTACCACTACGTGAAAATTTTGTGGTTTGTGTGAATTTGGAAATCGGAACAACGTGAATAGGGCAGCTGAGAGTATAGCAAAGACGATTTTGGGCTAAATTTGCACTTCAAGTAAATAAAAGAGAGGAACCCGAAAAGAACGAGTGAATGAATAGGTATGAGAGAGCGAGAAAAAATAAAGTGAAGAATAAATGTAAAAGGTTGTGAAAATAAGAGGGAAAGCGTTTCCGTTAGCCTGAATTCACCTACACGACACGATTAGGTTCAGATAGGACGAGAGGCGAGTATTTTTACTATCAGCAAAATAACTGGCCTTCCTCGCGCGAGTGGGAGCCTTACCCAGTTAATGGAAAACAATATTTTCTGGTAAACAAGGAGGCAACCGCTGACGACGATACTGACGTCGGCGATCGGAGCCATGAGAATTGGAGCAACGTTCGTAGGACGCAACAGTGAAAAATTCGTCGAGTCATGAAGGAATTATAATGGAAATCTGATATCCCCAAAGGCTCTTGGCGTTCGCACGGCTCACCGGACATGCGACTTTGAATTTTCTAAGCCTGCATAAGGCTTTTGCTTTGTTAAGCGCAATTACCTCCATTATACAACGTGCGATAGACGAATTCCATCGAGAGAGCGATAACGCAGCCTTTCTTCGTTTGTTTTCATTTCTTTTTCCAACAGAACTTCTCATTGTCTAACTACAGTTTTTTTTCCCTTCATTATACATCTTGCCCAACATCACTCATTCACTCCTACTAATATTTCTCTCTTCTACGCAGTATCATCCCGTGTCTGCTAACTCGCACAGATTATTCAGCGCACGCGACTGCGTATGTAGGTACATACATATGTAGCCTCTGGCTAGCTTTTGCAAAGCGGCATGCGGGCTGGCTGCCACGAATTTTCCAGCATAAACAACAGACCTAGCTAATCTTTTAGTCTCTCTTTTCTCATGTTTTAGTAAATTGCTGAACGGATACAATTTTTCATTAGAATCTAACAAGAAATACGTTTTAAAAATTACCATGAAAAAACTATTACCGCGAAAAAGGTGGATATCGTCGTAATAATTGTGAAGGTCGAAATGCCGTTTCAGCTACTGCAAGTAAATTTTGATGTATGATACGTAAGTTTTACATAGCAAGTAGTGTAATAGTAAGTGCATGGGGAATATAAATATTATTCATTTTTACTTAGCGCAATGTAAAAGAAAACAAGAAACGAGAATCAAAACGCAAGTGAGTACAGGTCGCGCGTTGCAGTCCAACTTCACTGCACCGTAAAAATGGCTTAACTCAAGCAGTGAATTTTAAAATGCAAATATTTTTTTCACCGAAGCTAAGTAATAGATATGAAACAAAGTATTTCTTTGGCATGAAACTCTGCTTTCCACAAATGTGTAAATAACAATAAAATTAAATTGAAATCCTCAAACTGTATTTTTCAATTATTTTTACGAACGGAAAAATTCACCTAATCGTCCTATAAAATCTGTATGATCTACAAAATACTTTTCTTTACTACTCATAAATTAGATATTTCTGCATAATATTTTCCAAGATGTCATGTCTGCCTATTGTCACCGTGATTGTCACGGTAATTTTTAAATAAAAATTTTTTTCCACACAAAAGACAGAATTCCCCAAACATTCATAAATAAGCCAGGTATCGGTATCGTTCGTAATGCATGCAATGATGTGCTCGTAAATGTTATTTTGATTTATAAAAATATCAAGAAGCTCGAAGACACCAGAAAATTTGTAGTGAGAAAATGAGAGATAGAAATGAAAAGTACTATGAAAGCCAGAGAGAAAACATTTTACAAGGAGTTAACGAAAAAAAAAAAGGGAGCAGGGTCGCGCAATAACATCGTGCGTACGACATCACGACGCGTACTCATGCTTTTTTGCGTCTCGTTTCCTCTAACCTCGAACTGAATTGCGCAGCGTGCGCGAGTTGTTTGGTTGGGTTGTCTGAGTTGGTTGATGAAAATGAAAATTGTATCGATGGAACATGAGTTGTGCATACTGTAAATATAACAAATGGAATTATCGTATACGGAAGAGAGTACCAGTAATGTTATATACATTATGAAATTGTAGTAAATGGCAGTAAACAAGAAAGGTAATATGTGCGAGAAAGACCGTTAGAAATTTAAAAATATTCCACAGAGTCGACCGTCTCGAAGTCAGCGAAAATTCGAATCGTCTGAACAAGAAGCACACATTCGCGCCGTTAAGGAATTGTAATGATAACCTGCATAGTCAATGTCTCGATGGCTGTGACTGTTTTTTAGTTCCAGAATCTCTCACGGGAGAGCGCAAAAACGTAGTCTAATCCAACGACGTCGATGACGCTAATAGTCGGACGCAACCATGGTCCCCTTTACTCGTTCTCTTCTACGGCAGTTTCTCACTCTCTTCTTGTGATTGAGGGCCTACGATATTATGAAATATAATAGGCTATCCACGTTCCAGAAAATTCTATTGTAATAGAATAGAGTAATACGATATTCGAGGCATCAAGGTTTGACAGTAAATTTCTAATAAATTTTGAATAGGAATGATAGTTCAATATCGCCATTACATTGGAAGCACGCGAAGTTTTGAAACGGGAATTTTTATTTATTTTAGTCGACAGTTTAATCCGTTAGGCTTTGCTATTGACTTTAGAAATATGAAACACATATCTGTTTCTTTCATGCGTAGATGTCATTTACAGACTATCTTAAACAACGCATTACACACAAGGTATAAAATTTCCCTAATTTTCTTAAATTCTAGGCCCCCGGATGGACAAAAGTATATGTCTATTTATGTGATAGACAATTCCATCTTATTTCGAATCACAAAATAGCACAAGGTTGCGTGTCTTATGAGTGCTCACATGACAGCCTTATGTTTGCTATAAAAAAACGGTGAAGTAAAAGTACAAACACAATTAGCAATGTTCGTTACATGTGATGCTTCATTCACCATGCTTAATAAAAGAGATAATTTTATCTCATTCATGCTCTACCAAAATATACAGTAGATATAGTTTATCTCGGAGCACGATGAACAATTATTTTTATCTAACCGTCATATTTTCTCCATATGCATTTACATCAATGCCGTGATCGTTTAGTAAAGCGAGCGTATGACTATATCCTACGTAGAAAATTAGGTATGGATCTGACTAGATCACCCCTCTATTTTTCTAGACTTTTTTTTCAGGCGTCTAGCATGGAAGACAAGTCGGGACCGGTCTGTAGATACAGTTGTTACGTTAGACCATCGACGTATAGCATGGACTACGCATAGAGACATTGGAAAAATGGTCGGCCGAAAAAAAAAGAGCGACTGGTGGCGGCCAAGCCCTGTCTCTTTTTAATCAACAGTTGTAGTACGAAAGTTTAGAGAACGTAGCCAAAAGGAGAGCAATTGACCGTCGCCTCGTTTCCTCCTTGTTTATTTGAGCGGACACATTTTCAAAGGATTCGAAGCAGGGATCGCGTCCTACATACTGTACGTCGATGTGTTAGGCTAACGCACTTCTATTAGTGCTTTATGTTTAAAAGTATTACTTTGTTATATGCACTTAAGAGATACATTTTAATAGCAAGTTTATAGTTTCACCTCCTGCCATCTAGTGGGGACGTACAGACATATTCCGAGTCATATCTAACAAGAAGAGATTCAATTTCAATTAAGGGTGTGTTCCGAAATGTACTGACAGTACTACTAGTACTGTAACCAACGCTATGTCCTTATTCATCCATACGCATCTAAGAGAGATGTAATTACTTTTACAGTACTGTCAGTAAATTTCGGAGCCCACTCTATATAAATTCAATAGATAAATATAAAAACCTAAGATCAATGTTGAGTAAATATTTGATTAAAGTAATACGAAAAAAATAATAACGTGAATCTAATGAATATATGCATTTGTATAAGATAATAAGTTAGAACATTTGTGAGCTTTTAGGGAATCATTTGTGTCAACTTAATACTGCACGTCGTAATCGTCATGCGAGTCTATCTACAACCCGAATTTATTGACTTCGTTAGTTTTCTGTTGGATTAATTTATCTTACGTCTCTAAAGCTAGCTACCTTAAAGGTTGTTAAAAAAACATTTTTATATAAATGCAGCATCATGTGCTCGCGCTCCAAATTATGGGATTAACATACGTATGTATAAAGTTGGATCGTAACATTAATTTTTAAGGGACCACCTTTCTACGTATTAGAATAAAACTAGTTGACTTACGAACACACGAGAGATACATTGTCTAACCTTGATACCCCGAATATTGTAATCTTGCAGCCGCGTCTGCTATTCTACAACCGACTCTAGCTATACAGACGCTCCGTATAGTCGCGTTTATCCCTGAGGTCTCTTTCTAAGTTATCCTGCCGAGGGGAAGGCTTTTCCCATTCTACTCTGCCATTCAACGTACGTTACCCGCGCTCAGTTAAACGCACTCGACCTATGACAATAGAGTGGGGGCTCTTTGAAATCTCGCTTTCTCGCTAGTGCCGCGACTCAGAGCTCCGGGTGCGCGATTATATGTATGGAGAATCGACTTTTCTAATCACGATCTGTTATGCTCCTGCAATTATGACGCACCATAAAGACTTCGAATCCTTGATGAAAAGCAGGTCTGCCTCTCTCTTTTTCTCTCATTCACTTTTACATCCTCCATAATTCTAGAGATGCACTTGCATGAACACACAGCGCCAGAGCTTAATGCTGCATAGCTCAAAAGTTTTCTAACCTTCAAAGATCGATAGATGTGACCGTACCGACTTGGAGAATAATGGTATCTCAAAGAGAAGGCTGTATCGGCCACACTACAATACTAAGCGACCGGTAACGGAGAAAAGAGGGGTAGACTGGGAGACTGATGGAGTGAGACAGGGAGAGTGTAAAGAAAAAGATGGATAAAACCAAGGAGAGAAGAGAGAGCAAGAAAGGTTCGCGTGGCCGAAAACGTGAACGCGTTCCGGTCTGAAATTCCAGTTGGCCGTACAGCCAAGAGTTTTCGAGGAATGGAGTAGGAGAGAAAAAGAAATAATAAAATAAATAGCTATGACCAGACTTTCGGCATTTCGAGTCTTTCGACTAACAATTAGCGGACGTTATTTACGTATTTTAACGTACTTCCTGTGTATCCAGCTGCAATTAGATGCTTAACGGCCAACATTGACGACAATATACTATCACATGGACCTACCGTCGTTTACGTTCCGCAATTGAAGAATCTATTTGACGTGCGGCCTTTTCAGGCCGCAAAACGACGTAGCAGCCTCGCGTCTCGTATTGCGTAGTAGGCGCTTGAATGGATTACGTCACGCGCCAGAGGCAGGCAGACAGGCAGAGCAAGCAGTCACCGACACACACACACACACACACCACGGCACTTGTTTACAGCTTTGCTAGCATTTCGTTTTCCTCTAGGTATTTCCACACCGTCATGGATGTCAGTAAGTGTTCGCATTTCAATCGACGCGGTGTACGTAGTTTCATCATCGTCGGCGTCGTCTTCGATATATGTCGCACGCTATATCCTACCGCAGTACCATGACGCTCGTAATCCCTACGACCATTGCAACACGATACTTCTCGACGACGCACTTTTCCACCCTCCGTCAGACGCCCCCTGGCCGCCCCGAGGTGAGGGAACAATCGATCGCGGATGCAGGACTGTGGGTGGATGCCATTCTTCCTAGGAATATCACCCAAAAAACGATCCCCACGTGTTACTTTACTAAAGAGGAATTTTTATATTGCAACCTATCCCGGTAGACGCCCACCCTGGCGTCTATTGGCACTCTCTGACTCTCACCAGCTCGTTTATCTTCTTATATCCCACAGAGAACACCATTAGCGTCGTAACGTTTGCTCTCATCGTCCTCAACATCGTCATCGTCGTCTCGTTCGGCACTGGCACCATATCACTACTACTACTAGTATACTACCGCTATAACGACTAGCCTGCCAATGGCAGCAGCACCAGCACCAGCACTAGCGCGACCTCGCAGCGACGCCGTGGGCTACCTCTTATTTTTTAAATATTTTTACTCTTCCTTCTCGTCCTTTCGAACCACTGGCCACGTGGCCATGAATATCACACTGTTCTCCACACACTGACTGTGCTTGTTATACACCTGAGATGTCATGTGCTCTCGTTGTTATCGTCGTCGTCGTCGTTGTCGTCGCAAATCGTACAGAAGAGAGGACGTGTCGAAGTTCACTGCACGCCATACAAGCGAACACTACATCACGACGAACGAGTCAGCTGGTCTGATGTTGACTCAAGCATAGGCGTAGGAGAACGTGGGCACAGTATCCTAACCTAGCCTGGAATTCGAGTTGTTATATCCCTACCACCAAGAGTCCATCAGATGCGCCTGCTTTATTCCTTTCCTGTCGTGGTATCCTATCCCACGTAGGGTCTCCCGCACTCATTCTCCCTCTTACTCTTTTTCATTGTGCCTATATATTTTTTATCCTAGTTTCTTCTCTTCTCTACCCGCCTTACTCATATCCCTGCCGCCATAACCGTCTTTCCCTAGACGCCTGAGACGTAGAACCTTGCTGCATGGAACTTCTTTCACTTTTTATGCTTCTTCTTTACTTCCAATGATACCATGTTCTGCATAAGAAACAATGTAAATTATACCCCTATAGTCTTCATTAAATATACTCAAAATATCAAGATACTGGATTTTGCAGACTTTGATAGCAATTCACCCCTTTATTTTAGTAGCTATCATTATTTTCAGGTAACGCCGTTTACTCATTTTTTTTTTATTTATTGTTTATACTCTAAAATTCTGTGTAGGAATTTATATCGAAATATGCATCCCATGAAGCGAAGCGCGTGAATTCCTTCAAGTACATATCTTGTCGCGTCGCTTCATGAAATCCAACACCTGACTTACCGACGGTTTCGCATTCTCACGAGAATTTGTCGCTCCTGTTTTATCCTCACGTCACCAACAATAAGAATCGATCCGGTGCCGCTTGCGTCGCACGACGAGCCTACCGCTTGAAATTCCAGCAGGGGAAATCCTCGGTATTCGTTCTACCGTTACTCGTTCTGTCTCTCTTCCTCCCAACCGCCAGTCTTGTCACTCTTATTCTCGTCTCTCTATATCTCTCCTTCGTCTATTGAAACAGTAAGCGAGAGTGAGACAGAAAAAGGTTCTCTGTCTTTTTTTTCTTTCTTATTTCTCTCGGTTATGTAATTAGGTGTTTGCTTACCGTTTGACTACGAAGAAGGTGCTAATGGTGCAATACACGAGTCCATCCTAAATTACCAGAAGTTATACAAGATGCAGCTCATGAAATTTCTACCGCATAGAATTATAAATAAAGTCATATAATAAAACAATTTTATACAATTACTCAAGTATTGTGTGTGTATATATGTATATACATACATATACAATAAATGGATATCGAGGGAAGGATCATTCGAGAACTACAAGGTTCCTTTAGCCGAATGGATTCAATTATTCAATTGACTTCTGAAACCGGCCGTGAAAGAATTCCATGTGTACGGATCGGTCTAGATTTTGAAGTTGTAGCAATTTATATTCATAACCATGAGGCACTTGATGGTACCGACGTGGCGACGTATAATCGGCCTGCCATTATTACAAGGAGAAGCCGTCTGGACGTGTTGGATTGCATCATGAAATTAAAGGCTGATAGAAAAAGTCATGAAATCATTTATGTATCTAAGCTCTAGATCATTCCTTAATACTATAACTTAAACGCTGCTACATATGAAACCGTCCTATGACATCATTTAGTGAAACTTAGAAACTCTGTCTACACACATTTACCACATATATTCCTTCTCTTTATATATACATATATATAATATATATTATATCTTATTTTTTCTCTTTTCTTTCTCCATCTTACCATCCTCTTCTCTTTCACCAAGCTGGAATATCTTTCTACGAACATCACACATAGACTATCCAAGAGAGTACATTCAGTACCGATATCAATTTTCTTCTTGGTTATTTTTCTCTCCAGGCAAACGAGACTCCCTACGCAAATACCAAAGATGGTCGACCAACCGGATACCATCTTGTACTTTGTAACGTTTGTAGCCACACATGAACTGAATAAAATTTGCTGCTGTATAAATGCGTCTATCCTGCGAATTTCAAAAGTTCTTAAAAACAACAATACAACCGTCTTTTTTTATTTTTTAGAGCTACAGGACATTTTTTAATCATTATGAAAGGTTTATATGGCCTTCGTCTAAATACCAAGAAAAATCAGGCATCATTTCTATTAATTTTTGTTATCATAACATTTCAAAAAGAAATACTTTAATATGACCATCGCCAATACGCATGCGCACAACGTAGTCGCGATTGGACCTGAAGTCGTATACCAACATTTCGAAAAAGGTCGTTAGCCTCTGCTTGCCCGTCGATCGTAAGCAAAGCGTGACTCATATGTCGCATTACGAGTCGCAAGAGACAGAATACTGTTGAGACGTCAAACCCCAAAAATTTGCGATCAAAATTTCTGAGACCCGCTAGAGTAATACTGTAGTACCGTAAAAGATGAATTGACCTCCTGCGACGCCGGAAATAAAGGAATGACGCACAGCCACAAGACGAAGAAGAAACGGTAAAGAGGTTATGAAGAAAATTATAAAATATCGTGACGATCCACGTGTCCCAGGTCAGCATCACCACACGAACGAGAGACTCATCTATTTTTTCGGTCCTTTGACAAAATTTGTATAGTAACCACAGTGAATCGCCGTCCCCAACTCAAATGAGTGCTACTCCATTCTTACGAATTGCGTGGGTGGGACTTAGCAAACACACGCGTCAAGGTTACCTGCGCACCATTTAAACGACCTGAAAGTTTCTACCCGTTTGTCCTCTTTGCTTGCATATGCAAACAGTCGTAACGTGTTTAGAAATACCGATTCGTGTTCAGAATCAGGTACATTTTTGGCTCTTCGGTACCTTCATTTTCTGCTTGAATATAAAAACAAATATGAAATATGAAAGTTCGTATCTTCGAATAGCCGTAAAAGGCGCAGTGGTTTAACCGTGTCAATAATTACGTTTTTGTGAAAAACACGTCAATACTCACTAGAAACAGATATATGTTAAAAAATGAATATTTATCCTAGTGACTTTTATTTTAAGTATATACTAAAAATACTCTAGAAATCGGTACAAGTCACACCATTGGAAATGTACGATTGCTTGTTATTCGACACAGCGAATATCTCTGTCAACACCTTGTTATACGTATGTCGTACTTTTTAGATTCTATGTACTACTGGTTGAATTCTATGGTTGTCCTTCATATAATGTGTGTTTACATACGTACATGTACTTACGAAACCTGATAATCATTTAGACTGAGAAAATAAGCCAACGTTAAAAGTAACGATTGTGAATTTCGCATATTTCATGAGCTAACTAACAAATTGTAAACCTAATGGCTGAAGTTTGTCCATAAACTAAAAATTGTCAAGATTATCATGCTCTTCGGAAAAGTGCGTTCCTAAAATCAACGTCAACCATTATTAACATAATGGAACAAAATTATAGAAAAACAACAAGAGCGCTTGTACCTCATGAATTTCTTACTGTAGTGAATGCATTCTTGGAAAATTGTCATTCCTACTTTCGATACTCCTTTATATCTTAAACGGAGCAACAGACGGTAAAGTGATACGAAAATAAGATAAAATTAGATAAAATATTTTACCAGATTTATAATTCCAGGGTGAATAATGTCACAATTGTAACATCTTCCTTACACCGTCAAGCGCACTTCACCTACTGATTTAGATCATTATTAGCTACAGACTGTTTTATACATTTT
>JAYRCB010000470.1:123073-166903 GCA_036026315.1 Trachelus stipa
TTGTAAGATTTTCTGAAGCCGAAATAATTCGAGTTGAAGCGCCTGTATTACTGCTTCTTTTTATACACCGGCGCCTCCTGGTTGGCCGTTACAGAACTTACTATACGAGAGTTATGTATACGTTAGGTACCATTCAAATTTTCGTTAGGACTATGATGTTTTTGACAAATGTTTGTTAACTCAACCGCTATCAGTATCATTTATTAATAAAATTTGTTAGAACTGAAATTGTACCATTAAGTAAGCATTGATATTGGAGTTCTTGAAGAATTATGAGAACATTTACTAGGGCATATATGTATCTCTACTTATCTCTAGAGAAACTTGAATTAATGTTGGTAATCGAATATTAGCTAAGAATGCGGTTCGACGGGAAATTTTTATTAAAGTATCAGCAATTTAATACTTTGCATACTGGCTGTCGGTGAAGTACATATCATTGCAATAAATTGGATGCACAAGTAAAAATTTTAGAATTAGTAGCGAGTATGCTGTTATCCCCACTGCTGACCTGGACATTCTGAAGTCTGCAACAGGCTAGAAATATAATATATTTCTATTTATATAATACATAATATATTATATTTATATATAATATAATATATTATTTGGGTAGTGAAAAAATCAAAAAGCTACTGAAAAAAACAACGAAAATTTTCGAGCACACCATTGGCCCGGTGCTCATTTGTTGATTTGTTGCTGAATCAAAACTGTTACAGCTGACCTCTCGCTAGCTTGAATATTTTCACACTAGTTAGCTAAAATAAATTCTATATTGAATATAATTATCACTGAATATCTTAATTGGGAGATTGCCTACTTTTCTTAATTTAGTCGCTTCACTTCCCTGTAGCAAATCTTCTGACTTGCCCTAAGGGAGCATGACACGTAAAACATTGTGTCGTGCCTTGCGATACAAACTTTCACGAAAGGAATAGCATAGCATTCGTTGAGCATCGGTGCTGCAATTGTAATGCAATTATGCCGCAACGATGATTGCGATATGAAGCCTTCAATTCAGGAAAGCTACAGTGTGACGAGAATTTTAGGATGATGCATCTACACATATCGGTGATGTTTATCGATAAGATGCAAATCTAAAACTAATATAAATTTCTTGAATCTCCGGATCAGCATGGAAAGTGCAAGGTACTCGTTGCATCCAGTTCAAGGAGAGCAATGCCCTGATACGAATATCCAAAGTATTCTGACTCGTTCCGAACGTATTAAATGGTTTGAGTGGCCGTGGCGAAGTCTTACTTTCACCAGGGTGAAATTGAATTTTATAAAGTGGTTGTAAAAGGTGTTAACAAATGCTATAAATAGACTGAATGCCAGACTTAATTTTTTGTGACTGTGAACATCTAGTTTTATTCTCTTAAGATACTTAGGTACAAGCGCTTGGCGCATTAGGTGGTATTGCCGGATATGAAGAGAGGATAGATAAAAAGTGAAAATAAAAATAAATAAAAAAATATTTGCATCAGTTCATTTTCCTTTTGGTAACCGCGTGCCTGACTGTAATGGATCTTCGCGTTAGTTTTCTAGATGTATAGATTAAACCAAGTAAAATGATCAGATAAAATGCAGCTACATCAAGGGAGTAATACTGGACTGTTCCCATATGCCTGTAATTAAGAATAAAATAATTATGTAAAGAAATAAATAATTTGTAGTGATATATTATTAAAGAAAAGGAATTACCTGGATGTACTCTTAAGATGATCTGCACCCCCGTATTTAGCAACATGCTCCACCCACCAGGTAGCTAATTCTCTGGGTCCCAGAGGAAGATCCTTGAGTAATGAACTCTTTCTCTTAGCTGCTTCTCTATAACTATTATTATTTCCAGCTGCTACCTTCATTATACCAGCTCGAAGTTCAGTTACCGAGATACTGGCCAAATCCATAACTAAGGCATAACCTTGTTTTTCTACGAAACAATAAATATCAGAGTAACTACTATACTTATTTGTAGTAAAACATGTCAAGCGACACTTACCAGCCTGTGCTGCATTTCCGTCATGATCACAGAACACGGGTAACACCAGAGCTGGTGCACCATGGTACGCAGCTTCGTGTAAGGATAATAAACCTCCATGGGATACAAACGCTCGGAGTTGCGGATGGCCAAGTAATTCCTGCTGCGGCCACCAGGCGGCTGTCCTCACATTACCAGGAAGATTATCTATCTTTCCGCCTTCCCACTTCCAAACAACGTTATACGGTAGGGTTGCGAATGCCGCTAAAAAGATTTCTCTAAGGGCGTCTGGCATTCCCGATGCGCGTACCGAGGAGCCCATCGAGACAAAAATGAATCCTGTGAAATGGAAAGTGCAATAACGAATTTACTGGAGTAGAGAGACTTAAAGGAGTCTCAGTACACTGGTAAAAGACTAGTCACCTCGCCTCAGGAAAGTCTCTAAATCGAGACTAAGTTGCATTGCCGGTCTACAATGAAGACAGGCTACGTTCACTACGTTGGACAAATACGGAACAGAATCGGCCACTGCGTAATGGCTATTTTGCAGAGTCAATGGTACTTCAGATATTAAATCCCTCACATCCGGAACTTGGTCACCTGAATTCAGATAATACATTAATTTTGCATAAATTTAATGACCACATGGGCATCTTTGACTGTACCAAATGAAATTTACCCAAGTATTTATGTAAGGTTGGCTGTATATATCCGGTGGTCATGATCCAGTGCATCATTTCCAGTGTTGCCAAACAGGCAACGTTAAGAATTCTTTGGAAGAAGTTCATATCCTGAGTTAAACCTTTACCAAAATAAGGGGTTATGGACCAGAGCGATGGATTACCCTGACGCGATATGGAACCACTGTACAAGGCGACCTGTATTACAAAATTCTTTCTCAATTATTTCTTTAAACTCTTTATTATAATTACTTACGGTGTTTAACATAATAGTAGGGACGCTCTCTCCGTGTAAAATTCCTAGAAGACATTCCGGATACGCTCCGTCAAGAACTGCCACGTCCCAATGAGCTTCGGAATCACCTTCAGGGGTTTTTAGATTACTTATAGACATATTGTCCTGGAGAAGAGCTTCGCAAGCTTCCCAACCGTACCTCATCGCATTCCATGGCGATAATGGTAGTTCATTCCTAAATCTAGATCCAACCAGATCCCATTCTGACGTGTAATTGCTCACATAAGCCTATATATGTAAATAATATTAAGGTGAATCTAAAACAAATTTACTTTTAATTTTTGAATATCATACCTCTAGAATAGGTGGAATGAATTCTAAAAGATCGTTATTAGCTGCAGGTCCCGGAAATGCGCTTAGTAGGGTAACATTATGTCCCCTACCTTTTAAGGCTGTTCCCAAAGCTACGAATGGTACCGTGTGCGATTTTGTACCACCCATAGTAGCAAGTAATACATTATATCCCCAGGTGTATTGCATCCCGTGCAATATCACAAATAATATACTAAGTATCACTGTCATTTTAATTATATAAATAATTAAAACAAAATTAATTATATTATGATAAAAAATCGTCTTCCTTTTTAAATGTCTGCCGTGTCTAAATCATGCCATCTTTGTCGAGGAACCTTCACGAACTGAATTATGACGTTGCACTCTTGATTTCTTACTTTGACCAGGCAAGAAAAACAGTTATTATTCAAGAACACAATAGAATTCCACCCTGTTGTTATTCAAATAACGCGCATGCGCATTTATGGTAAATTTGAATGTCTAAAAGTAACGTTCAATATTATTGTTCTTTAAAATATGTATTTTTAATTTAGAATTGGTTTGTTGATTTTAGTTTGAAGTGTCTTAATGTATCTTTAATATGTTCTTCAAACTTTCTCTTGTTTTGTTCCTCCCACAACTTTACGTTACGCACAGTATCTCTTTATCATCGTTTATGCGCACCGATTTCTGTAATATTATAAAATATTACGATTTCCTGGCACCTTCTATTTTCGATAAGGTATGTGATTTTACCTTTATCATCAAAGTGAACTTTCACCGACAACATTTCAGCGCAATTCACTACGTACAACCAATCGCTCCAGTAAACAGCAATTCAGTTCCCTTCAAGGAAAATTACTTTTGATCGTGATTACATTTACGTTGGTATAAACATTTTTACTAACAATTTTTACAGCATATTTACAATTTTGCACACATGTCAATTATGGTTTTGCGAAATTATAAAAAAATCTTTTTTATGCAGTAATTAATTTTTTCACTTGAATTTTGCCTTCAATTTTCTCTCGATTTTTTATTTTTATCGGTCAATCAATTTTAATAAGCTATTTTAACTTTTATGAGAGATACGTAATTTATAAGTAGTCAACGACATATTTATTTCGCAATTGATTATTGGCTCATACTGCCGGCGAACATTTATCGAATGTAAGAGAACCGCGTTGCAGCGCGACGTTGGCGAATGGGCGCACGAGCATACTTCGAATATCGCGGAGTGTGAAAGTTTGACTGACCAACGCGACAGACTAACGATCAGCTGAGTTCTTAAGAGAGAGTTACTTACTCCCACCTTTTTCATAGGTAGCTAAAAACCTTTTGTCTCAAGATGTATCCTAAAATTCTACGAATCCCGTTCGAACAGTAGGATATCAAATAATATAGGTAAGAAAAAGTGAGATTTTAATGCGAAATAAACATTTTAAAAAGAGTACGACTGTACATCTTCTTTCTGCGAATAAACAGTACAACGCCATTATTAAAAATATTTCTTACATAATATGTCATTATCGATCCAAGCCAAAGAGCCGATCCGTACACATTTTTTATTTGTTCCTTTATGGTATTGTTTAGCGTTGCCTACACTTTCTGAATATTTCAAAAAGGGCAAATTCTTATTGGACGATATTTTTAAGTAATCAATAAGAATCTGCACTTTCTGAAAAGTGCAAAAAGTGTAGGTAACGACAACAGACCTACCGTGTGATACAAATTTCAGAAGCCAAAATACATTACAAAAACTAACATGTCAAGCATGTTTGTATTGTGCAATTTATGTTATTTTCACTATGTATAACTCAGAAGCTGGACGTGCAACTTCTTAGAAACATTTTACGCACGAACATCATGTACTTTTCAAGTACATACAAATTTTAGCTCGATTTGTTCTAATAGTCGTATCTCGTTAAAAGCAATTTATCGCATCGTTATATAGACGCACGTGTGAATAGTAAATTTTTAATTCGCCTTGCTTTTCGTATTAAAAAATTCATTTTTATGTTTGCTGTCCAAAACCTTTTTCAGAAAGCAGTCGAATTATGACCCGATGACTTTCACGAATCAGCAGGACGCTCTTCTGTTTGCTAAAGACGTTAGGACGCACGTCTCCGTCGCGATGCTGTGTCCTCCTTCACGTTTTTCCTTGCTTGATAATGCTAGGCTACCAGAGCGTGTCGATCGGTGGTTCAGGTTTCCAAAAATAAAATTCCCGTTAACCACAGCTCACAGGAACTACTTGGACTAGAGAAAATTAGTCATGATTGATTTTTGCCGACGGAGACAGAAGAAAGAAGAGGTTAGTAGAAAAAGTGTTCGATGAAGCCAGGAGTAGCTTAATGAAATACTGCCAGGAACAATTATATTTTTTTTATCGCTCCATACAGGAGAGATGTGAAAGATTCCTATCATCCATGACTAAAATACAACGAACTTAGTATACATAAAAGGTATCTTCCCTCGTCGAACGAACTAGGCGTTCAAGATGGATAACTTGGGAAACTAGATTTCTCATAGGTCAGATTCGGTCATTAATGTAAATTTTTACCGACAGAACGGTAACACGATGACCGATTCTGGCTAATGAGGGTATTGATTTTCCGAATTACCCATCTTGGACGACTATTCAGTTCGATGTGGACTTCTAATCACACTTGGTAACTATCATTCGAATTATCACATACAGCAAATTTGTATAGCCAAAAGGAACTACGTAACTCCCTGACTTTAAATAATTTACGACACAAAGATAATCTGTTATTATTTTTTACCAGATTTCTCCAATCAGTCAAATCAATAAAATAGTATTATGACAGGTAACATAACGATTGATAAATTTGAGCTAAATAGTCCTACGCATATAGAAAGTCTACCAATAGCTGGCAAAGTACAAACCGTATAACCTCACAAATATCATCCGGATTATGTGGTGACTTAATCGATAATAAGTCAAAATTCTTGATAGATTCTAGCATTTCGACATCCATAAGAAGAAGTTATCCTTGCAAGATGAGTTCCAATAAATTTTCTTCGCGTGGTTTCACTTTCGCCTCGCGAAATGAAGCTCGACGGATTTGCCAGTACTAAGAACGCCTCTGTGCGATGGTCGCTCATTGGCTACGCGTTTGGCGCGTGTTATGAATTCGATATTCGAATAAACCAATGCGTTACGGCAATAACAGTGCAATTAGCTATCATACGGAGATCCAGTAGCGATCGTAATCACTATGTGCAAACGTACAATCAGGGTTTACGCTTGGCATATTAGGAATAATATTAATATAACATCTGAAAGGAGAATGGGTCGTTAATAAATGGTTACGTGATTGCGCGCGACGGTCTTGTTAAGTCAGTAGCCAAATACAAGTCCTATGTGCAAGGTTTATTAAAGAACTCGAGCTATATAAAAATCGTTTTGCAAAGTCTTCGAGTATAATCTTATGTTCTTAAGGACTGTTGCTTTCCGACTATGCAAATAAATAACAAATAACGCAATTAACATATACACAGGGTTATCATAGTCGAGGATTGGAAGAATCATGTTTATACTTATACATATTGATATACTCGTATAAATTATCCTGGTAAGATAAAATTAGAATTTATCCTAATAAATCCTAGCTCTAATTTATCTGGAAGTTTTACGAATAACCACGTGAGGTATTTAAAAACCCAATAAAATTCTTTCTTTTAAAATTAACTGTGATTTCTGGTACTCCACGTAAACCGGCTAGAATTAAACATGAACATTTATACTTTAAGGTTATCTTCGACTAGTTGGTATTTTCTAGTATGGGCAACAATTGGAATGCTAGATATTAATGGTATGTTTGATCATTTTGTATTACAGGAATTATTTATCGTACAGGTGTCACTTCCTCAGAGCTTCTTCTCTGTTCTATTCATAACAGTGAGCGCTGTATGTTGACTCTTACGAGTCGCGCCGCCTGCGTCGCGAATTCCAAATAGTTTCTTCAGAGATCTTAAAAACGAGGTGTTAAGTCCAGCGTAGATTATTGGATTGTAGCAGATTGAAGATTTCGCAAGAATAGCCGGAAGTATCGCGACTTCCGGTGATGGTTTTACCTGGTAAATAATAAAAGTATATCAATTGAATATCGATTAAAATATCTATGATGATTATCAATTCTAAAGCTTACATGGAAGTACTGCACACTTAAAGCCAAGCCAGCGTATGGTGTCCAGGCCAATAAAAATGCGATAATCATCAATGCCACCATTTTTGTGACTTTTACTTCCTGCCTGCCACGTCGTCCTGATGCGACGTTAAATGTTTGTCAATATATATTTAATCGTTATTTAACAATTTATTAATGATTTTATCTGCCATTATGTTTCCAGAAAATACGAGACAAGTTTTAATTCAAATACTTTTTTCTTACCAGTTCTTCTTCTGACCTTTCGTAACGTCCTGATAATTCCAAAGTAACATGTTCCAATAATGAGAACTGGCATTATCAAACCGAATACAAAAAGAAAGGCTATGTAGCTGTCGGTCCTTGTGGATACGTCATGAATTTCCCAGGAGACACTGCAGGATACATTGGCGGCTTCCAATCCGTAACTACCCCAACCGAAGACTGGTGGTAAGGATAAGGAGACGGCATAGACCCAGACAAACCAGGCGATGATAACCGCATGTCTATGTAGAACATTAGGTTTGAGGATAATTTACAAAATTGAGGACGAATAGACATTAAAGGAATTAGAAGATATTCAAGTATTTCAGTGCTACAGAACTGTACTGGGAAATTCATAAACGAAGTTCGTTTGGTAATTTCGCTCCGCGTCCTTTGAATTCGATAAGTGTGGAAAGGAAGTCAGTAAACTTTACAATACACAAAAAGAGATACTTAAACCCTTGAAACTTTTGATTTAAAGGTTGTCAACCATGAACCAGATAAGCAATTGTCGAGTCATTAATCATTATACAGAAGAAAAAGAAAGAATTCTTTAAAAACCATTTGATGTCAAAGGGATGAACGATAAACGTTCCTCAGAGTTAAATGTACAAGTGTAATTATGTAATCCTGGATATGGATTTTACTTGAAGACCCTTGAGGTAATTGAGGTCTATCATGTATTGTACCCATTGTCAAGGAATTTGGGACAGGACCATTAGAAAGGAGAGGTTGATTGTAGAAAAGATGCAAAGAGAATCCAGAGCTTAACAGTCTTCTTATAAGATTCCTGAATCGTTTCAAAAGCTCAGTGCAAGTAAACACTTTGGTAATCCATAATTAATTAAAAAATATGTTAGTTACTTTAAGCTCTTAATTTCACACTGCAAGTGAGTACTAAACATGAAAAAGACTTTACTATAATGTCTTCGAGCTACGTTCTTTCATCGCCTTATCATCAAAGTTATTAAAGCTTCTGATGTAAAGGGATTTCATATTGTACCTTGTCAACAGTGCTTTTATGGGTTGAGTGACTAGTATCCATCTTTCTACTGCCATTGCTGTGAGATTACCAATGCTGGCTAAACCAAGTGTTGACATCAGAAAGGCATACCTACAAGATAAAATCGAATGAGACTTTTTATTATGATACAACATACTGCTTGATTGAATATAAATTGGAAAGAAATAGAATTGAATTAAATATTATTGTTACATCAGTTGTAAAGCTCTTAGCAACTTTGGAAATGATAAATCTTCTGATATAGAAGATTGAAGTATACATGACAATGACATGAATGGAATTTTATATTACAGTACATATACGGTATATGTAATTTTTAGTTTATCCTGAAGTAAACCGATAGCGTGTAATAATCCATTGATAATTGTAATAATCAATTAATTATTTGTATTGGCTAGATTATCAATAAGATTATTAATCACCAGATGCACATCTCATGACTCCAATACCAACCACCATTGATGGCAGACATCAAAGCCAATGGATTTCCAAAAACAGCCACTTGGAAATCACCTACCTGCATTATAAGAAATATTATTTTTTAATAATCGAATCGATTGCAATATTTTAAATTTTATTCAATTTTTTATAACACTATATATCTAAATATGTGTATTTTTATGTGAACTTTCTCTTAATTATTTATGGGTAAACCTACCACGAGATTGAATAGTATCGTGTTCATGGGTGTCCAGCGATTTTC
Source organism: Trachelus stipa (assembly GCA_036026315.1). NCBI lineage: Eukaryota > Metazoa > Arthropoda > Insecta > Hymenoptera > Cephidae > Trachelus > Trachelus stipa. The sequence continues at coordinate 132,466 of JAYRCB010000470.1, forward strand.
GGAATCTTTTATTATTACTATTATTACTAATAGATTTAAAATAAAACCCAAAAAACCTATTAGGGTTAGTGCTACGGCAGCGGCCACATAAGTTATTTCACTAATTTTTCCTTCGTGCAAGAAATCGGCTGTGTCGGTTGTGCGATTTTCAAACATTTTTTAAGTGAATCAAATATATTTTTATACAAACTTTTTATTTTCTATTCGGTCAATTTTTTATGTTTGATAAGACTTTTTAACTAATTTATTTTTTATTTTTATTATTATTATACATGTTGACAATAGTTTCCTTGCGATGTTTTTAAAAATATTTTTTTTAATTTTTTGTTTAAGGAGTTTATAAATCCACACTGTATTAAGGAGTAATGCCGATATTTCAAACTGCCTTCCCTTATATAGAGGATCGCGGGGGGTGAGTACCCCACCTAGGAGCTTATCAACCCCCTCAAAAACCGTAGCGTAGAACAGCATGCGCGAAATTCGCTACTGTTTTATCGAATTTCTATATAAAGTTTCATAGTAAGAATATTTGTGTCATTTTTTCAATTATTTATCATTTTAATGAGTAACATTTTTTTTCAATATCTTCAAGAGCATTCGATATAGTATATTATCTCATTTCTGTACATACCTGATCGTTGGAATCTTTATGATTACATTATTTACACTTCTCATGTAATTTTGAGATCGCCTGCGAGACTCAAAAAATAACTTTATTCTTTCTATATCATAACAGTTCCAGAGACTTACGAAATCCACGCGCCACTTGTCAAAAAATCGGAACAGAGCCTGCGGCTTTTGATGAAAGTTAGATTACAAATTTAGCAAAGAACATATTCGAATTACAATTTTCGATCGTTGAATGTTATTTGTATACTCTGTCAATGAAGTCGAATCTTAGGATTCGAATAAACACATCTTGTAGAATTTACCCTTCACTACATAAACTTTACGGCGTTATATAACAGTTACATTAAATTTCTAAAAATGTAGTAAACGTGTTTCCTGAGATGCTGGCATGAACGTCCATATAAGCCTGGGTCAGGGTACCTTGATCAGAATTTCTGCAAATAAAAGATATCTGCCTATATAGATATATAGATGACGATGATATAACGTGGCGCTGTCAACATTCCATGCTGACTGTGTAACAATATCGCCGATTAGAAACTGGAAAGTTCAGCGTAGCTTCGTGGCTCATGGAAGAAAGAGTGAGAGCGATGTGAGACAGTTATTGCTACCGCGAATTGTGAAGAGGAGAGATAGAGCGAGAGTTTCTTTCTCGTTTGTATGTCTTTTACACACCTTTCCACGTCTTCTTATTCAAGGAATCTCTGCATCGTTCCGGTAAAAGTGAAACCGGGCGATGACGTAGTAATTTATTCGTTTAAGTTTGATATTTTTGACAGTGGTACGCGAAAATGTTATGGTTATACGTGTAACATATTTAGTACACCGTGCGTGATAATTTATACATAATCAATGTAAAGTTCTATTATTACATGTTGGCGTGCAACGGATGCTTGTAAATTGGTTGGATAAGCTCTGTAAACTGAAGCTTGTACAGAATCAATGTGTCTCGTTAGTCGAAAAAAATAATTAAAGTTGTCGAATTGTGTAACGCGTGGAAATGAAAATAAAAAATTCCGGATAATCGCCTTGAGAGGAGGACAGCCGTAAGAATCCGGCAATATATTATTAATCCCACTAATGACAAAAATGGATCATACTCATTAAACTTGGATTATCCACAATGGCAGTAACTAGTTTTCATGTGTCCAAACAGTCAACCTTGTTAAGTGAAAATAATTAAAAGAGAGCTTGAAACTCGACTGCAGTCAAAATGACGTTTACAGGATGCGTTCTTCAACAAATTTTACTATAATATTTCGATGGTAAACGTAGTAAAAAGATTTTTTAACGTACCTACGCATAGTATAAGATCATACGACGGATTACTCAATGTCGTAAAAATATGCGCATAAATTGCACGCTAGTGAATTTTAATCGCACGTATGACATAAACAATTCTCATTGAGAATATACAGGAACGGAGTTTTGAAAGGAAGTATTATAGATGGTTCAATTTTCATTAGACAAAAAGTGTTCCTCCAGCTTTATTCTTTTCGTATTAACGTTTGAATGCGCTACATGAGAACGTACGTGGCGTAAATAACTTATAAGATAATTGGCGTGAATGTCACAAACATTCACATATCTTCAGTGTCGCTATCCGAATCCTCGTCGATTGCTTGACGAGCTTTAGCTTCTGCTTCCGTTTTAACATCTGATGGAACACGCTCGTGCTTACCATTAGTATGAGCACCGACCCAACTCATCTCTAGCTCAAATTGCTTGTCTTTTAATTCATCGTGCACTAGGTAAATTATCCTAGCAGCTTCCTTGACTAAGTCCTTGCAGGTCATGTCCGAAAGTTTCAGCTTCTCGATTTCCGTCTTTGCTGATTGCTTAGCTTTACCTGATAAATGAGAATGTTAAACGTATTTACGCAGCATTGTGAATTTTTTAAAATTCTTTCATATGCGTGAATTTTGTATTATTCATTACCTACAGCACATCCATAATAACCATAAGAGACTCCAGATGGATCTATCATATACATGGCAGGACCTTCTGCTTCGTAGGCACTCAGAATAACAGAACAACCATATGGTCGTAATGCTGAATATAGAGTGTATGCATGCATGTACATAGATACACGTTCATTTAGATATTTTAAAGGAATGCCTACGCCATATTGCCCACGATAACTCGCTGCTTCTGATCTTGCTGTTTCTGCTATTTGTCTAGCATCTGAGATCAAACCTGAGACTGCCATTCCAACGTGATGGTCAATGTTGAATATCCTTTTGTTTGCACCAGCTTCATATAATTTTGATGTAACCAATTTCTCCACAGCAAATACAATACCATCCTTTCCTCGTAACCCAATAACAGTTCTAAATTCACAAAGTGATAAGAGAGAAACATATAAGATATGAAGTATATGAAGAGTGCAGCGTAGAACTCTATCATAGAATTCTCTGAAATATACAAGACTCATAAAATATTTTTACTTATATACATACCCACTATTTTCTACAGCTTTCTGAGCATATTCAACTTGAAATACTCGACCGTCTGGCGAAAATTGAGACGCTGAGAGATCATACTGAAATTATTATAGGTTAGGTATCGTTCATTATATATTATAACAGTACTCCGAAATGTTCGTATTACAAAAACAATATAAATTTTACCCCTGTGCCGATGGAACTCATGTTTCACAGACCAGATGAGAAATGAAAGGATTCAACACTAAGAAATTGTCTTTGTTTATGCGCTTATGCGGCGTGAATAGGCGAAAATCAAAACCTAATTGTCAGTGTACCTGCCATGGCCGACCAAAGCGCCAGTGGCGACTCATACCTCTAATATTTCAACCATAAAAACCAAATCAAAAAACATTCATACAAAGATAAGATTGAATTATATGATCAAAATATTTATTTTTCGTAAATTTTAACGAATTTCGATCCAATTGTATCGGATAATGCTATATTCTATAAAATTAAATCTCCACGGTAGAATGTGAAATGTATTATAAAATACAAAGCTCCAACAAGTTTATAATACATCAATTTTTTATAATACATGTTACGTGATAAACAAAATATCAATAAATAATATTATCTATAACTAGTACTATCTCTGCTTAATAAGAAAATTCAATGTTTGAGTATGGCATGATTTTTTTGTATATTTAAAGCGTGCATTCGTAGCGCATATATTTAAGGCCTTACTCTGTATTTACCTTTTCATCATTCTGCGCTTCTACTGAGAAATGGACTTATGAATATTTCCCTGATTTGATTAGCGATAATCGAGCGCTCGTACTTCACATGTGTACTTTCACTTTTTCATTTATGCTGCTCGATTCAATTTTATCGCATTTCAGTTACGAAAGTAAATTATTACAAAAATATACACTAAGAATCTCGAGATCTTTAGGCAACAGAAATACTGTTACGTAAGTTTTGACGAATTTGAATCGTCTTGAAATAGTATTATATATAAATTTTGTACATCTACCTTATCGATATATATTATAGTCCCTTAAAAACTTGATGCTGTGCAGACATACTGCAGTTCTTTTGTATGAACATTTTTGTGCTTATTCAGAGATGTGTTGTGCTTAAAGGATTTTCCGCACTGTTCGCATTCAAAGCGTTTTTCACCAGTGTGTATGGACATATGTATGTCTAAATGTAATTTACGCTTAAATGTTTCTCCACAAATATCACAAGTGTAAGTCCTCGTACAGAATCGTACATGCCTTTTAATCATATGTCGCATCTCAAAGGACTGTCCACATATGTGACACTGAAGAGGCTTCTCACCAGTGTGAATTCTCACGTGTTCCATCAGATAATCTTTATTCGCAAAAGCCTTTTCACAGTATGCACATTTTTGTAATCTGTAAACACAATGTAAATAAATTCTTTCAAAATAATTGTACATACTTCAAACAATATTATTATAATTAAATATATTACCTGTTCTCTGTGTGCGTTGTGGTATGTTTGTTCAGTCTTCCTTGCGTTACGAATGTTTTACCACAAATGCTACATTGATAGGGCTTTTCTCCTGTGTGACTACTAGTATGCACTGCTAGATGAGATCTTTTTGAGAAAGATTTTTCACAATAAACACATTTGTGTGGTCTTTCAGATGTGTGTGTATAAGAATGGTAGGTCAGCTCGGTTTTGCGTGAAAATTTCTTTCCGCAGATGTTACAGACAAATGGTTTCTCAGAATGTTCACAGCTCATATGCTTGCAGAGGATCTCTTTCGTGGGGAATGTCATGTCGCATATTTGACATTTATACTGTTTCTCTTTCTTGTGAACATGCATATGGACAGTCAAATGACCTCTTTGAATAAATGTTTTTTTGCAGGTAGAACATTTAAATGGTTTTTCTCCACTGTGAAGACGCATATGTCTTCCCAGACCTGATTTTTGTGTGAATAGCTTTTCACAAACTGGACATTGGATGCGTTCATTGTTGTGAACAGTCTGAATATGTGTTTTAAGAGATGAATTTTTTGTAAAAAGCTTCTGACAGATGTGACACTGTGCCACCTTCTTTTTGGATTTTAATGGTGTCATTTCTATACTATATCTCTGAATATTTGTACTTTTTCTGCTTTTTAAGCTCGAGCTTGGAATTAAATTATTAGGCTTTTTGCCATCTTCATGTACATTTTGTTGAGATATGCAGTTATGACTTGCTTTATTTGTTTCATGATTACTTTCAAAAGGTTCTTTCTTGACTTTAGATATCTAAAATAAATACACATCATATTGTACATAAAGCATATACAAATATTATCGGATTTGGATTTATTACTATACATAGAAGTATTTATGGTGGAAAGTTTAGTTTATTGGAGTCTATACAATAATTTGGAGACCAGATATATGACTGAGCTCTTATTAAATATCAACTTTTTCTAGGAACTAACGAATCATTTAGATGTGACAAAAATCCTCTGTCAACAGAGGCACTATGGATCATCACAATCCCAATGAAAAATTAGTCTGCAGCGGAGTAAAGTTATCTCCATGTATATTGTCACTCATCTAGCAACTATTTATCACAATTACATTTCTCCCAATTTGAAAATATATAACAATATATTCAATAAAAGGTAGCTCACATTTATGTTAAAGGCATTAAGAAGTTCACTCACATTATCCATAAGTGGAATGCAGATTATATTCTCTGGAACGATTTGTTTTTTATCCATTTTATAGGCATTTAAACAAATACAGATTTTTGAATTTAACTAAATTTTTACTTGCAAAAAGAGTATCTTGTCAAAGCCATAGTAAGGAAACTCCATATTGTCAACAGAAAACATCCATCGAGTAAGTAAAGCCTAAATCTTTCTTATGTGCATAAATCGAGCTTCTGATGAAACTGTACTAACTATTGGTTGTTGATCAGGAGCTTTTATTCTAGAACCAGTAGCATTCTCTTTTTTAATATGAACAGTCAATTGATATAGTAGCACGAAAAAGAGTTTCTTTCAAACATGTAGTAAAGAAAAGTTGTCGAAAGTATCGATCAGCGAAAAAGTTGAAGCATACAAATATTTTTTATAGATATATTTTAATTTTTCAACTACGAAAGTAAAATGATTCTGTCTTAATTTTTCTTGAAATGCCTGACGAAGAATCAAATTGGAATGAGGACGTTACACTTCTTTAGATTACGTCAGTGTAATCTCAGATATGACATGACTCGTGTATGGCGGTTTCCGCTAATCTGACGTGTACAAAAGTCAAACCACACGACCAGCCATAGGTTAGGCGCGTGGAGATCGAATCCATATTTTCGTTGTAACGAGATTACAAAAGATGTTGGACCTTTTTACGATATTCAGTAAGGGTGGAATTGTACTTTGGTGCTTCCAAAGTACCTCGCAAATCTTTACGCCTAGTGTCAATGCCTTAATACGTAGTGTCATCCTACAGGTGAGCATTTAAATAACCACGTATCATCATCGAGGATGTTATCGAGTGTGAGAAATTAACATTTTTCAATTATGAATTCTAGTTGGTTTACCTAACTTTAATTTACTCAAAACTTCTTAACGTTAATTTAGGTAATTCGCTATAGGTTTTGAAATATAATGTCGCATGATAATCTAACATATGCTTCTGATATGACAATTTCTTTGATATTTTTTACAGGAACGAACTGGAACTCATTCCTTTGAACATGATGCTCTGCGTCTTCAGTATAAGCTAGACAATGAATTTGAATTGGTTTTTGTTGTGGCATATCAAAAAATATTACAACTGTCATATGTTGACAAGTTCCTGAATGATGTTCATCTGGAGTTTAGAGATCGTTATAAAAATCAACTGCAAAACTCACAGTGGTTTTTGGATTTTGATTTCAAAAAGAATTATGATCGTATACTTGATGCTGCTGAACAATGGGGAAGGACTCAGGCTAAATTACCCAAGCAAATGCGCACCTTTGATGAAAGTTTTAAGTCTAAAAAGACAGTTGCTAGTATGATTGAGAGGAAGGATGACAAGGATACTAAGAAACAAGGTAATTTAGATATCAGCTTGCACTTTATCATTTCTTTAGCTTTAATTAATCTAAACGGTGAAATGTTACTCGCATAGTGAGGTGATGGTGGTAGATTTTCTATAATTTTATTTGACAGTTCTTTTTTATGGTATAAAGGCAATTACAATACAATCACTTTCTGTAGGCTTTTAATTGGAAATGGGCATATGCTTTTTATACCTTTTAGGCAAGAAGAAAAAAGGGACCAATGCCAATGAAGATAGTCAAAGTGAGTGTAATACTCCGCTTTTGTAGATCAATGCATTTTGAGTTAACATAGCAAAGCGATAGCTTACTAGTAAAGATTCCTAACATATTTTACCTAATAACACCTTATACGAAAATTCATAATTTCACATTAAGGATTTTAATCATAGTGAAAATTCAAGAACCTCCAAAGCCAGAGCCGCCTAAACCAGCAAATAATCAAAATGGTGAACTTGATGAGGAAATTTTGATGGCCAATCGTTTAAAACTCGCGCAGAAGCTTACTGGACAAAAGAAAAAGGCTGAAAAACAGTAAGTGATTGTTGATTTATCACCTTACGAATAAACAGAATATACTAATACTCTTTAATCTGCAGAAAAAGTCCAAAACCTGAGAAAGCAGGCAAGAAACCACGAGTTTGGGAATTGGGCGGTACTAATAAGGACCTGGCAAATCTAGAGCGTACTAGGGATAAGCCTGAAGACAGTGGAGATTACATGCCAGCTGATACAAACGTAGGAATTTTATCACAATAATTTAATTTACACGCACAACATGAAATTGTTATAAAATTAACAATATAAATATAATGTTTAGATGATTGGTCAGATGAAGGGTGGAATCCGCGATTTGGAAGTAGAAAGTGAGTCCGAGGAGGATTCGGATGAGCCTGAAATTGAAGTTGAAAACAAGAAACCTCAGGTGCAAAAGAAATCTGGTGGAATGTTTGCTATGTTCAAAAGTCTCGTTGGAAATAAATCCTTGAGTTCCGAGGATATGCTTCCAGTTCTGGACAAACTAAAGGATCATTTAATCTCTAAGAACGTGGCAACCGATATATCCAGCAAACTTTGCGATTCCGTCCGTGTGAAACTCGAGGGTAAAGTACTGGGAACATTCGACAGCGTCGCCAGTACTGTGAAATCTACGCTGACTGACGCCCTGGTGCAAATTCTATCACCAAAGCGTCGAGTAGACATTCTTCGCGACGCATTCGAAGCCAAGAAAAATAGCAGACCTTACGTGATGACTTTCTGTGGCGTAAATGGCGTCGGCAAGTCTACGAACCTGGCGAAAATCTGTTTCTGGTTGATCGAGAACAATTTCCGTGTCTTGATCGCTGCGTGCGATACATTTAGGTACGATTAGTAAAACCCTAAGAACAATTTATACTACTCAGCAAAAAATATAATGATCTTATTCTCATATAGAGCTGGTGCAGTGGAGCAGCTAAGGACGCACATGCGTCACCTGAATGCTTTGCATCCTCCTGAGAAACATGGTAACAATACCATGGTCCAGCTCTACGAGAAAGGTTATGGAAAAGATGCAGCTGGTATTGCGATGGAGGCCATCCGTTTTGCGAAAGACTCCAAGATCGATGTGGTGCTCGTAGATACGGCTGGTAGAATGCAGGACAATGAGCCGCTCATGCGGGCTCTGGCTAAACTGATTAAAGTGAATGAGCCGGACTTGGTGCTCTTTGTAGGAGAAGCCCTCGTCGGTAATGAAGCCGTCGATCAGCTTGTTAAATTTAACCAGGCATTGGCTGACTATAGTAACTCTTCCAATCCTCATATGATTGATGGTATTGTACTGACCAAATTTGATACCATTGATGACAAGGTATTACAATGAGTTTTCACAAGATTTTCTTCTCTTTATTTGTAGATTATACTCAAAACTTGTTTTCGTATTTTTGAAGGTGGGTGCAGCTATTTCTATGACATATATCACTGGTCAGCCGATAGTATTTGTTGGAACTGGTCAAACTTATACGGATTTGAAGTCTCTGAATGCTAAAGCCGTCGTTCATGCTTTGATGAAGTGAAAGTTGTTTTGGGTAATTAAGTCGTGGATGTAATGCGTCATTGGTTATTGATTGGAGAATTAATGCATACGCGATTCCAAAAATACTTAATGCGGATATCGGGTTTATTCGAAAGGGTACAAGAAACATAAAGCCGTCGCCTTATGAAAACGACAGCAGATATAAGACACTACTTTTTGCTAACCTTAAGGTCGTCTTAACGTCATTTATGGTACGCTTTATTTATTGTATAGATAGCTATATCGGTGAATTTTATAGAAAAATTAAAGATTATGAAAAAAATTCGATATGATGCTTTTCCTTTTTTCCCTAATCTTTCTACTGATATTACTATCTCTTTGTTCGTTTTAACTTCCACTTATCTCCCTGCAAAATTGTACAGCTTATTAAATTTTATTACATTGTATCTGGTTACATTCATAGGCAAGACTTCTTGGAGTAAGTTAAAAAAATGACAAAATATTCAAGAATAATAAAGAGAAATTCTTATACTATAGGAATCTCAATATCCTTTACATATGACCCATTGGTAACTGATCATTAGCTCTAGTACTTCCTTCGGCGTGCTTCGACGTGTCCTGCTCGTGAGCCTCTTCCTCAAGTTCCCAGTGTACAGCATCGTCAAATTTCTGATCCTCCGTAATAGAGCCAAACATGGTCATCCTGAGTATCAGACCTGCCAGAAGACGACTGTCATTTCGCATTCGGATAAGGAACAGAGTACAAAGCGAAGACAAGAGAATAGAACAGAACAACAGAGTCAACTAGATTATAGATGGGAACGTGATGCCGGTTATTGGTGATACGAGTTTATATTGTATTATGTTCGTGGTAGGAATAATAGGCGAGGGCATCCAAGCACTATCAATGATTAGTCAAGATTAATTACCTGTTATTAGTCCAGAGACAATGGCGATGCCCAAAGTGACCAGCAGTGCCAATAACTGATACGCAGCCTGCTCTCCCGCCGTTCTATCAAATCCTGCTGATATCCGGTTATAGTCGTCTCTTATTTCCGCCAGTTTTGCTTCAGAAGACGGTGCACGTGCCGGGAAGATCTAAACAAAGTGTATAACTTTATTGCTAGCTTTATTCAACGATCGCCATTATTCAGGACTTACAACATAGAGAGAATAATAGTAAGATTCCTCACTGGCTATGCCAGCCATTAGTGCGCCGAATAATCCCGCTAAAACGCCGGGCATTCCGTGTAAATTGTGGACGCCACAAGTGTCATGGATCCGCAAATGTTTTTGTATCAATGGCTGCAAGAAGAGGATGGGAATAGGTGGATATGTCGGTGTACTGCTATGAATACAAGTAAGTGTATCTACATTTCTTTGTAATTATCTTACCGTTAGAAATTTGTATCCAACTACACTTAGTACTCCAGCCACAGATCCAATAGCTAGTGCACCGATTGGTCGGCACATCATTCCTAAATATTTAAAAGAAAACTTATTATTACGTTTTTCGTATTGTTGAGTAGACGTTACTTTTAAATATTTTTTGAGGGAATTTACCGGCTGCAGTTCCTATCGCAACGCCACCTGCGAGTGTTGAATTTTGAATGTGAACCATGTTAAATTTATTATCCTTCGAAACGACTGCTGACGTTGCAAATGCCATTACGCAGCTGGCTGAGATTGATAATAGAGTATTGATAATGGCACGTTGTTGATTGTCTCCTTCGAGGGATGCACTGTTGAAAGAGGGCCAGAATAGCCAGAGAAAGACAGTTCCTTAAAGAGAATGAAATCACGTTCAAAAGATAGTAAGTCATTTTTCAATGCTAGAAATCATTACTTATCCGCTAACCGATCATTGCAAAAATGTCTGACTGATACGAAGGTCCCTCCAGATGATGTTCTTTGGGTTTTTCTCTGACACCAAAGACAAAACTTACAGCCAATCCAAAATAAGCTCCAAATGCATGAACAAACATGCTATCACCAGCATCTACAACCTGAAACATCGTATTGTCACAATCAACAAAACACATTCGGCATCATCTTCGAGGAATATAAGTATTAAGTATTAAGAAAAGTATTAAGAAACACTAAGAACGTTCTAAGACGTTCTTTGAATAGCTCTTTGTACATGTAACCACATGTATCACCATATATAGAATTAACCGTGTCATTCGAATCCCCAGGAGTCTTGTTCAAATAATTGCTCACCATTAGAAGGTGTTCGCCGATGTACTTGTTCGCAGTATAAACGATCAATTCGATGATTCCCATGAAAACCAGTTGCATATACGTGGTTTTACCCAAAAGAGCCCCCATGGAAATCAATGGCGCGGCTACAGCTATATCAGCACTCAATAACCTTTGTTATAAAAATTGAACGAAGAAATTATAAGCGGTAATATGATATTTCTCATTCTATATTTTAGTGTTCAAGAGGATTTACTTACCCTTGAAGAGACAGGAGTGCCTCGCCGTTTTCCTTAATATGAACAACCCCGTCGCAGAGCAAAGCCACTTGAACGAGGATGGCGCCGACGAGAAAGGTCAATCCTATTGCACTTTGACCATAACGTCGTAGAAATGTCATCAAGAAGCCAAAGCCGATCCATATCATCACGTGGACATCTTGATACACTGTACGTTTTAGGGGAGGAACCAAATAAAAGGGATGAATGGCATGCGGTTAATTCAGCGTTACAAAGCTTTTGTTATTATTCTCAAAAAAAAATAGTAATTGGTAAAGTATAGATATAAATAGTTAGAGGAAATCCAAGTGGTGTTTTAGAAAATTTCGTGGTTATACAAACGTTTCTTTAATCTTCTTTTTCTTTAAAGCGCCCATACGTATGTACATTCACGCTTCTGCATGGGCAAGATATAAGGAAAGAACTTACGCGTATACGTGACTGGCAAGGTTCTCGGTTTCCCGTTTAAATGTTCTGAGATACTGTTCTCCTTGTTTTCGGCATTGGCCTCAGGGGCGTAATCGAAGGTTGCCAGGAACCCGCAAAGGAGAAAACCCTCGATAAAGAGCAGTGTTATGCCGTAAGCAATATGGCTTGTCATTTTCATTGAGGTTTCAAATCTTTGTTCTTTTTTCATCCTACTATACGAATGGCGATACTCTAAATAATGAACTTTTTATTTATAATTTTGAAATTTTATACTTCACAGATACTATTGAACCTGGTACAGTGCTGTTGAAATATTACACTAGGATCCAAGGATTATCCTGATGACACTTTATTAATTCTGAACTGGCTACTGTGAACTTACAATAAGGACTCTTGGATTTCTTTCAACGAACATGGAATAGGCTGTGGCGACTCGTCGAAAACTTTTTAGAATATCGAACAGAGATCTATGCTGGTTTAAAGATGAAGAGGTTGGCGTCGAGGTCGAATTCAGTTACAGTACGTCTCAAAACTTTTTACACCTGTGACGTATCGTTTTCCAATCTCGTATATGCTTTACAGTGTTGGTAACAAGTATATGACGTGGATGGATAACGCGGGTTTTCCAAGTCTCACGTAGGCTATGCTCATTCTCGTGTAAATGCAGCAGTCAGTTACTTTTAGACGAAACTGTATATAGAATTTTTGTTTTATGCATTAGTGAAGAGTACGAAGTATTGGTTATGTGTGTATGCACACAGATTCAATATTTAAGTATGAATTGCCGAGCATTTGCATTCTAATAGCGTCACCAATTTTTCTTGGACAGTGTTTTTTTGGATTTTTTGTCATTATTCGAATTCACACCGGCACCAGAAACTTCCATGAGTTGCTTTTCATGATGCTTATTTTTATTAACTATATTGGTAAAGTAGTAACAACTATGCTTCCATCTGGGGCACGAATATATAAACATATTCTTATTATCTTAAATACTCTAAAAAAATTTATTTTTTCTTTCTCTTGTATAAATAATGAAAAAATAAACGTTTTACATGCACGCTCTGCCTTTTTATTTAATTTCATACTATTCATGTACATTTTTTTGTAATTAAAAGTTGTTTTTAAACTTTATGGCTTTGCTTTGAGACTCGAACCGTTAGTTAACAGCCTGCTTATATTCTAGCTTGATTCAAAGTTATTATATACTGGTCTTTATTAATAATAAAATATTAGTTCATAGTTGCTCACGTGCTCAGTTGCAGTTAACTTTGTTACACGGATGAAATTAGCGGAGGATTTTTATTTTGATGTCATTTAGAATAATGTAAATATACGTATATTCCTAACCCTTTAAATACCACGGCACTTTTCTGATCAGAAAATTTGTCCTCTTAAAGATAGTTTTATTTTGGTATAAATTTCATTAATCTATTATTACTCAATTTTTTATATTTAGTTATTTTTAATACATAATATGATTACATAATAAAAAATATTCCTGGATGATATATTCGCTTCAAAGAACTGTTATATAGTAAATTAATATAAATATTTATATTATATTATTTATAATAGTAATGGTTTGAAGTCAATATATCCCGCAGGAGTATATGGTAGTTAAAGGGTTAAATTTGAAATTTCTGTCTTTAAGACTTACTTGGATAAATTCTCATAGGATCCTTTTTGCTTCTGATATCATTCGATTCTTGAAAGAAAAAGAAATCTATATATTTACTTATCTTGATTTCTATAAAAATAATCATGGAGTATATTTATTCATACCTGTATGATTTTTATGCGGAATTATACTGGCCTCTGGACCATATGTTGTAAGTGTAGCCATTAATATCATTATGACAATTTGTAGTATAAATAGCAGAAACGCCTGCTGCTTTCCAAAACACAGAGGCAGCATTGCCTGCGAATGAAGATTAAGAATTCTCAATAATATTAAAAATTATTATAAACTAATTATTAACCCTTCGTTAAGTGCGTAAATTTTAATTTCAAATTTAAACGTGGAAACTTTTTAAATTATCATTAAAAAACGGACTTTTTGTTAACTACACATTTATTAGACGATGTTTAATCAAATAAAGAAATATTTGGACCAATTTGTTATTTAATTGCTCTATATATTTAAATAAGTTATATACGCATTTTTAACATAGGAACTATGTCAATATAAAAAACGCTTTACAATGCCAAGCAACGTGATTAACGTAAGGATAATGTTCTATGAAAATTTTTATTAAAAAAAAAAGTAAATCACTCCCATACCTCTCCCATTTTTGATGTAATATTTTTGTATTCCTTCTTTATTTTTTATTCACTGTGGATTATTGCGCGCAATTTTACTAGAGAACAATATATATGTAATTTGTCAAAACTATTTTTAAGTTCACAGTGGCTTTTTCATTAAATAAAAACATTTACTTTAGTTCCCTCTTCGTTTCAATTACATACGCTGACCGTCTGATGCGCAACTGACCTCGCTATCTAAATCGCCCTAACGGATATACGCCATTCGCTTAATGTTGTCTTTCATGTCGAATCATACTAAATTATCATGATGCTAGAAGTTCCTATAGTGCGTTGCATTATAATAGTAGTTATATGTATAGATAATAATGAGTGAGTTATAAAATATGCATATAGTAAATGCACCCGGAATGATGTGTGAAAAATAGTCCTTAAATATGTGGAGAACCAAATTTAATGTTATTATTAATCATTATTGTTATTGTTTTACATATTTAGTCATTATATTGTTTAAACTGCGATCTGCGTACTAAACTATATATGACTTTGACTATTTTGAAAAATCCTATATATATATTTTCCCACCCTTTGGGAATGATCGAATTTTGATGGGAATAGAATTTATTCTGATATGAGATTCGATATAAGCTATTGAGTACGTAGTTAAATGGGATCGATATCTATTATTCAGAAGACTGATTTAGCTTTCCTAGGCCTCCAGACTGATTTAACTGATTGATGTATTATCGGGGACATATCGATCGGCTGTGTCTTTTGCGAATTGAAAGCTGAGACAAACGCGACATACGATCCTTAAACGATTTTGAATCGTGCATCAACAATTTTTTGTTGCATTATCGTATAGTCGTAGAAAATACTTTTCGTTATTAAATAAATGCAAAGTACTCAAAAATTATGATGGTTATCAATAATCCAAATTTCGAATGATTTGCAGCATCGTTATTGGACCTGATAAAAGATTCTATGCTGTTCCAAGAATTTTACGAAATCTTACGTTATCTATATATAACATTTAGATCATATGACGCAATAATAATTAATATATTCAAAATATAAAAATTTACATATAATAAAAAAATTATCAACCAAACCGGGTGTTGTCACAATTAACTCTGGAAATCTTGATTCATATAATTATCGTCACAGATTGACTGTCAATAATCTACGATATACTTGTATCAGAAGCAATAACGACTGTCACAAAAAAATTTTTAAAATTAATTTTCCACGCGTTTCCCATAACACGAAAAATTTAAGCAATGTTAACGGAAACAGGGGAAAATATCACAGGAAAATAGAAACCGCGAGTCCACCAAGTTTTCTTATTCCACAGCTACGATATGCAAAGCCACCCTGTTACGATTCTACATATGAGAACGTACTGTTTCTACGGTTCGCGAGCACAATGAGTATCTGAGGAATCTCTTACTATCTTATATAAACTCGTAGCGAAATTGGTAACAATTATACGTTTACATAATTCTCGAGATATTTTCCAAAAATAGAGCGTCGGTGTCGTAACAGTATAGGAGACATTGCTGAATAATTTTTTTCCCTGTCTCTCATAATCTCTACAACTTCGTCCTCGTCATTGTCTTCTGCCGTCTCCCTTTCTGACCCATAAGTAAAGAAACGCGAAACCATGATCCTGCCAATTAATAAGGCTAATTGAAACTAGGACGTGAAAGAATGAGAATTTATGGTGAGCACCGGGCAAGCACATTCGTTCCCTTCTTAACGAGAACAGTTACGACAATGACAATCAGGATTAAAAGTTCGTAAGGTCAGACAGAAAATTTGAAAGAATTAACTGCATTCTCCACACGATTATAAATTTATACCATGTATTAATTCCCTTTTAGGATTATCTTTATTAACTAAGATAATCGGAAAATTAAAAATTGATCAAACATATTAATCAGTATCTTCTGATACATACTTACGGTTTTTAAGATCATCCGCTTTCTTGAAAAATAAAATTTCTCAAAAGTACCTCAAGCGTGCGAAATCTTTTAAGTCAAACAGTCACTGACATTCTAAGCTGGTCGCGAGCTACTCTAGTCGGATTTATACTGTAGTACAAATCGATAATCAGCTGTGGTTTACTGAGGAATTAGTACAGTAACCGTAGTAACATCTGTACAAATAAAAGATTTTTTGCTGAATAAAATCACTGACGCGTAACAGCCAAAGGGACTTAAATATCGTGATTTATGCCGTATATCGTCGTGGCCCACAATAATACATGGCTGCTCGAAATTGCTGAAATGCAAAAAATAAGAAAATCAAAAAATTGCGCCTCTGGTGCGGCTTCGCCACACCACTGTTCCTCACCACGGCCAATTTTCAAATTTCCCGGCGTATCAGCCTCAGCGCACTGAAAATCGCAGAGGGGAACATGGGGGCGTCGAGGGATAATTTCGGAGTTGTTGCGTGTGGGTTCTCAACCCAAAAAGGCACCGTGTCTCAGCCGCCGGTATCTCCCGTTTCCATCTTCCGAAGCGTGGACCTATGAGATCCTTGAAGATGGAGGCACCACCGTGTCGTGGGCGGTGGGTGGAGCTGCGGGGCTTTCGTAATGGGTCGTTCTGATGCCTCGTTAAAATATAAAATAACACTATTAATATTACAATAATGGTTACTATGTAAAAAGAAGAAAATTAGGTAAACAAACAATTTCCGCTTTTTACGTGTCTTCAGTTTATTCTTCATATTGCTAAATCTTATAAAAGAACATATATAATACATATTACAGCTGACGGTTCTTCGTAAGTAGTTCATCTTTCTTTTTTCCTTCCTTAAATTAGAATTACGTTTAACTCAAGCGCAAATGACTGAACGTACGCAAAGGATAAGAAAGAATTATAAGTGCAGATAGACAGGGTATCGCGAAATGAAGATATACAAGATAATTATATTACGAGTATCATTAAAGCATAAATTATTAATCAGGATAAGAATCGCCCGAATCCAAAGATGCGACTCGTATAATATGAATAATGAAATATAAATTTTAGTATAAAAAAGGAAGGAAAGCCCTTAATAATACAGAAAAAGAAGTTCAACTCGTTTTTTTTTTCATTTTCTGATAAGCTTACCTTGTTCCTTATGATTAAACGTTTCAAGGTTTTAATAATAAAAAAAAATACGCGATCCTTCAAACCAGCTGATAATACGAGACCGAAGCAGCGTAAAGAAAAAGCTCTGATAAAAAAGTAGCAGTCTCACACACGAAGCGCTCTTTTACGTTAATGGTTGCCATTTTCATATTCGTCGCGCTTTCTTTTTCTTCCCCCCTCATTTTTTCCCTTCGCCACTCCTTCTCGTTACAATAGAAAATGCTAATAGTAATCGATAAGAGGGACACGATTTTTCAAGTAAAAATTGTATTGCCGATACAATAAGAACAAAGGAATTTACAATGTGACGATGAGACAGGAGTACAGACAATAATCATATAAAAATTTATCGACTTTCGGAAAACATTGTTTCCCTTATTTAGATTCGTATCCGGTGAAATCTTTGGTTCCTTTGAAAACACCCAAGAACGACGTCTTGCTTGGCTTTCCGGAATAGAATGGACATCGGCCGAGATAAATAATAATAATAATAATAATAAGTAATACAAGCTAATGCTAAGATGGCACTAAACAATACTAAGAGCGTAAAGTTACATATAATGGCGGTGCGCGTGATATTTGGTCTTATAATACAATGAGACATGTGTACATTTGTTTTTATCTCTTAAAACCGGAACCAAATGTCACGTTACACATTAGTTTCCCAGTCTGAAATTCATCCGATATGCGCGCGCATCCCTTTGTATTCCAGAAATACACGTACTAGCTAGCCTCACCTCCCACATGTATAACGTATGTATAGTCATTAACTGTATTTCATCCGTTTGCATAAATCCTAAGAAGATATTTTCTCGCTCTCTCTCTCTCTCTCTCTCACCTTTCCCTCTTCCTCTCATTTAATCCGGATTGTCTCTCAACGTGATTCACGATTCTCGCGAGCGTATCCCGTCAATATCATGATAATTCAGTGATAAAGATTACGCTCGCACGATTACATTGAAAATCGCTGTCTACGATCCTCATCCTATAATAGAGACCTCACGTAGCGCGTGGTCGAGTATTAGAAACAGGACTTGAGTTTAATAATTAAATAATAATAATTTGGCAAATCTGCCGTATAGCGCGAGATCGCAGTATTTAAAACCCGAGCCGTAAAGTTTCACGAGTAATTTCTATTATCGTTCATTTTCTTCATAGATTCTTTCTAGTGCTAATATTATAATTATTAATATTATAATTATTATTATTATACGTCGCTTGTCCAGGAATGTGCATTCCCACGTGACTTCACGGCTCGGCTAATTGACTAAACATAAATCGTCCAACTCTGCGATGTCTGGTTTTATTCAATTCCATTCAATTCCATTCGTTACCGTACAAGGACCAGTGATAACCTGCACGAGGACGCGAGGTCACCGCCTACCTCCGTAGAGTAAAAGGTTGACAAGAGTGTCGGTTGAGGATCGAAATACAAAAAGATGAGAAAGAAAAATTACAGAACCAAGGAAAGGTCCTTCTACGTGAAGAGGACGATCGGCAAGATGGCGGTGAGGATCAGGATGGAGAGATTACGATCGGTCCTATCGGCATGCGATAACGAGAATATAGAGAAAGAACCAGCTTTCGAATTTTCACGATGACTCGAGGGCTGCTCCGACGCCATTAAATCCTCCCTCGATGGTTCCGGACATGGAAGTTCTTCTGGCTTCAGGTCGAACAAGTGTTTCATGTATCCTGTTTTACCCCCGACTATCTCCACCTGGAGGAAGACGAAGAATCAATGGTTAAAATTGCACTAGTTCAAATTGGAGAAAGAATATCACTAGATGGAGATCTAGGGAAATTTGTAACCTTGGTTTGATTTCCATCGGGACGACTTGGATAAGCGTAACCTTCCTCGTATTCGTCATAGTAGTTGCCGTCGTCGCCCATATAGGCGTCGTCCTCTGTGTCACGGTCCTTGAGATTGTCAGCGGTGTACTCGGCTTTGTTAGTAACGATAAAAGAAAAATATTTTGATATTACAGACAGCGTCATCTACTTTGTGAAGTTTCAGGTAAATAGAATATTTTTATATTCTTATCTCACTACCTTCGTTCTGAGGAATATTAAGTCCTTTGACGGCATCCTGATCAACAGTTGTCGCGTTGTTACTCTCCAGGAAGCAGGTGAGCTCGTCCAGGACGTCTTTCAGCTTCACGTTCTTAGTCTCGTTTTTGAGACCCCAGATCCAGGCGAGCCTGCAGTCGCAGATGAGATTATTGCCTGAAAGAGAAGGATTGCGATTGTGAGAATTCTTAATGGATGCTGGATACAAAGGAGATGGGGATGAAGCCAGTGGGTCGGTTTGGGTTAAAATCAGAAATAGAGTAGAAAATGATAAAAAGGGCTGAAAAAAATATACCGGCTAGTTACAGACGTATTAAAGGTGGATATACATATATATGTAAAGTACTGAGAAACTTCTCATTTAAATGCGTCCAAGCTGACTCAACTTTCTTATTAAAATAAATTTATAAAGCAATTTCGCGAATATTATAATAAACCACGTCCACGGGGGAGGATTTCGCTTTTTCTCATTGAATTATTTCAGCTGAAGTATATCGTGGGCCTGAA
Organism: Trachelus stipa; assembly: GCA_036026315.1. NCBI lineage: Eukaryota > Metazoa > Arthropoda > Insecta > Hymenoptera > Cephidae > Trachelus > Trachelus stipa. The sequence goes on from JAYRCB010000470.1 coordinate 152,504, forward strand.
AAACAACGTGGAAACATGGAAACGGGCCTTAAGGTCTTTCCCGTTTCCATTTCTCATTAACGTTCCTTCCGTTTACTCCTCTTTGCTTATCTTTCTCTTCTACCACAACCTCCACCTTTTGCCCCTATTCGTCGCCGCCCCAGACTTTAGCCTATTGGGACTCGAGCACCTAAATCGAGTTTAACTCGAGTCGTCCGCTCTGGATTTCTCGAATTTTTTTTGGATTTGGCAAAATGCCCAGCTGGCCGTTCTCATAGCAGCGACGAGTTCAGACGCGGAACACTTTCCATGAAAGTATAAGACGAAACTCTTGCGAACTTTCTGTGGTACCAACTTTTGAATAATTCAATAGGGGGGATCGACAAAACTGGGACGGACTCGCAGAGACCCCTTTAATTAATTGTTTAATAATAAATAGGATATGGCACCCCCGTTGCCCCTGGATCCCTTGGGAATCTAGTCTATTCATGCGAACCTGGACGAAACAACGTAGTCCGGGTGCCCGGAGATAATAGCCCAGGGTCAGACACCATACAGGGCACTACCTACGTTGCATCTCCCTTCCCAAACTCTCTATATAGGTATCATAACCCACCGCCCGATACCCTGTACACGCAGGGAGTATCAACTTTTTTCTTTTTTTACAACCTGCTGAAAGGGTATAAAAATCCCAAGGGACCGATGGGCGAGTGAAATATTTTGCTTGGTTATTCTTGTCCCACCCTAGAAAACTTTTTTTTTTAAGTACCCACAAATATTTTCAAATTTTACAGGGTGCGGCAAGTCACCGAGAAAATTAGAGTTTCAAACTTATTTTTGTGGGCCAAGAAGAGGATGCGTAGTTGTCAGGATTTGAGATGAGATCAGATGAGTGGTATAAGACTCGGTAGTAGAAAGGAATGGTGGCCTCGGGTTGCAATATGAAATATGTAGAACGTATCCCCCAACTCTCGACAGAGAACCCCAAGGGTGGTACGTCTAAAAACGCACTTCGAAATAATAACAAACCCGGTACACGTGAAGGGTGCGTTATGTATAATATCATACGGGGGAAATAAAAACGGTATCGTAATTTATTGAGAGGCAATTTCGAGGGACGTACGCTGAGAGCTTATGCCTGTCTCATACGCAAAGGCGACGAAACTTTTGACCCGACTCTCTTATCCGGGAATGCATCTAAAGTAATTCACGCATAGAATAATATCAGTCCGTAGGGAGATGTTTTTGGTTATTCATACCCTTTTATCCTCTGGAGATATTCGCAGTGTAAAGTGAAAAAAAAAATCAACAAACATTGTGTACCCAGTGGCATTAAATCCCAGTAGAAATCTGTGAGCGAGCAGGGAAAATCGCTGTGGTACATGCCGAGGTTGACCGAATCCTACCGAAATTTCACGAACGACGAGCAGTCGCTGTGTTCGCTGGAAGATTTGAAAAAAAAAGCCAATTCAAAAATCCGAACGAGGTACAGGAGATGAACGTGTCAGTGTAAAATTTGTAAAATGTCAGTAGTTTGTCGATGGCAAAGAGAGCATACGAATTCCGAGCGTAATCGTAGCGTCGGGACGCCGTGTAGCGCTATCGATATATGAAAATCGTTATCGTAAATCAACCTACGTATCCGCTTAAAGCGTGTTAATTAAATTTCTCCAGTAAATTTTTCGTACTATTGGGAAAAATAAATATTATCGTTTGCTTCGATTCGTAATCAATCGACGCATATATAGATATACAGGGCTTTTAGGGTAAAATAAATAATTTGTGTTGACGCATTGAGAGAATCCGTGACGTTTGACTAAAGGTAAAAATGAAAGGTGAGGCAGAAGCCAAGCAACAAGGTCGAATCCACACGTTAACGACAGATGGCGTCCCTTACGTTCCGTTTAATCGCGGCAACTGGCTGAGACGCTGGAAATTCGTTAGCGCGACGTCGAATCAAGACGGATTTACAGTAGTACGGTCGTAGCAGGGGCAATATGTATATACTATATCTATATACACGTCCAGTGTAGGAAAAGGTAGGAAAGCAGAAGGGCGTGTAACCGGTAGAGGAGCAGACTACTACCACGCCTCCGTCCCGAAAATTTCATCCCCTGAATGATTAAAACCTAATATAGGGACACGCCTATCAAAAGGGGGTCGCTGCACCCCCGCGCTAGACGCTCCGCTAAAAGCCCGACGTCCCGACGACTAACCCTCACGAAGTTCACCTCGAATTTTCACAGTCACTGGCTCCAATTTCGTTTCATGGCTTTTTCGACCCTTCGTGCCCTCCCTTGCGAACCGCCACCGCCGACGCCCCCTTTACCCAAAAACAGAGAGCGCAAGTCCCCTCCAGCCTCGTGGGGAGACGGTTTTTGATTTTTTCATTCCTCTTTCGTTTGCACACCTTTCCCATAGGGAGTTTCATTTTTTCTCCATCAATTAATTGACATCATTAGACTAATGCCGTGTATACACATATAGCTCCAGATCCAGATATTTCTCAAGATTGCCGATAACAGGCATATGCCAGCAACGTGATTCTTATCAAAATTAAATGACGTTATGTTTTATACTATCGTCCAATCAACAGTGCCCTTTGTGACACGTGAAATTAATTCGTTCAGATATTTGACGCGCGTCCGGTACTCTTTAAATACGCAATTTCGATATCCCCTGACATTACGTAATTGCGGCTAGATTAGCGATCCGTATTAATTACTATGGAACGCAATTAACGCGCTAGGCGATACCGGCCAAATCGAGCTTTCCAGTTAACCAATAGCGCACAGAATGGAATAGGGGTCATTGAGCAAGTATGTGAGAGAGAGAGAAAGAGAGACAGAGATAGACAGAGCATACGGGAGTGCAAGAGAGAGAATGAGAGTGAGCGCAAAGACCCCATAAGAGTGACACGGTGAAATTATTAGCAATCGAGGAAATTTAACGATATATACGGGAGCCGCGAATGAAATTTATTCCAAGTGGCAATTGTCGCGGACGTTGCCAGATAAATGTTTGTCGATGCGGGATTAAGTTTCGCACCCTACCTAACGTGCTCCTATAGCTATACGAATGAATTTACTCGCCGACTATCAGCCCCCCCCCCCCAAATTACTCGAATGGCATTCCTTTTGCCGTTGGCAGATACCAAGATGAGAATAAAAAAGAGGAGGGGGCAGGGGGAGAAAAATTGTCCAACGGCATCATCAACGCTATTTCTCTATACACCCCCTGATTGTTCCGGCGCATCCCTCTCACTGGGTCGTACTATCTCAACCCCTATATCTACGTGTGTATATATATATAGCCACCAATGTCGCCCTTCTAATACGTTATTCAACACCCCCCTCCCTCGCCGAAAAGTCAGGCCCTAAAAGCCAAACTCAGTTACCATCCGCAACCCCCGTGTTTTATTTCTCTCGCAGCATCCCTGAACAGTAGATATAGGTATGTCTAAGCTTCTATACGTATATAGGGGGGTGGTTTCTCAACTGTACGTTTATTCAGTATTGGATATGAACGATCCTTAAACACGAACCAAAATATATCAGGCGATCTTCTACCAAGGAGTTTGAAAGGGGCGAGAGAGGGTAGTTATAAGGGATGACAGGGAATGAGTGTGTAGGTATGGAAAGTGGGGAATATGCGGCTGAATCTAACAAGTCTCCGAAGCTCAAGGGTAGTTTCACACAAGCCAACCACGGAGCACGTTCCTATCCTTCGCTCTAAATAGGGGTTGAAGCACGAATCAGCTTTTGTTTATCCAACAAGATAACTCGGCCAATTTCGTGGCACAAAGGGATTTCTGATTTGGCTGACTTTGCGATCCTCCTATAGGCAATGTGGATGACGGCCGATCTGGCAACGACCATCCGATTTGCATACCTCCCTGAAATAAACAATAGACCTCCACAGCCCATTTCTGATACTGTAAAAGAATTTTTAGAAAAAATTCATTATCCCTGAAAGACTTTTTGTTCGTGGTTTATCCTTTGCCTTTTTTAGCCTCCTACTTCTTTTTTAAACTTCCTCTTGACTTGCTGCATCCGTTCCGCGTGATTCACAGTCGCCATGCTAATTTGCCATTTTGCAAATGGATTCCAGGAAGTCCCAGGTAAACTCCTGCTTCACGGGAACCCGTGACACAATCGAGCGTTCGATACTTTTTATATTCTTCAGCAGCCGCTATATGGTTATAAATGTATATATATATATATACATAGAACCAAGTAGGTAGCAAATATAATCAGCAAACTCAGTATGGTAAGCACAGCTAGCATAGCTGGTATAATCAGTATAGAGCACATATAGGTTATGTTAGCCGTACAGCCAACCAAGGAAAGTACCTAAGCCGCGGTCGTTATATGCAAATGGCCCTAAAACACAGTACTTGAGCGTTGCGTAGCCGGCAAGACGTGAGTTTTAACAGGCGTGAATTTGCCACCGCTGCTATGTAGTAAATTGTTCTGTATTGGAGGAGGAAGCGTCGCGACGCTATGAACGGCAAGTCGTTATTCGTTGAGAATCTTTGTGTTGTGAAACCCTATAAAATAGTATCTTCTTTTGTTTTTTTCGTTGCCTCTAAACTCCAGTATTTTCCAGACATATAAATCACGTAATTACGTGCAGGCATACATAGAGGATTACGTAACGTGGTAGCCAAGAACGGTTAATCAAATCAGCAACGTAGAGTTTATCCCTTTATAGGAATTATGATATATGGATATTTTGAAATTAAAGAAAATTTGCTAATGGTCGGTCCTTTTGTAAATACGCCATTACAGTCATGATTACTCGACTCGAATTGTCTGTACTCTAGAGTAGCCCGATTAAAGCGGTATAATTATTTCAATTTTTATCTTAAATTAAATCCGCCCCGTGTTGCCCGAAGATTTAAAATCCTGACGATCATCCACAACCTACGTATCTACCCATCACCTTGACTACCAACCTTCATCCAATCTGCTTAATTGCGTCGTTCTCCTTTTCCCTGGGCTCCTCGAAACAGCAGTTTTACGTACCGAGAGAAAATGACTGTTAATTGTTAATTAGTCGCGCGGCCGAGATGCTTATGTAAATAAGCATTTTTTTTTTCTTTTCCCCGTCTCTCCGTACCAGGAGATTCCTTCTACCTAATCTAAAGAGAACTCTGGGGGAGTCGAGTTGCTTTCAGGAATGTACATTTATAATGACGTAAAATGACATTGTACTTTGAGCACTTGGAAGCTCAAAGTGTTACAATAACATTGATATGTGTATACATGTATCTAGTACTTCGATGCTATGGGAATTCAGTGATCCTATCGTATCTTGAGCTTGTGGACCAGACCAGACGTAAAGATTCTGTGGTATCAGGAGTACAGGCTGAGAACATTTATAAATCTATAGTAATACTGGGCAGCCATGGTGGGGACACGGACGCAGGGTTGAAGTTCTAAATAAAGTTGAAGATTGAAAGGGAAAGCTTACTCCAGGCAATTTAGCTGGGATCCATTGAGGATCAGGCGCAAACAAGGGTAGGTATGATATTTCATATATTTGTCAATTTAATAAAGTGCTTTTAATGGATTGGCCGAAGACCAAGAAAGCTCCGCCATGTCGTAGTTATTGGAATCGACTATACCATATAAATATATATATACACATAGTGAATCATCATCATTCCGGAACTGGCTTAGAAATGATCGTGTATGGGGCTTCGGTCACGCCTACCCTGTTAGGATCGAGGGGGTTGTTTTGATTCTTTTTGTTCCCATTTACATTAGCCCTCGTCGAACCCTTCTGAAAAATTGTATCCAGAGTCGTGCTGAGGAGCCGCAAGGGTTCGCCATTACGACAAAGAAGTAGCGAAACGATTTCGATCTGCAACGAGAAGCCTGCGGGGTTAAACTTGGTGGGTCAAAGGGTAGCTACCGGTGGAGAAAAAAAGTGAAATTTAAGGGAGAGAATAAAGTTTGTTACAATTTCGTCATTCGTAACAATCGAAGAGAGGACGAATTTCGAGGGGCAGGGGGACTTTTGGAAATATAATTAAAGGTCGCCTCTGGCTCTGCCAAGGGATGTTTTGGTATCATTATAATATTCTAAGCTCACTCTTTCATATTTCTCATTCACCCTTAATGTTTCTCATTCATAGGGCCCAGCAGTATGCTAGCGGAATATATCCCTATGTACCGAATCCCTACGGCTCGAATGTAGGTCCCAACGAAGTTGAAGCGACTCTACAATTACGCTACCCTCGCCAGCTATAAATTTTCAGGCATACATATTCAAAATGGTAGCCCTTATGAAATAATCATGGAATTATTACCTTGCGCGGCTCACGGAATAGACGTGGCATCCGCGAAATCCTCTATCTCTCTCCTCGCTCTCTCATATTCCATCTACCCTTGTCCTACTCATCCCTTGACTGTACACAGATATATATTGCATAGTATGTATATATACATATATATATATATAGACACTATGATCATCGCGAACCACGACGGTGAGCATCTACCTTTCAGGCCAAAACCAAAACCGAGGGTGCCTTTATTCGCTCCTGCTCACCCACCCCTCGAAGCGTTTGCGTCGCGACGCTATCGAAGGGAAAAAAAGAGACGGTTACCCGGTAGGAGTCCCTGAAAAAATTGTGATAAAAATTAATGAAAAGTCAAGAGAAACAACCCCTCCATCCTCGAGTCATCCGATATATTTTTATCCCTGTCCGCAAACCAACCACTTGCTATACAGTATAGGTAGACATATACTATACTCAAATAAAGTACCCTATTACGTTTCTATGTTTAATACAGACCCAACGTTACTTGACTACTGAAAGTATGTAGCTGCTTATATATCCCCTTATGTAATTAAGCACAATAGATATATTGAAATACATGGATACCCGGTTTCTACAGCAGGAGTCCTACGTCTCGGAAACAGGGTCGCAGAGATTCAAGGAGACGTCGCAAGTGTAACTGATGTTCTTTCGACACGTGTAATACATACGACAATAGAATTTATATGTAAAGTACAGTCATCTGCATAGAATGTGTAGTATTAGAATAAACTAGAAGAGTGTAGAAGGTTAGGGTCGGGAAGGCCGATAAGTACCATAAGCCAAGTGCGTCCTACTGCGGGGGGTTATTATATCAAGTATCTATGTGATTTATGTGCATTAATAAACGTTTACACATAGTAGCAGGTCGTAGGGTACTCGCTGTAAGCACAAAGGCTTGACGGCAAACGCTCTCACCGGCAAAGACGGATGGAACCGTCAAATTGAATTCCCGGCCCTGCTACACGGCGCACCCTCAACAAACGGCCGGGATGGGCCGGAATTCTCGCAAGCCCGAAATTTCCGGTGTAACCAGCGCCACGCGTCGGCACCCTCTGCACTTACTCGTCCACTCACCTGTCCGCCACTTGACAGCCGAAGTTCGTGTGCTGCGATAACGGAATTTCCGACGGTTAAATACCGACGAGCTATTTACCAGATTGCCAAGGCATCTCGGGAATTTTCGTGCTGACCGTATGAAATAACTAACTTGGGCAATCGACAAATTCTCTTGGGCGTCGATCCTCGAGGACGCGTCCATCTTGACTTTCGAACTTGTAGCCGCTAAAGTGCATGCAGGATTACGTTGGCTTAGTATCTACGCTAGTGGGAACTAAACCACGGTTCTTCCGAGTGCTGTGTACCGGGCTGTTTAACCGAAGCGTACCACCTGAAGTTGGCGCTTATTCGATTCTTATGGTAAAACCATGTTCAACTAGTACGCTTGGGCTGAATGCTATGTATAGATATATATGTAATGAAAATGGTTGGATAATGTTTTGGTAAGATCGAAATATATACGGGGCTCGGAATGTGCGCCCTTATCGTGAGTATCGTTTCTTGTATCACTGTGAGATTTTGCTAATTTGCAATTACCGTAAGGAAATTTCTTGCTACGAGTCACGTAATTTCCTGTGTGACATCTCGATTCCGAAGAGCCTCGTTTTTACCCATTGAAATGTAGTACGTGATTACGAGTTATTGGCAACGTCGAACGGTATGAAGGTATGGAAATTAAATTAAAAAGAGGACATTAACGACTCGTATTTTTCTGTGAAAACTAATGAAAAAAAAATTCACTGATTAACGTACGCGCTAGAAGCTTCCCGTTATACACTACTATCTGCACGTATTTCATTACTCTTCACGAGTTTTTGTAAATATAGAAAAATTCAGCGCTGCCGGCAGTCTTGGTTTATAAACAATTATTTTCTGTATCACGTGACCGCTACCGAATTTCCAAATAGACTGTACCGTTTCTTTCTCACCAGCAGAGACTAACCTTTAAGCAATTAAAGGGTAGCTACCCCATCTCATTGCGAACCCTCGTCCAAGGGCGAGCATTTACTCGAGCATAATACGCGTTATGGGATTACGTCAAAACATCCTAGCCAGTCCAGACATACTAACAGACGTACATATATTTACGAAGGGAAGTATAAAAAAAAAATAAAAAAAATCGAAAGTGAACGCGGTGAAAGGGGTTCGTCAGATCCGAACCGGACCTACCCTTAGCGAGTACCGAATCAAACGAGGCATTGTGGCCCCCAGGATTGCATATACATACACCGTACACACAAAGTAGACATATGGAAGAGGTAAGAGGGGTGGATGAGACAAGGGGTAGAGGGATGCACATACATTACCATAGGCACGTGTGCGCGCACGCACGTATCGCCCGTTTGTTTACCTTGTAGACCGGCTGCCTGTAGAGTCTCGGAAAGTCGTAGACGAGCCTCGGCCCTAAAACCAACCCCTACCCGAATAAGGTTAGGGGGTTCACCCCCTTCCGCGGTCGCGAAACCACCCGACTATTGCCTTACGAGGCATCAATTTTACGATGGCTCCTTGCACAACTACCCTTTCGTCCATTCCTTCTTCTTCCTCCTACCCTACCTACCCCTTTCATCCCTCTACCCTTACAGCCATCCGTCGACCCATCAGTGGTTCTGTACCTCTCAGCTCTCCGTACCTATCGGACTGACTGTTTGAGGAATGCACGATCCAATAAATTGATCGTGGGGCTGTTATCGATTGAGTAGGGCAGACCTGGAGCGTAGCGTCGATATGGCAATAGGGGTTGAGAGGGTGCGCGAGGGACAGCTCTTGCAGATCTACATCCCTGCCACGAGATGCCGAGTTAGAATTCGTGCCGGGAATAAATTAGGTGGAGGTTTAAAGCGATTAGGAAGGTCAGATTCTAATCCGGAAAAACGAGCGGGATCGGACGGGCAGATGCTTCCTTTTTTTTTTCATGGCGACTCGGCACTGAGTTTCAAACACGAATATATGTGTGCTTGTCTGCTTCATTGCTTGCGAACGATCGTTTTCCTCTCCCCAGTCTGCCTTCCATCTCTTTCTCCCTGCACGATACGCGTATGTCAGTCCTCTCTCTTACTCACTCACGCTCGCGCCACGTCTCTGTGACGTAATCCGTCCCATTTATTAAAAGCCGATCCGTATTGTTTTACGGCTCACCCCGTACGCACAATGAAAATGCTCGAACGCCACATGGCGTCCGCGTCGATCAGTTTCACGTCCCTAACGCGTCAAACGTCGTGGGAACATTGCTTTTGCATTCGAGTCTTGAGAGTCGAGAGAGAAGCGATTTTTCTCTTATTTGCGTCTTTATACGTTCTACCAGAAAGATTGCTGAGACTTACTGGATGTAAATAGAGACAATTCTTATAGCCTTTTCAATCAAGATTCACACTCTTTCTTTTATCTTCTTTCTCTTGGTAGAAGACCCTTGGTAAATACCGCGGGCTGTTATTTACAGTGAATGAGGATTGAGAAATTTATTTTCATTTGTTTGGCGAGCGTTAATTAATCCCTGAGAGCACCGCAAATACTAAGATGGCGGAGTGTTATCGCGTGCTGAGAGCAGAGGCAGAAGGAACGATAGAAAAGAATAGGTCAAGCCTATAATATTCATCCATAAGTTCCATCTATATTCAGAGCTGCTTATACATACCGCAGTCGAGATTCATTTGAAAATAATATTTTCTGAATTGAGAATAATAAAGGTTTTCAAAAGTTCTTCCCCCACTTCTCACACGGCTCTTGCCTGCAGTTCTGTATTATATCCCGTTGCAAATCCCCAATAGGGTGTAAATCATACGAACGCAGCTTTCAGCCTGATCCAATCCTATTTATCCTGTCCGATCCGCATAAAGGACTTCCATTGCGCAATGGAGAGAAGCATATAGTCCAGTTATAGGAATATCCTATAGGATTCTGTACACCACAGTAAATTCATCTCGACTCGAACACGCGGTATATTTCATATTGACCGTACCATATAGCTATACAGGTACTAGTAGGCATAATGTATCCTATAACTATATATCTTATATGGGATCGTCTAAGCTAGTTTATGTCTCTATGGTACTAGTCTATGGTGATACGAACGCACCATGAGTACCTAACCTAACCTTTACTATAAAAAAGTAGCATGGAATGGTATTGCTACTCGTTAAGATGATCCTGAATGACCCTATATATATTTTTCCTCTCAGACACGAGTTCTTTCTTTAAATCCCCGTAGGCTGTGTCCTATGTACACAGTATGCAATTCTCTCTCTCTACATATATATATATATATATATGTTTGTGTGTGTATATATGGACTAGCTTAAAGTGCATTGGGAACTGCATTGGCGCACGCAAGGATCAAGCCGACAGGGGGTCCCTAACAAGACGTGTGGCCCACCCGCACGTGACTGCATATATGTCCCATTCATATGGATTTTGTTATGGAAAAAGAGGCGCGTGTCAGTTCGAGCCTTAGTCGCTGTTTGTTATTTCTTCTTTTTTCTCCTCTTTTTATCTCTAATTTGTCGCTTCTTATCAGCCGATATCACGAACGGTATACATGAACCTCCAGTCTCGAGTATCCCTTGACTAATCCCCTTCCTGCAGAATTCCAGAGGGTGGCGTTAATGTACGACGTTAAATTAATAAATTGAAGCAGGAGCTTCTGAATGCCTGAGGTGAGAGACACGGGGACGTCCCGACGTCTAGCTTTAATGCGTCTTTCAAGAGACGCCAAGGCATCACGTTCCACATGGGAATAACGAGAAACTATATCCATATCGTCGTATGACTATTGTCAGATATTCTAAATTCATTAATTTAATTAAAAAGTGTTATCTATTGGGTATCTTAGATACTTCACAGATTACGTACTGAATGTGATATCGTATGGTAATGCGGTTTTATACCGATACTCACCGTCGAGATATAAATGACTGGACACGTTGTAGAGATTGGTTACGATTGGCTTGATGTTGTCAAAGGTCATGGTCTTGAGAGCATTTTCACGAAGATCCAAAAAATAGATACCAGGTGCCCCAGACAGGAAATCCGGTTCCAGTGATACCAATTTATTTTCACTCAGACACAATTTTTTCAAATTTCTCATTCCATCCAGTGCCTTCTCAGATATGTATTCGATCTGATTCTGATCAAGTTCCAGTGAATGTAATTCTGGCAATTCCAAAAAGGTCTTGTCACCGATCATCGATAAGAGATTGCTTCGCAGGTCAAGCCTGATAAGATTTCTCAAGCCGTAGAAAGTCTCTGTCGTCAGTACAGACAATTGATTTCCATTCAACTCCAATTCCTGTAGTGATCCAAGATCCTTGAATGCTTTATCATGTAAAATCGACACGTTATTTCTGTTTAGGAATAATTGCTTCAGGTTTGGTAGGTTCACGAAGACGTCCCTGAAAATAAAAGATCAAATTATAAATTATACAATTAATCAATATTTTTTACAATATTTGAAATATTTTCATATCAATATATTCAATCCTAACCTGTTTATCTCGGCGATACGATTCTCATCGAGATTGATAACCGTAAGATTCTTCATGTTCTCGATAGCGTATTTTCTCAGGATGACAATCATATTCCGACTGAGATTAATCTGGTCGACAGTTGGGAGATTCGAGAAAGCATGTGAAGCGAGTTCGTGTATGGATGCATATTGGAAACCGATCTTCTGAAGATTCTTCAACTGTCTCAGTACAGTAGTAGGTATGGAGCCATAGGTACCCCCGTTTCTTATGATGAACGTAAGTTTCTCAAGGTACAATTGCGAGCTAAAGTGTTCCCACATAGGATCATTCACGTCGACATTATCAAAGATCCAACAATTGACATCCGATGCGTTCCTTATCTGATTGTTATCGCAATAACAAAACATAGGAGTATTCCGCCTATCAAGGTCACACACGTTGACTTCCTTCTCCTTAGAATCCTTAGTCTTCTTCTTACTCCTGGCTCTGGTACTGGCGGCAAATATAACCTGGACCGTCGCAAGTAGAAGGCACACCAGAAGGAAGTATCGTTTGACGTGAGCCATGGCGTCCTAAAAGAATAGAAAAAAGTCAGACTTAAAAAGCATGATCCAGGGGTTTTAAGTCCACTGTAAAATTTCGTACGGCTCACCGGCCCGTCGAGCGAAATTCGCTTGGTCGGACCGGGTGTCGGATTCTTTTTTTCCTTTCGTGGTTATGGCGGTAAGGAGTGTAAAGAAAAAGAAAATAAAATCGAGTCTGTTCGCGAAAAGAAGGAAGTGTGGAGTGAAAGAAGAAAGAGTGGAAAAAAAATATCTACCCCCACAACCCCCCTTCTCATCATACTACCCTTAGCACCCTTTTTCTCGTAAAACAAAGAAGAGCATCGCTAACGCGTCGTCCGCGCCGGGACGTTCCCGGTTGAAACTATATATTGAAGAGAGGCGATGAGGAGAGCGAGAGAGAGAGATAAAAAGAGAGACAGCGAGAGGACCTTTGAAAAATTATTCTCCCAAGTGGAAAGTTGCATAATACCGCCCATCGCCTTCTATTTTTCGGTAGGAACTTTCAGTCGGCCGACCGTTTCCGCTCGTGTTTGCGTGCCATTAAAACTTCGTAACACCCTCGCGCGCCCCCAGCGCCATAGCTGGTTCGCGGATGTCTCGGCAAACACAAAATTCAAGCGAGATATGGCAGCGACGCCTCTCATAACTTTAAACCAATGGATGACAGTTATGTACCGGTCTAAGGGTGCAGTGAGTTTACCATTTTTTTTTCAATTTTATCATACCAGATAATGATCATAGGTGAACGTGTCACTTCGTTCGTTCGACTTCTTTTTTTGTTTTTTTTTTCAAACCACTGGAGAGAAAGAACGTTAATTAACCGAGAATTAATTACTAACTCCATACACTTTGATGTAATGAAATCGATTCGTTATCATCACTGACCTACGATACGCATGCATATGTGAGTTCGTTAAGTATGATGCAATCCTATAGTAGCTACCATATTAACCACGAAATAAATTTTTTTTTAAACCTCAAACTCCACCAACGGCAAAACCGTCGAGTACTTTATTTTCGCTCGATTTCCCACAATTTGCAAGGCGCTTCATGCTAACCAATAGTAGTCGAACTACTTTTACCTTGCGTAATTTTAATATACCCTGTGTCAAGTAACTCGCGTGATTGGTACTTATTGAATTTGCGAACTAATTTCTCGGATAATTTTATCTAACGATAAAACACCATGTTCCAAAAGATTGATTGTACAGGGAATTATCAACCGGAAGTCGATACCATGTAATACTATCCGAGAAATCTTGTCGCTGCGATACTCTCGTACGAAACTTTTAAATGAAATTCTTCGAAAAATATCTAGAATGCATCAGTCTCCGCGTGCATGCACTATTGGACCGTTGGATATTGAAGGGATGCTGAAAAAAAAACTAGCTATCGTGAAAAAAAAATTATTAAGCTTTCCCTCGGATACAAAGATACCAAAATAATTGATTATATTATTCGATTACTTAAGAATAAAATCACATTAAGATTACTTGATTTACAGAATATATTAAAATTCGAATAATATTCGATCATCCAAGTTGAGACGTACCTGGTTATATTAAGAAATTCCTACCTAATCCAACTAGTTAACGAGTTTCGCATAATGTCCAGATATAGTTATTACATCAACTGCGATATAGAGCCTGTATAAAATATCGATTGAAAAAAAAGGTAAAAAAATGAGAAACGAGAAAAAATGGCGTTCGAAGAAGCAGAACTCCTTCCTAGGAAATCAGAAAAGTTTCTAGCCCATGTCTGAACTGCTCCTCTCTACTCTCAGCATCCTCCTCCTACTCATCCTGGATCCCGATAACGTTTGCCTTTATCTATTAAGTTATTAGAAGTTCCCTCGAGTGGCTTGCACTCGAGCGACTGCATCCTATAGATCTCTCTCTTGCTCCCCCACCCCTCATCGCACACAATAATATCACCGACTGGTAGTGCACTCGAAATCTCAAGTGCACTCTTGAAAAAGTGCATATACTCCTGCAGAGTAATTATA
>JAYRCB010000470.1:169683-209892 GCA_036026315.1 Trachelus stipa
ACTGCTCCACCATTTGCATACCTAAGCTCATAGATAAGGTAGCGTTAGCAATAGATTGCATAAGGAAACGGAAAGAGTCAAAGATCTGGATTTATATTTTTCAAAGCTGATTCCCTCTTTCTCTCCCGCTCTCACTGTAACTTCTTTTCTCTCTCTCTCTCTTTCCCTTCGATATACACACTCGCTTACTTGTCCACTACTGATTCTCACCCTAACTTCACCGACCCATATCTAGACACTCGACAAGGGCCGAGTTTACTGTAATTTGTCTTTTACCTACCCCTGTTTTCACTTCAACCCCAATGGGTGACTGGCGACTGCATGTTTAGGCCTTTCTAATTAATTTCCTCCCTTAACCTTCCAACGACTTAGACTCATTTTAAACCACGCGCTACCTCAGTTACACGCTATAGAACTAGGCTAATAACACTTGTGCATCGCTAAGTATATATGTATATACAGGCTCCTAAGTACGTCCACCGGGATAAAGAGATTTATATTTTTTTTCAACTCATAAATGCATACTAGAGAAGCTGCCTTTTCTTTCTTGCGTAATTTTCTTATCTTAACGCTCGCGCGCTCTTCTCCCATCCCGAACTTCCTTACAACTTCCACCTACAGCGTTGCTGCAACGTG
Organism: Trachelus stipa; assembly: GCA_036026315.1. Classification (NCBI taxonomy): domain Eukaryota; kingdom Metazoa; phylum Arthropoda; class Insecta; order Hymenoptera; family Cephidae; genus Trachelus; species Trachelus stipa. Next base: position 170,320 of record JAYRCB010000470.1, read on the forward strand.
CACGCCACTTCCTATATCTTTACGCTTCCGTGAACGTACAAGTATATAAGTACCCATGTGCACATAAGAATGCATATGCATGTAAATATACATGCCAGTACTCTCCCCGTATTCTCTTTAACGTAAATTATCCTTGCGCTAGTATGACGTCATGTTCTCACGTAATGCACCCATGCGAGGAGCAATGCAACGTATTTATTTTTACTGATTACGTTGGTACGGATAATTACGGTATTAGTGTCAAAGTCGTACTGATAACGTCATGGATTTCTATCTACGTAACACTCAACGGCCCTGACTTTATTCCCGCGAATATTATGCTTGCAAGTGTTTAGCATAGTTTTGTTTGTCTAAGATTTGTAGGAACTGTACCAGAGCGCAGGATGTTGCCGTAGAAAGTTGCAGCAGGAAGGATGCTGCATCTTGAGATTAGAGTGCGTAACGAACATGGCTGAGATAACAATTAAATCTCTAGGCATTAATTAGTCGGATGCTAATTTTCACGTGTTTCGTTAAATCAGAGCTCTGAAAGGTCTATATTGAAAGTATAGAATAAATTATATTCAGGTATATATGTGTATTATATATATATATATATACATCAATTTTGAGAGCTTTATAGAGCAGGCAATATTGTATCATGTATGGGATATGCATTAAATCCTGTCGCAAGCGACAGTGCAAATAATTTTCAGCGACCAAAGTACCGTGTATGCTAATATATTTGCAGATGAAAAACTTTCTTTTTGTTACGATAAAAATAATTTTAATATCGTATATATTTTTTTTTATATTGACTTATAATTATTTTGTAATATTTCGTATCATGTCCGTATACAGCATACGTATACGTGTCAATAACGTAACGAACGAAACAAATAAATTTCGTGTTCCGAACCGTGCGATTGTTCGCGTCGCTGATAATCGATCAGGAAACGTCTGACGGGTATAAAATAGGAGAAAAATAATAAATAAAAGAAAAGAGAAATAAGGCAAAAAAGAAGAATATAGGAATGGATGCGGTTTCCAATATCTTTAGACGAATAAGAATCGTCAGCCTGGCTGACACGGTGCATCTTCCTCAATTTCTTTTAACGCCAGTCAACCCTTTAACTTCTTTTTCCTTTATTTATATATATATATATATATACCCTCCTCTCCACCGCTATGATATACATCCAGATGCGTTCACGGGTTCTCATTTTCTTCATTCTCCTTCTACGCAGCGTATAGTATATATTAACCATACATTCACCATATACACCGTGCAGCACAGTGGTACCCTAATTTGACTAATTATTTATTCAGTGACACGAAAAGTCATTTTTAATGCTACTCCTGGCTAGCTAATACACAGCGTGTATATCTATACTCATATGCGGGCGTGTCAACGGCCTTAAAACCCGAACCCTTTATTTGCCTTCGACTCGGCTTCTATTAGCGGGACGAGCCGTATGGTTAACCATGGTGGTCCATGGGGTTGGTCCTGTTAGCGAACCCTCTTATTTTTTCTCTATAGCATCCAGAGCAGAGTCATCGGTCTCTGTATTTACATACAAACACTGACTGACTCCACCTACCCCATTTGCATTAGATTTCTTAAAAAAAAAAAAAAAAAAAAACATGAAATCAAAAAATATCTCGACTGTGTTAATACAGGTTTATACAAATATATCTACTGCTCCCCATATGGTCAAACTCCCGTTCTTCAGAATACATAATGGGGATACCGGTTCCCAAACGAGGAATAGTATCGTTTGATGAGGTTATTCAAGAAAACCAGTATTTACGTAACAACCGACCCCGTAAGACCTCAATAAAATTGCATTGTTGACTACGATAACGGTTTGCTTATATATACTCCAGTACTCGTTCCACGTGGGTAAACTTCTGCATTGTACTATACCTGCGTTACAAACTGCGTATATGATATACATATATTTTATACACGCAAGTCAGCCACTCGGCATATGTAAGGGTCGTTAAGCGGGTCTTTGGCTAATTAAAAGGCACTCGCAACAAATAGATATAAAATTCATACACAGGATGGTTCCCATTAACTGAAGTATACCTACGACAAATATAGAGTTGGTTGGGCCAATTATACAAAACGCGAATTAATAAGTGTAATAATTAAAGAAAATTCGAATTTCTCATATATTTCCTCGATAATAAAAGTGAAGCTTACGCGATCGAAGTACATCCGACGAAGAAGAAGCCAGTTTTAAATCTTGAATTTGTTATTTTCCTATACCTTCGGCGAGTGCGAGAGAGACAGGCTTATTGGCGTTAACCCACGTAAGAGAGAGACAGACGTACTTCGTCGTAAAAATCCAACAAACTCTGCCTACCTTTCTCAAAACGAAATATCCCACTAAACCCACAGGTTACTCGGCTTAGGTCCAAACGGCAAATGACCTCCGCCATCTTTCAAAGCTTCCCTTCTCCCCCTCGACCGGCGACCCTTAATTCCCATACCTTTCCGGAATTTAGGGTTTCGTACCCATGTTTACGAATGGCTACGCTCGATTCTACGACTATCCTCTATTCTATATCAGACAAGCCACTTGACTACTATTCTCTCCACTATCGCAAAGGGGCACATGCTAATACTCCTCTCTTCGGGGAGTGGGGTAGTGGTAAGTACCCACATACTCTGGCAAAGATGTTGAATGTTCTGGATATGGCGAAGGAGGCTACTCAAACTGGAAGTTCGAATTTATGCAAACGTTCAAGGAGTCCCTCGTGCAACATGTGTACCACGTACTCTGTATGTGGTGCGCTGATATATAGATAGACAAATAGATACATAGACGCAGAACTCGCGGCGCACAGCTGACAGAAGGGGTTTCCAAATTAAACAAGAGCCACCCCTAATTTACGCAACGTGTAGTATGTTTCTACACTGACGGCCAAGTCCGTCATTTAGGCAAGGAAACGCTTACCAAGTTTCGCCAAAACTCTTGGAAATTCCTAATTGACAAACAAGCTTTGTCGGGGATTTCCAAATTGATGGACCACCCTTTGTATACCTAGGGAGTTTGTTTTCCACTTTAGTCGCTAGTGTAAAATAATAACAATTATACAGAAAATTATTACTCGACGATACCAATAATATCGATGTAAAAAAAAACTTGGGACGTCTAAAAAAATTTATGCTATTAAGATTTTTGCGAGGGAATTAAAAACCATTATGTGATGTCACGCGTATGCGATATTAGGGGTTGAAGAACTACTAGGAATCGCGTGCAGACTTTTTTAATTAGTCGGGTTGAATTGCTAATAGTTTCACTATGCTTATGACACTGATTTATCTTTATACAGATTCTAGGTATCTTACGATTCTTTTTATATTCGGTAGAGACACCCGTTAGATCTGACCGATGCATTATAATATGAACCGTTATACGATGACGTGTCGGGCATTGTCCTGTCTTTATTAGGAAGGCGATAACGTGCTCTTGCCATTTAGCACAATTTAACCAGTGACAGTCGATGCACTTTGCTTCTGAACTCGAAACACGTAGTTTATATATATATATATATATACACACATAGTTTTTTTTAAGAAAAAAAAAAACACATCGGCTTACCCTCGTGAGTGCCACACGTCCTCATAAATACCGTTTGACAAGTTTATATATGTATATATTTATATACCTAGATATATCATCAAAGACTCATCGACGACGCAAACCACCAATAACGAATGAGATTTTCCACCTTCTCAAACTCATCCTACACCTCATCCTCCAGAGTCTCCATTCTGGTCCTCCACATACATTCAATCTCGACTGCTTCTCTATATTAGAAAATTTCCTCTCTCTCTCTCTCTCTCTCTTGACTAAACTGCCAGCCTGTTGCTGAAAGCCTGTTGCCGAAAATCTATGCAAGAGCATAAACTGTACCTATCCTATGGGTGGCTACGCAGAGGACGTAAGCCACATGGGCAATTACGTACAATACGTCCCTTGAAAACATGATCGTTGGGTTATAGTAATAGGGGTGGGTTCCATAAAACATCCCTTAAAGGTCTGAAAGAAGTAAAAGGTGGTAGTTGAGTGCGTGACGGGACGTTGAACTAATCGATGTTCGTGCGACGTGGGTAGGAGATAAAATTAACTAAATAAAGAATAAAGGGGGTGGTCGACAGACAGAGCTACGAATAATTTAACCCCCGTTTGATAAAGAAAATAAAAAACAAATACGTAATAAAAATTATACCAGCCTCAATTCCATATCATGGTAACCGTGATACGTGTATAGGGTAAGTTTTATGGTTTTTAACATGAAGGGTGGAAAACGGGCGAGCGCTAATGGTATTAATTATACAGTTAATTATCATTCCCTCGTCAGTGCCCTAGAAGTAGATATCATTTTACAGGGGTTCCCTTTCAGCATCAATCTAAATGTGTCAACGCCCCAGTGGTAGATTCGATCCTCCACTCGCGATATCATGTATACTTTAAACTCTATGGCTGACAGTCTCGATAACTCGTCTGTATATATGTATATATATACACATACATAAGGCGAATACTCATTTACGCGTTATATCGTAATAGCCCGGTACACACGATGCTTCGATTAATGCGATTAATTTATAGTGATTCCACGATCTATTCATATAGATAATATAGCTGACCGTTCTGTCGATACGGATTGACACGACGATTGTCGGATATGAGTTACGCCAAACTCGAGCAGATTTACAATTAACGTTTATCAATCCAGACGCCCGGCACCGGCCTCTATTTAATTCGCGGATGTCCTTCGTTACGGATGAAATAGAAATTCTCCAGAACTTCCACTGTGGGCTACGGTAATTCTGAATGAATATTCATAAGAGACGAGGACGAGATTCTGTCACACTTAAGGCTAGTTCACATTGCTGATATTACGTCACGGAGTATATATAAACATGTATATATACAGGGTGGTCTAACGGTCATGGGTAAAACTGAAATTGAGAATAAGGTCCTGAATAAGTATCGAATGAGTCACGTACGTTGGCCTACCATGCGAATATTAATGGCTCTATTAATGAAGCCCTTTTATGGCCCCTAACTATATACACAGCTGTATATATATATATACACATATATGGAAAACATGTATAAAAAGTAGCTTTATTTTACCGGGAACCCTCTGCTTTAAGGCCATAGTCCATAATACTTGTTAACAATAGTCGGATAATTTAGGACCAAATTATTACTTACAAAATAGACGTCTCGAGCTGATCTAACGATTTGACTCTGATTCAATAGACGCAGAAATTAAATGTGTTCTTTAATAATTTTTACTTTAGCATTATAAATTGAGACAGAGACACTCGCAGGTTTTCTTTGAAAAAGTTCCTGACTTTTGAATAAAGGATGGTGAGCGAGAGGTAAGGAGGGGACGAAGAGAAGACGAAGAAACTGGGAAACGAGAAATGAGAAACGTTCGAGAAAAGTGGTTCTTCGCGGCTCGTCGACATCAAAGACGTCCCGACGCAGCGCGGCGCTCCGTTGGGTTTATATAATTCCTTCTCGCTTCGGCAGATTTCAATGCTATCGGAAATCTAGCCTTCGTCTCCTCTGGTGCGTCAGCACCGTTCGCCCCCTTAACCCTCCCCCCGCCGACCCCCGTCACAACAAAAGGCAGAAAGTTAGTTTCCTATGAAATCTCGTTCTACTCTCTTTTGATCGCTTGGCTTTTCGATACGACACGGAAATTATTGGCGCACGACGTTAAAATTAGGGGTTGATGGGGAGGCGGGTGGTGGTGGTGGAGTTGAGAAAAAATTTCCTGTTAAGAAAAGACACCTAGGTCCAGATTTCATGAGACTTGCTCTTTTGATCTTTGAGAATAATAAAAAGATAAATCAACCCTTAAGTTGAGGGTTGGTATTACAGTAAGCAAACAATATTTATATATATAGATATTACTGTAATAAAAAAAAAACCGCGACAGAATAATACTGTCGTACAAATCTATTTTACACCCCTTTATAAAGCGAGGTAAAAAAGGTCACAGGGGTCCGGTGAAATCCTTGAGACTTGGTAATAATATATAAACCCTTTGGAAACAAGCACCTAACTAACGTAAGGAACGATGGCCCGCATGCTGACGCAATAACCTAATATTTATACAATTAGGCCCAGCGGCCGGCAGCCAGAGTAAGCCAGCCAGCAATCCAGCCAACCAGGGAAGCAACCAGAGTGGGGTCCTGAGAAACTTTGTTATATCAAGCGAAGCGTGAAACCGGCGTTCTAACCCTCCTCGGGCTAGTACCAAAATGGCTGCGCCCTCGCGAAAATGGCGACTTCTCTTTGAAAGTTATAAATATTGTACGCATATAACCATAATCCCATTTACAAGACAGAAAAGAAACGCGGAGTCAGGGCATGTAAAATTTGTAAGCAGATCATCCATACAGCAACCGCCAGCCAGTCAGCCAACTGGCCAGCAACCGTTGTGGTCCCGAGCATAAATTAACGTGGAAACAACGGGTGAATATAATTCGCCCACGAGATTTCAGGAGATGACGCCAGGTGGCTACTATATCCGTGACTGACGATATTTCAACGTGGGGGTCGACGCTGACTAATCTTCTGTTGAGGTGACTGCTTCTGGGTGGCTGGCTGACGGTCACTGTTCAAGTTGCTACCACACTGTGCTGTGCAGTATCGTCTACGTCCAAGAGTATCTTCCTTGCTGGGAGACTGTCGCAAAATTATACGAAGGGGGTGGGGGGGGGGGGGGGAAGCGAGAGACATAGAAATATGAAAGCCACCGGTGGCTGTCGTATCTGGTAAAAGGTCAACAGACACACTGTTACATAAGTACGTGTATGTATATATATATCTACAGATGACGCTGCAGTCTTACGAAAGTTTAACAGCCCCCGCTGCCATTTCTGGTAACTCCTTGCAGCTTCCGTGACGTGTGCGCTGGTTTCAGATTAGTTTTATAATCGGACTTTTACCAGAGCGGCTGCTGCCACTCGCTATGCTACTTTACGTTTACATTATTTTCTTTTTCGCACCCCCCCCCCCACCCCCACTCCATACTACCACCACTACCTCTTATCTATAGAATCGTCCTCATCCACGCCTCCTTACAGCTCGTTTCTATATTTGACTTTTTTTTAATTCGACTCACTGTGTACGTAACTACACTTTTATCTCTGTCACGCCATCAGGAAACTCTATTATTCCTATGCATTAAAAGATTTGTGAACGGACTCGGGTGGTTTCCCGTGGCGAACGGATTGCCGTGTGGAGGCTACTGGGTGTCGAGTTTGGATTAGTATGTCAGTCTCGATGCTGTGTAAAGTGATTATTCTCGGGAGAAAATTACTTCGTAAAATTGCAAGTTTCCGTATACTTGTTTCAGCTGCGCTACAAGCCACTGGGCTCTCAAGCCTTACGAGCCCTAGTTTATTATGGCGTTGGTCGTAGCTGCGTCTGGTGGGACGCCCTAAGGAATATGTGCGGTTTCAGGTAGTCCAAGAGTGGTTGGCGTGTTAGCTATATACTCCGTGTATAAATATGCGGCTAAAACGGGAGATCGAGGGTGTAGAATATTATGGGTAGATTTTTATGCGGCGACAACCCTGATGACGAATAGCCGGTGACTCGAGAGCTTGTCAGATTAATAATGCCGAAACTAATTATGCAGCGAAGCCGCTGCGCACATTGCGGATGGGAGTTTGGGGAGTCGTGGAAGTTGGAGGGAATGCAGGAACAGGAGGGTTGAACTAGGGAAAACGTTCGGACTGTGGACCGGTTGGATTTACGATATTTTCCAGTAGCTACTGAATTATGTTACTTCATCTCTGTCGTCCCGACGCCGGTAGCTACGTCACGAATTAATACTACCTTCGCTCTCCTGGCATGCGTCCTGCTCTTTCGTTTTTCGCGCGATCCTTTTGAATCTCCGTTGCATATTTTCTTCGACATTGGCTTTGATTCTTCCTTTAATCCTCCTTTTATGTCTCTTTCGTGCACGTGAAAAACGTCCGTGAGTTTTAACGTCGTCACGCTATAAAAATATTTCTAGTCGCGATATTCCATAAAATGCAAAATATGATACTGAGAGATGGAAAAAAGAAGGTAAAACGCGTGAACCAAGCTGAAATTTTACGAGAATTTAACGAGGATACAGTAGCGTTCACTCGTGGAAATGCCATTCGTTTATTTATTTTTTTACCACGATTGTCAAACGGCATGAAATTTTTATTAGGTATTGTATGCGGACTTAACCAGTCCTTCTGATTCATGATCCTCCTCTTTTAGTTACTCCAGCGGTAGCTGGCTAGCTTTAGCGAGAACTAAAGCTCAGGGGGTAGAGAAAGGACAATTTCAGGCGCTAGGAAATCCTGCGGGAAATGAAAATTTGATGTCCCGTAGTAGCGTGGGGCGTCGCGACGGCGGGCGACTGTCACTGGTGCTCTGCACAGCCACTGTACGGGACGCAGGCTAGAGTGCGTATACGTGATCTTAACTGATAATTCGTGTAACTTAATCCTGAGACAGTACTTCTACTCTGTAATTTATTATACAGTTTTAAATATATTCATAGGACAGTCATAAGACTCCTCATATCCGATGCATGGAATCAATGTTTCTGCATTATTCAAAAGTCCAGATACGTCTGGCAGGGTCGGCACGACCTCCCTTCTTCCAATGCCCAACACAGTTGAGAGTTCGCCAGTCTTTGCCGTGCCTTTATACCGACTCAATTATTTACACAGTGGCGTCTTTTAGCTGTCTCCTCGGGTTTATCATTCGGCTCTAGAAAATAACATCGGACAGCCTCCCAAGTGGCATTAATGGACATTCCTTATTGCGGTCCTCCGGAGAATCGAAGCGAGGAGGAACTTCGCTCTAGAGTACATAACCCAATTGGAATAAAGTCAGGTTAGGTTGCCGAGAATTTCTAAGATACGTATCTGGAAGATTCTGTAGAAGTCTCCTGCGGGTCCCGATGGAACGTCTAATAAACAATATCGATCATCCAGCATTGTCTCCCGGAGTCTCAGACGCAGCAGAAGGATACCAGAGCGAAGCCATCCCCGTCGCCATTGGCTGTTTAGCTGATTGGCTGTTTGACTGGCGAAGCGTCGTGGCGAGTATCGACGGATAGCGTCTGGGCACGATTTAATTAAAAATAATTAGGATCCTTTTTAACACGGGGACCGCCCGACGTCGATGAAATTGCCATCCTTCTGAGAGCAGACTAACCGGAAATTCATCTTCTGTCGTCCGTTAGAAAATACTTCAGGTCCGTACCAACCCACATCTAAATCTTGGCACTTCGTTACTTTACAAAGTGGAGACCCGCTACGCCCTATACTTATCTATCCTAACGTCTTGCACACCGTCATTGCTGCCAACTTCTAAGACCGACAACAGCTTCGTCACATCCGTTTCTTTCTCCTTGTTATTTCTTTCCTATCCTTGCTCGAATATATATCAGCGAGCGACCCTCCAGGGACCCTTTAAAATCTTCAAGAAAATTTCTACGATTTTTCACGGCCTCTGGATCCGTCCGGGAGCAACGGTACCGGCACGTCATCGGCTTTGCTCCGAGCTGGAAAGATTCCCCAGTAGGAAATATCCTCCCAGATTTATTTATATCTCGGCAGAGGAACGGCGGGGATATCGCAGCTTCGGATTCTCTGCCGTAGCCGATTGGACGTAGGCGAAACGAGATCGTCGGCCTCTTTCTGGTAATTGGATACTCACGTCGTACGCTCTTCGAATGATCCGTGGGTGTCACATGTGATAAGCGATACAAGTGATACTACTGGTATGCCTGTATACGAGCGTATAAAAATGTAGCTTTTTCATAAAAATTAATACACGACTCGATACTTTGCTATCCATTCAAATATTCACGTCACGTTCGGCCGATGGGTTCTACTTGAGTTAATTAAATCATCGAGCTGCCCGATAACAGGAATTCAATGAGAATAATATTTCACATCAAAATCAATGAACGAGTGGATAAACAGAGAAGGGTATAATAATAAACTCAGGGCAATATCGCAATGGGCGACAATAATTTTCACCATGTGTTTAACAATAGTCAAATCCATTCACACGTGAGCACTTATCGTTCAATATGTAAAACAGTATAGCGTACCTTGTGAATTTACGTGGAAAACCGAGGTACCGGTATAGGGAATTCGTAACTGTTGGTTTCGGGCTGCATGGACGCCGGGCGTCGGCGTCGGAAATAAAGGCCCAGATCCAAGTTATGAATCCCGCCTGGTGCAAATGAAGCGAAATTCGAGCGTCCCTACGAATTCCGCGCGAGTTTCAAATATTTTACGGGATTCCTCATGGTGCACTAGCATTAGTACTTATATACATGTATATGTGTATACAGAGACGGTCGATGACGGCGACCATCCCTTTTCAATTTCCAGCATTTTCCCCAGCCCTAATGCCGTTTCAAAGGGTCTCATTATATTATTGACCAAAGAACTACCTTTTATAGCATAAGCCGTACGCTCAATCTATATATCCCCATGGATTACGTTCAGGTCGATATTCACGTTGGCTTATTAATTAGCGACGTATGAGATTATCAGAATTTTAATCATGTACCAATCAGGAAATTCCACCATGAAAAATGTATATTTCATTTTTCTATTAATTATGCGTAAAATTTATAATGATCTAATTCCAACAGAGCCACTTCCCTTGCACCTACGTATTCTTGGTCCAGAATTTAACACTAACTATACTTTAATGGCTCCGGCCTGTTCGCTGTGTTACTCTTTGGCTGCCGCCCAACCTATGCCGGAAACCGCAACTGGATTCACTCTGGAGAATCGCGAATTGGCGCATAATTCCTACTGATTGTTTGATAGTTGCGAGCAGCCAAAGTGATTTTCTCTATTTGCCAAATGCTTTGTTATGCACTAACGAGCGGGAGCGCGCGTCCTAGTTAAACATAGCTGGTCGAGAAGCGCGGATTGTGAAAATCATGGGGTAAAATACAAGCGTAGAGTCTCGCTAGGGAAACTAGGAAAATTTTCGAGTTTCCACTCGAAACTGTATGGATACGTAACATATTAATAACGATATTGAATTTCGTACACAGGTATTCACAGCGTCTCGTTCCTCAGCATCATTGCGGTATATACTGCATGCCGTAATGGCGTTATATAATCACGATAAAATGTCAATGGCTGTATATAATAATAATATATACAGTTATAATCTCGTCAATGAATATCTTTCCATTTTACATTGCATTTTCAACGATCGTGACTGACAATATTATTTCAATAAGATAAATCTCATAAATTGCGACGGGGCAGTCCGTAGAATCTACAGTAACACTTTTCTCGAGATAAAATTGCAAAGGTATGAAAATTATTAAATAGACATGGGGTGGAATATCGATTTGTCATTCGAGAATTCGAAATCTGCCCGAGTCCACAAGAAGTTCTGTCAACTTGTGCAACCGCGGCCATTGCGAATGAATAATCGAGCGGGGCAGAGGAGAGGACACGATAGTAGAAGTTATTTATTTTTTACCATGGGAAAATAATGCCCTGAGGTTCTGAGCCCATGACGTCATACCACCTTGAGGGTATAGTAAAAGTATTAGTAGTGCGAGTAGTTACGTCACAGAGCGCCGCATGACATAGTACAGTGAATCGGTACGCTTAGGATTTAGGGTGCGGGAAGACAAGGGTAGAGTTTAGACGGGACGGATGGGGATCGCGTAGGGGTTGGGATTTCTCTTCGAAGGGCGATTTGTCGACAGTCGACATGACAAAGACATTAGTCCGTCCATAGCCGCGACTCCCTTTTCCTGCACCATTAAGAAGAGAAAAAAAAGGAGGTCGTAGGGGCAGCGGCAGAATCCCGAGCACGCAGGGTTCCAGGGAGGCTGCGACCCCCGCAGCATCCCGCGGAATTTCCGCTAAGTGATCTCAAAGGATGTCACGGTGGGACAAATTGATTTTTCCAACCCCTCTTAAGGGGTGCAGCAGTACCATTAACAGCGTCGACAGTACTTTGCTCCTAGAAGTAGAAGTACAGTGAACACTATACAGGGTATCAATAATATAACAATCATAATAAAGCAAGATCAAAAGTTCGACCATCCAATCACCAAGTTATGAAATTACTGCGATCGATCTTAAAGAAAGGAAAAACGATATTTTTCGATTAAAAAAAAAAACAAAATTACCAGAGAAGCACGTGACGTCCCTGTAGCATCTTATTGTTGCGCGATAACGCTACTTCCGGTAGTGCAAATCCTCAAGGGATCTCATTCCCACTTTGACCGCCCATACACTTTAATCAATTTCCTGCTGTTTGTGTTGCACACCCGCGTGCACCAGGCTTTCCCGACTTGGGTGTCTTTGTGTTCCTGGGAACTTCCGGAAAGCGATGACTCCCCAGTAATAAATGCAAACAGCTCGTTGCTGTCCCCAGTGGAGGAACAATAAGAATAAGGAAGTGGACCCTATTACCTCTTATGACCTCTCTAAACAATTTTACTTGCTTCCATTATTTTTACCACCCTAGCATACTGCACCGTAACAGGTATGTGCACAGCGAGCTTACAGCCGAGGACAAGATGAATAATACAGTTGTACAATAGAGATTCGGGTAAGATGGGACCTCGAGGACGTCCCTTGTTCAATGTTCCTTGTGCCCATCCGTAAGATACTCCATCCAAGTCTGTTTCTTTAGATTGATCTTTGTTTACACGTTACCCCTATAGATTCAGAGAACACTTTACTCACATCGAAGATGCCGGGTATCCATAGGGGAATAAGCCCGCCTCTTATGGTAGGAGGAAAACGATAAATGTATTTTCAGGCTCTCTATCGTGAAACGTCAGGACGCCCAGCGTCTGACTGCTCTCGCCGAGGATCCATTCAGAAGGAATTCCCAATAAGCCGTCCGCGAGTCTCATCGAAGTAGAAGAAGACAAAGAGGGTATACGAGTGGGAGTGAGCAAGTGGGAGAGATACCAGGGGAAGGATGAGAGAGAGAGAGAGAGATGCAGGGACTGATCGAAACGAATCTGCAGAGGAAAGTTTCGTGGCGCAAACGGCAACCGGGCAGATCGCCTGCGAATGATTTGCTGCGGGACAAACATTTCCAATCAGCGATAGAAAAGCAAAGGCAGAAGGTAGGCGCTATCGCGCGAGAGTGACAGAGTTGGTATAGATGAAAAGAGAAAGAGAGAGGACTGACTGTTTATAGGTAGAGAGATGAGAGAATCCAGAAGTCGTGCTGTTGCCTTTAGGGTGAATAGAGAATCCATCGAGGAACCTGACTCCTGACGGGATGCTGTAAGGGGTGCAATGGTATAGAGAGGGATGCTCCAACTTTTCCTCGACTCGATTTTTATCCCGTTACCAGAGGCGAATTAGTACGGACAGAGCAAGGCTTAGAAATTAGATTTTCTCTAACGCCAGATGTTTTCCTCATCCTCTCTTCCTTCTATCTGCCTTTCTGCCCTATCGCCACCTTCCCATATCAACCCTCCTGAATTCCATGCTTTTCCGGCCCAACCGCCGTCTCCCTCTTCTGGCCTATTTTATTTTTTTATTCACCCTTGTTAACCAGAAAACGACTAACGACAACATAATACACGTACAGTTCAGACCAGAAGTAAAGTTCAAATGATGAATGCACTAAAGCGTCAAGCAGGTAAATATGCTTTAATATCGCAATGAGGAAGTATAGCACGTGACATAAGGAATTGGTAGGTACGAGCCGCGACGGGTTCCCCGAGGAAAATGGTGGAATAGAAACGCGTAGATCCCCGGGTACGTTTCAATAAATAACTTTTATGTTCGCCGCAGTACCGTAAAAATGATACCTGCTACTGCTGGCAGCCAAAGTATCATCAGCAGTTACTAGAAAATCTATTAGAACGATCGGTATCATCGATAATGTTAAAGCATTAACCGTGAATGGACCCCATACGTAGATATATATAGTATATACTATATATACGTAAAGTTACATTGGGCCCCATGCAGTTTCCTAATTTCTATTTCCGCTTCCTTTCCTGACATGACACATAGTCCCTAGTCCCATAATCTTTCTAGCATTGGATGTATGCGCTTACGCACTTACACGTACACACTATATATCCGCTACGATACATATGGATAAATGCAATACGCAAGCATGGGGATCCATGTGTGGATCCGTTACCGGCGCATGGACGACTTCACGCTCGACTTGGTTCTAGCCGAGTGAGTCGAAAGCTCACTACGTGCGATTGGATAATCCGTTTCTATAACGGGTGACCCTAAAGGGAACGGGACGTGCAAGACGATAAATCTCGATTTTATGGGGGGAGAATTTTTTGAGGATGAAAAAAAAAATTCGGCAATTCAGTACGATTGTCATGGATGCTTGCTCTGCCTTTTTCTCTTTGATATGAATGCTAAGCATCCCCTTAGATATTTTCCGTGACATTGATCTCGAAATACCTGAAAATTGGAGGATGATATTTTTGGATGTGATATTTGGTAGGAAATTAAGATGCTGGAAGTTATCAGTCCCAATTGTATTAACGATGTGCTGTCAATGTATTATTGAAAAAATATATTATCGATGTCGTCCGTATTGTAAAATAATACTTGCATATATAACGAGTAGCGTGATAACGATCGAGGATTCCATAATTCAAGCGGCTGCTTCTAATGAAGACGCAATTACACTGAAATACTTGGATACTTGAATCAAAGGGGTGTGCAGCAACCCTTCCCGTTAATAATTGTCAATGGATATAATAGCAGCTATGCTAAACAAAAGGTAACGAACGTTTCCCATAATTAATGTAAATGGCTTTCTACTATCTGTAAATCCTTCGACTATTCTAGATCTTGCCGCGGCTCGCTGTGTTAAGCCTTGTTTGAGACGAGAGAGAGATAGTAGTGGAGAGAGCGAGAGAGAGAAAAAGAGAGAGAGAGAGAGAGAGAGAGGGAGGGAGGATCTTGCCACGATATCGATAAATTTTATACTAATGGAGAATCAGAACCAAAGGGGTGGTATGATCGCGACAAGAGGGGTGGGATAAAACGCCAAAGCCGAACCAAAAGTACAGTCGAAGGTAAAAGAGAAAGAGAGTAATGGTCGTGGAAGATCTATCGGCTAGCCTTAACATCGCGGGAATTTTAAACTGGGACTTAAATTTACCCCCGAAACGAAACCCGATAAGAGAAGAGCGACGTTAGTAGGGGTTGAACGATAGGGGGTCTGGACCACTTAAACTAGGATCAAGATGATCTCTTTTGCACCATATCCTGAGAACGCTCTTTGCATACCCATCTATCTGTCATAGGTTATACGAACGTCGTTTTGGTATAAATAAAAAAAAATGCGTCACGAGGTTAAAGAGCCATTTTAATCCCCTATACTAAAATGGTGGCTGTGTCACGTGTCATTTGTCACCACTGGTAACGATGATGGAGGAGTGGATCACCCGTAACAAGAGGGACGGTCTTTGCGCTGTATATACAGTACGTACTGGCTGTCCTAGTAATAATGTCGAAATTTGTCGAAAACCATTGAGAAAAGGGTAGGGCGGTACAGACTGAATTCGCATTGTCCGAAAGCAAGTCGCATGTCGGTCCTGCCGTCTGCGACTATACTTCATAGCTCGTGTCGCATGCAAGTTTAATCTTCTGGAAGTAACGCAAATGCAGTGCTGGGACTGTGGCGGGATCTGAATAATGCATTTATATGTCCACACGGATATGCGCCGGTGCGAATGCCTCGCGAGGATACGACAGTTATTGTGCAACGCTCTGTATCTTGTTGCAACGCCTACGTTATCTGTCCGCCTAACCTACAGAAGTCGCATTCACTTAATTCTGGAAAAGTTTCACGTTTCAATCAATGAATGAATCGAGTGAGTGGAACTACAATGCATTCGGGAACACCAGTTGTGTGTATACAATACTAAGCACTATAGAAATACACCGCAAGCATCTAATTCCAGATTGGCTTGAAGATTGCGCAGTGAGCAAACCTAACCTAAAGTTAGAATTACCGTTAACTTCACAGCCACTTCTGTAGGCACTAGTTTCTCAGAGTGCAGATGCGTCTATTATATATATATATATATATATATATATTTATACGTACATCCTCGGCAAAGTAGGTAAGTTTGTATTTTCCATTTGAGACAAGTTCCTCCGCGCGTTACTTCTCCAAAATTTCTTGAGTCCTTTACAGCCTTTCGAGAAGGATGTGTATAGGCGGGGATGTAAGCACTCCGGCCAATTGCACGCTGTAGAGGATTAGTTCAGGAACGAGACCCCACTCTTGGAGCGTATTGCTCCATCCGTTACTGTATAATGCTCGCCGATATCCCATCTCAAAAGGTTATTATATGTATAAGCCATTCCCCTACAAACAGTAGCACGATAAACAGTTGTCCCAACGTTCCGTGTGAAATGACATACCGCGCGGAATAGGTTAGGTCAATTCCAATGCAGTCTTCTGTAGTAAGGAATATGCGGGAATGGCCGAAGACGGCTCTCGTAACGCGAGGTTCCTCGACAGTCGGCTTTTGCAAATTTCATTGGCGATTTCTACAGGCTTTCGCGAAATTATCGTGACGTACATCTGCACTATTTCGTAGAGTATCTACACCCGTCTCTACGTTACGAATACTAGTCGAGACACGGTGTTCGACGATTTACGAGAATACCCAATGGCGACGGTGCTGCCGGGACCTCCAAAGTATTCATGACGGATGGCGAGGGAACTACTAGACGGTTTGAATATCATTGGCGCTTCTCGATTTTAACTGCGGACAATACTTTTGCCAATGGCGTCCCGTGCAGGATTATAACCCCAGTCTACGGGCCGAATAAAATTCGGCTTATTTTAATACCCCTTCGCAAGAAGTTTCTCTCGGTATCATCAACCCCATGGCTTACCTATCTATCTTGTTCTGCGCCCTTTCCTTATACTTTCGCCTTTCTCTTACTCGTTCCCCCTTTCAGTTGAAAATCGCACGCTCTTCTCGTGAGACGAAGAGTCGGCTAAAATCCGATAGGTCGTATCTTCGTGCTTGGATAACGTGCTGTTTCTCATCCTGTCGAACCTTCCGAATATATCAGGAAAATGTCAAACTAGATAATTTCATGGATACGTAACATGGATATAGGCATATACTCTAAACTTAGAGATTGAAAATGTTGGGGGTTGTTGATGATAATCGAATTAGGCAGGAGCATCGATTAATTCTAGAAGGGTCCTCGATCATGCGAATACGAGTCCTTCTGGCGAGTCAGAATAATTCCTATATAAATCTTTCGAATAAATTTCTGTAGCTAGCTCCACCCACTTCGCACGGATGATTCTGAAGATTCTACCATTATCAATTAACTTGAAATTGAATTAACGTGAATGGCGCTCGAATTAGGCAATCATTCGACTGAAATGGACTCCATATGGGAGAGCCTAGAGGGCCTTTAGTCTAAAGTGCGTTACAAAAGTCAAGTAGCCCGCGAGTGGCGGACACCGCGGGTGAAAGCCCATTGTTGCGTCAACACATATGTCCAAAAGAGCATAAAGGAGCTTGCCCATATGTCTATCATTTATATCCAATAGAACAGTTAGAATATCGATCTTCAGTAATATTGTTTATGAACTATATTAGACTTTCTGTTAACCAGGATGAATCGAACCATGTCCTACAGCATCTGGTCAAATTATCCAGGTATACCTAGGGTTCCAGTTCGGAGTATTTCTGAGAGACGGATCCTCCCTGACAAGGTCAACCCTTCGATCCTGAGGTGAAGTACGTCAGTAAGAATTTTTGTCTAAAGAATTTTTTTCAGTTCAAAGTAAATCACACCTCTACAAACTGTACAGCATTTGTCCGGATGGACACCTGCTTTCCATTGGAATTTCACCTGTAGTCGCAGGCAAATTTTCCAAGGAGTTAGCAAACTCGTGAGACCTTCTACCTAGCTTCTATGTAGCTACCTGATCACCAGAGGAACCTGGACCAAATAATGGAAAATTTTTTCGAAAACTCAACAGACCCAACAGGCAGGTGCGTTTTCAGGTATGTATAGAGAAGATTCAGGGTCCTCAAGGCCAGTTTCTTTTCTTGCTTCTATCTCCCTATGTTTGCTACCTTGCAGAAAAAGGAAACATAAAGGTGGATCCACAATGCCTAAAGGTTGCTGTACCTTCAAAATCCTCCTGCTAATACCTGCTAAGGGCATCAGGTAAATCCAACCTCTACAAGAAAGCCAGTTTCAGTTTCTCTACCTTAGCTATCCTTTTCATAGACCTGGGTCAGTTTTCATTAAACCATCCTTTTTGTTCTAGCACTGCAACTGACTCAGACCAGACGACTGTCAGAAAGGAGAAATGTAACACGATTGCTACTAAGGATCTATTTCTGTTGGAATTCAGGTTAAAGGAGAATCGCAACGTGCTTTACAAATATTTGGAACTCTTAGCAACCGGTCCAGTCTTTTTTATTTATACAAGGAGGGACATCATGACTACAAACGTATTCCACGAAAGAGCCATGCCCAGCAAAACCCACAAATGTCACAGATACCCATTTACGCATCCTGGCAGCGTTCTATGGTGAAGTCATCGAATTTCTCAAGAGGAAGTTTGCCGACTTATTTGCCTTCACAAATTGCGTAACCTCATCCGACTACTACACGCTTCACGGCGTGACCTTTGACACTGACCAATTTCAAAGCATCTTACAAGATAAAACTGCGATAGCGGCTTGTCTCACATACTGTCGACAAGTTGCACAGAAAATAGAGTGAAAATGAAATTCCTTTTATTTCAGCCTAATCAAACACTTCATCCAACAGATAAAAGAGACTAGTCGCTAGGATCTCTGTTCGGTATTTTTATGCTTTTGAGGTGGAAGATCCAGTTCAGGTATATTTGGATGATAATTAAATACACAAGATCTGCCATGGTCGCTATACCTGATCTTGTCCTTTTACAGGAGCTGAACTGTCCTGATGAACATCATCTTCATGGTAGCTGCCATTGAGCTTAGTTATAAAAGAGAAAGATAAGCTGTTCTTTAACCAGGATAAAATATATTTACTAAAGCGTACACCGATACTTCAAGATATTTGTATTTGTACTGTGAGAACGAAGAAGTTGTAACGTGGCCAGTAAAAGCACTTCCAGAAAGTGTGGTAATATTTATATTTATAATATCGAATATATTGGACATTAAAATGGTCTGATCGACGACTCAAGCTCGTTTTCAGAGAGCGAGATAATAAAAATGTGAATAATCAAGGAATTTCCGATAAAACGATTATTGAAATGGCCATCTCTTTTCTTATTTGCACTTTCGTATGGCTGAGGAATAAATCAGGTTGTAGACTCCGGAGGTTTCTAAAAGAAAGAAGAGAGCAGAGACGAAAGATATGGACCGAAAGTCTGTGAAACCTTAGAAGAGTGTGAACCGGAGATAAATCTCATTATGCAGCTTAATCGATCCGATTCGTGCTGGTTTTTCGCTACGCTCATACTCTACTATTAATATAACTAGTATGACTACTACTGTCGACGCTACTATTCCTACACCCTCTTTTGCTTTTTTTTATCCTCTCCTCCGTTCGTTACCTTGTACTATGAATCACCGTTTAGCCGTTGCGTGCAGCGTCAAACGGCGAATTCATTTTTCACGTCGCCGGTTGATTGATACAAATGTGATCTCCCGTGGTGAAATGCAGATTCCCAAATCGAGAGAGGAAAAAGAGGGTGTGCAGTGGTGAGGAGGGGGGCTGACACTGGAAGAGAAATAAATAGATAGAGAACAGAATGAAATAGGGTGAGAGAGAGAGAGAGAGAGGGAGACACTTTAAAAAATATTTGTAACCCTTTGAAACATGATTTGTTCCTGCACCTTGACGTAGCGTCGAGTCCAGTCTGCCGAAATCGTCCATTGGAAACGTCGCGACGGCCGGCATCGTTTTTAAAGCCATTAGGGTCTCGATGGAATTTGAAAGGGGAGAATGCTAGTAGACAGGGTAGAAGGAGGGTTTAGTAGGTATGGGGGGGGGAGTAATTTTTAAAATTCAATCATCGCAGCTTGACGGGAAAAAACCACGGGAAAAGAGTAGCGAATGAAAGAGATGGAAGAGAGAATAATAAACTTAGGAGAAAATTCTCTTGATGATACTTCGATCGGATTTCGGAAGGGAAGTCAAGCGATGAAATAAAGAATGGAGTGACCACTTCAAGAGTTCTTCTTCTTTATAAGATTTTTACCTTGTATATATAGACATATCTCAAGGCTATATATCCCACTTAAGTACCAATGTGCCGACGTAAATCTTGGTTTTCTCGTTCCAATGAAATCTCTCCTATATGTTTTCTTCGTGTATGACAAATAAATAAGTCAGCGATGGCGTCAAGAGCCTGTACATTTCTAGATTCCACTCGCAGCATCCCCTCCAGTCAACTATCTGGACCGTTGAAGGATCCGTGTAAATATTAGGATTCAAAATCTTGTTTTAGCTGTAATCTCGGAGCAAGATTAGGGATAGACCGAGCGCAGTGTATAGTAAGAAAAAATTCAAGTCTTTGGAATGACTTTGAGAGAGAATTTAAAGGCTATTTTCAAGAGAGCGATTAAGTCGAGGTGGATAAACCATGACTTATTGTTAGTGGGAGTCGCGTGATTCTATTGTATGCAAAGGTCCAAGAGAATAAGAAGAGAAGAAAAAGGAGGAGGGTACGACCTCGGAAAGGATTACAAGTAAAATGGCAAGAGCGAAGCGTGACAGGAGCATCTTAAAAGAGTGAGTGAGCAAAGGAATGAGAGAGAGAAGGAGAGAAGCCCGTACCAAAAGAATTCTCCCGTAAACTAAAATCGTCGACAAGGGTCCCCGACGCCGAACGTCGTCGTCGAACGTGAACCTCATTGTTAGGCATGGCGTGGGTGTAGAAGGTGAGTCTTTCTTTGTATTTATTTATTGCTCATATACATGTATGTAGTCACATGTGACATGGCCTAAATTTCGTTAAGTAGGAAGCCACTACAGTTCAAGAATAATCGACTAGATCAGTCGATGCTTTTAGAGCTACGCAATTATGATTTCTGGCATCATTGCTAGTATTCTGAAATCAAGAGCGTCGCTTATTGAGAACGAAAGTAATGCTTATTTATATTATAATATACCCTTTTATTTCATTGTGCATATATGCTTATATATTGTATATATAGTACGCCCTTTAGTATAGCTCTCATTATTAATGTGGTACCTATTCGCTGACATGGAAGCCATTTGGTATACAAGACCAACGACAACAAGATGGAACAACACATCGGGCAACGTGAACAGCGTGCGGTCGATTCTACCCGTTATGTACAGATCTCGCGCGTTGTTGGTCTATTTCTAAATATCATTAAAGAGCGAATGGATTTTCTTCCGTTTCGACTGCTCCATGACATTACGTTTTACGATTTAGTGCGTTTCGACGCTGGCGCCATCTATGCGTTAATTGAAGCATCGAACATGCATTTGCCATTCATATCGAAGAGCTTCTCTTATAATGGCAATGAACGTAGTTCGGCAGTCATTTACAATTGGTGACAGAACGCTAATAAACAGTTGATATGAGAGAGAGATATAGGGCATGGATTATTGTGATAGAGAGAGAGAGAGAGAGAGAGAGAGAGAGAATGAGTGACATATTTTAAAGCTGTTAAATCGAACGCACCCGTTCCGTCATGTCGCTTAAATTTCCGAAACCCTAACAGCAATTGGGTGCACTTGCAGCTGCGATTTATTTTGATGCGCATCATTACCTTTACGCGGAGGTTATCGGGTGAGTTTTCATGCACATTGTCCTGGAACTCTCATTCATGTCAGTCGTTTCATGCGGAACAACCTATATGCAGTAGTTTTTATATGTGCACGTATGAAATATCCTAGGAATTCGTATGCAAGGAAAAATTTAAACAATGAGACGCCGCCGTGCGGATCAGTCTTAAAGTCGTGGAATTGAATCGTCAGAAATCCTTTGGGTTGATTTGCATTGCCCGTAACGAATGCGCAAAGCGGCGTTCTTAATCGCGTGAATAAATTCGTATGTATTAGGGTGGCGAGTAACGAATTGTTCTCACAGTATTCACGCGGTACTCGTCAGACAGTTGAGGGGTGGCATTTCGTTTATGAAAATTAAAAAATTATTAAATCTGTGCAGAAATGAAACGAATACACGGAGAAATAATTAACCAGATCTTATGAGCTTATGTTTTGGGGTAAATATTTGATTCGTTGTCGTTAGATATGTTACATGTATATACTACATTTTATACGTAACGAAAGTTCAAGCTACAGGGTAGTAGAAACTTTGTAGTTGAATTTGCATAGCAGTTTATGTATATATATACATGTATACTGTACTATATATTACCGGAGTTAAATAGATAGATATACATGTCCTAGTCCCAGTGCGGATTTTGGATTTCGATTTGATTAATAACTTGATACTCGCTGGAATGGGACTAATTACAGAGTTGTATGTCGGTGGAAGTTTCATCGGAATTAGGTAAATAAGCAAAAGCGTTAACAGATCAGCTCGTTATGGTTTAACGGACGCGATATTGTCTGGTGAATAAATTTCACCGCGCGTGGTACGTCATTTGATTGGCCACACGCAGCCACAATGTGAATCTATTTGAATGGTAATTCCAAATTGATAGCGCTCGACTCCAAATCCAAACCACAGAGAAGCTATCAATAAAGTTCCCATAGAGGCGTATTTGGAACGTGTTTTCAAACGATGGATAGTAGCCGGTAAATTGGCACGTGTATATTTTTACGTTCTGGAATGAACTGTTTTAATTGAATTTAATTCGACCGAATTCAAATCGAACACTCAGATATTTCAATATCGATTGTGCAATCAATATATACTTTGTACCGATTGTTATGGGCACGTAAATAATAATTTTGTTTGTGACTCGTGAATGATTAATTAGTAACTCACCGGTATTTCAGGATTTACCGGATGATTTCAACGACGACTCACTATTTTGATGAGTGGACACTTATTTTGAAAATTTAAATAATTACTATCTATCTTAATTCACGATACTTGAATTATGTCCCGAAACCGATTACGATGTGCAGCCGGTCGCATCCAAAATGCAACTTGAACCGTAAGCCCGCGCTTTGCTGACTACCATCACTTTGGAGTGGGGATTTGGTATCCCTTTTGAAAGAATCCACAAAATATTCGCACCAGATGTCTCTAGTATGCAGCTGATGATGGTTGATAAATTTGAAATTCTACTTTACCGACAGCGTATGATAATTGTATTTCGTCGTACACTACATTATCAACGGCTACAGAGATGCCATTGCAATATGAGTGAAATACGTCTGTCAGCAGAATGGAAATACATTTGTCAAAGAATTTACGCCGACTTGACGTATGCTATTGCGAAAGCAGTCCTTGTTACGTATTTCGTATACAAAAGACGATAACTTTACGTTTTATTTTAACATTTCTTTACATAACAGTACGTTATTTTTTGCATGTTTATAATTTTTTATTTTCAACAATTAACACGCTTTGGTTGTGTTATAAATTTTTCTTATGCCAAATGCACATTATCTTCATTCTTAAATGCTTCACAGTGATTTTAGCATACCCGTGCAGTAATTTTTTTCATTTTTATTAGAGACATGTAACGACCTATATACAAGTTAAAGAATCTGAATAAAATTCCAAATATTAAATTTACGCATTAAAAACTGAAATTCATATTCGAAGTGCGCGGGTAGAAAAGAAGGTACCGAAAGCCAACGGCAGCTGGCAGGTCGATCGTCTTTCGTTCTGCGGCTGAAAGGAGTGCGTTTGGTCGAGTATGGCGAGGGGAATAGTCGGGGCGTCGTTGACGTCACATTCGGGTTTGTCCGGCGGCGCTCGAGTGTCCCGATCTCGCCCGAACGGGTCAATGTCTGAGGAGGCTTCGAAAAATCCGTGGCTGGTGTGGTGTACCCGTACTCAGCGACTCGGCTGACTTTTCTGCGTTAATCGTGTACGTAGCTTACGTCCAGCCCGTGTCGCGAGTGCATTAACAAAATAGTAGAATATAGGGACAGGCATAGAAAAGGAAATATAACGAGATACGGGATCATTTCTAAGTCCAAGGTGTGTATCGGCGTCGCGGTAAAATGTCGTGCGCGAGCCGTGCGCGAGCTTGAGCCAGAGAAGCAGAGCGGTCGCGAGTACAATAACGGCGGCGACGACGAGGACGAGGACGACGACGACGATTACGACGACGTCGACGTCGAACATTGTCAGCAATAGTACGAATATCGCTAGCAGCAGCAGCACCAGCAGCGGTGGCGACAGTAGCAGTAGTAGTAGCAGCAGCAGCAGCGACAGCGACAGCGACGGCAGCACCAGCAGTACCAGCAGTGCGATAAGGCGAAGAAGTAGTATAGAAACGAGAAAGGAAAAGCAAGAAGAGAAGAAACAAGGAGAAGAGGAAGGAGTGAGCGTGCGTGAAGGAGAGAGTGAGCAAAGAGACGACGAGCTAGAGGAGAGAGGCGCAGGTTCCGAAGCTCTCAGCGAGGAACCGATCGTGAACGCTGGCGCTAGCGTTAACGCTGGGCCTATCGAGTCTAAGACAATTTTAATACCAAGGAGAGAATTACCGTGTCCAAGTGTCACGAGGAATAAGATCTCAAGGTATAGGAGTTCGCGTCGTAAGAGGTGGACGACAGTAAAGACGAAGTCCCTAGCCACAAGGGAGAACCCTACGATAAGTGCGATAGGTCGAGGAGCAGGAGTTTGCGCTTACGGCTGTCTTTTAAAAGTCTATCCAGAATCACGGAGATCATCCTCTGCTGGTAGTAAAGCTGTTTGGTTATCGAGAGGGTGCGTGTCAGTGCGCGGCAGATCCGACCTGGTGAAGCAGCAGCACGGCCAGAAGGAGGTGAAGGCGTCGGAGGTCGTGGTGGCGGCGGCAGCAGCAGCAGCGGCGGCGACGCTGTCTGAGGAAGAGGAGGTGGTGTTGGAACCGAAGTTGGAAGTAGAGGTAAAGGTGGTGCTTCTGGTACTGGATCGTCGTTGCTGCGTGGCCGTTGAGAGAAGGAGGAAGCAGCAGCGCCGGCGGTGCTGCTCGCCGCCGCGAAACCCAACCCAGCGAGATCATCGACTGTGCTATATAGAACCGCGGCTCCGTGACTGTGCTTCAGCGCGCTACGAGCCGTACCGAAAACGTTGACCCCCCCAACTGAAGACCGACCGTTACCCCCCCTCCACACACCCCGCCCCTCCTCAACACTTCCCATCCCCGTCGCAGGGCACACCATCCACCATCGTCCGACACGGCTAGAGCCACGGCCTTAGCCAAAGACAGAGTGCCGTCCTTCTAAAGGCTGCTGCACCTCGCGCGTTCCCGGCTTATTAGGCAGGATCGCGCGTAGCGTGCGCGCCCTAAGATCACCAGCTTGAACGTTCGCCCGATCGACGAACGTACGGACGGATTCGCCGTCAACTGGCAGCCACGAGTTGGCCCTTTTGACGTACTCGGTTGTTAGCACCATCTACGAAGTTCCTCATTGCCGTCGTGGCTACGTGAAAATTCGTGTGTGTGATCCCTCCCAGAGTGTCCGAGAATTTTTCAACAGTTTTCATTACCGTGCCAGTGTTCCTAGTTGAGAGAAGAGTGAGGAGTGAGGAGGAAACGTGTACGGTTAGTGTCTCGAGAGAGGAGATTGAAGTGTTAAGAGAGAAAGGGACAGAAATATTAACAAGAGAAAGAGTGTGTGGAGCCCTCGCGTAATAGCACCGCGCATCTCTGCCTACCTCGCGTGAAAACGAGCGTGCGATGTGATATCGGCTGTCATTGATGTCCGAGGAGGAAACGCGCTGGGAATCTTCACGTGAGGCATTCGTGGCGAAGGGGTACGGGTTACGAGGAGACCGAGGTGGCGGTAGTAGAGGAGTAGTGAACTACTACGGGGCCTAAGATCGCCAAGGAGGAGGAGGAGGAGGACTGAGGAGGATGAGCGGGAGACCGAGGACCACCTCCTTTGCAGAGGGCAACAAGCCCCCTGCGAATCCGCCCCTGGGCGGTATGAAAATCAGCAGTGAGTACCATGAGACGTGATGATTTTATAGCCTTAGAATTATAACCTGCTTTCGTGTTCGCTTACTTGTGCTTCTTTAATTCAATGATTCACCGATTATCTACCTACGTGTCTACGTCACTGCTCATCTATCTTTCTACTAGAATGCTTATAGCTATTTTCTTGCTATTTTCATATTTGCTTTTTTTTACCGAGTTGCCTTTTCCATTCGCCTTGGAAAAGCCTTGGATCGCGCAACAAGCCCGCTCCCTCGTTCTCATAGCGACAACGTAGTTGCGCGTCCATACATAACCCACACGGAATACTTCTCCGAAAGCGGTGCAAAAGGTCGCGCTACAACATCCGCGTTGCGTATGCTACGACAGAGTCCATTATTACTGGCTTTAGCAATTCGGGTAGGTCGCTACTGTCACGTATCAGTGACTGCAGCCGTGCGCTCGTCATATTCTCATTTGGAAGGTGATATTCGATTGAGGATGCGGCTTAATATCCCTCGGGGGAGTCTGTGACCTCGGCTAAAAGATCTCTCATTGGTTACTCAGCATACACACACACACATACACAATGTTGGAACTACAACAAAATTTAGGCTTAGTTCTTGCCCCTCGGGTCTCTGGGATACGCCCTTGGGACTCGAAAATCAGGTATCTGAGGCACAAAAGGACCCAGGATCCTGTTCTATTGCCACGAACGCGTTTCCTGTCCTAAAGATATAAAGATATCTCCTCTTTCTTTCTATCTCTATTTCAGTCTTTATCTAAACCCCCTGGTAGTCCATCTCCTTTTCTCCCAGTGACCTGGCTCTCCTCACTGAATCATATCCCTGCTCGGTAAACGTCAGCAAGACGTTACGGCACTTTATAAATAAGTCTTTTATTTTCGCGGTATTAACTGGTCGGTCTTCCCACTGTAATAATTCCTAAGCTATACCTGGTGTTCCGTGACTCGAAAGAAATATTTAAAATTAAGCTAACGTTAGTTATACCTCTTTTTTTTCTTAAACCTTGTCGACAAATCTCGTATAAAAATTACGTGAAGCATTGTCAAAGTAAGTAACCGCATTCTGTACTACAATCTTCATGATAAACGTCAGAAATGTAACTGACCATCGCAGAAACTGACAGTTACGTTGCCGTTACGTTGCATTCCCATCGCGCGAGGCCGCTGTACACTGCCGTATCGTAGCGTCCCGTTGTGAGGCGCTGGCGCTCTACATTACCGATCCATCAGAACGTTAGCGTGTCACTAGGAAAATCTATGGATCCTCACCGTAGCGTAGCAGGCTGCATTCGTAGCCATCCGCCAGGGCGCAGTCTCAGTCCGTACTAGTCGACAGTCTCCTACGCGCTTCTCCCTCTTTCTCTCCTCGTCCCTCTACACTTTCTTCTTACTCTTTCTCGGCCTCATCCTCCAATTCTCATCCCTGGGGACCCCCTGCAAGGATCACGAGAACCAGCAAAGGCAATACACTTCAGAAGTTCGCATGTCAGCCATTAACCCAGGATGATGACACTCGGTAACATGTCGCAGAGTCGACTTGGACTGGAATATTGCTTTGTTCCTCGTAAGGTCTATACCGACACCTCCACGGTATCTGAAAGTTATTATTCTTGCTCCTGCTGTGCTTTAAGTTCTGTTACTCAAAGGCAAACTTTTCTTTTCCCTTTCTGTGACAAACGTTTGTCAGTTTTAAAATACACTTGGGGTACTAGGAACAAAGTGATTCCGAGATTCTTTGTTTTTCCTTTATTCCACTGTATTCTTGTTTATTCTTATGTCGTTCTTTTCGGACTTTGGGACGGGTAAGCTCCCTCCCCTCTCTTGATCAAGAGTAATGCATATGCACTATGTATTCTTATGCGTAGGCGTGTACAGGCGAGCTGTCTTGTATTCAAGGAAATTTCTTGGAACACAATGCGTTTGACACCCTTGCCAGATATCGTTCATGAAATTGCCCACATGACATGCACGCATGGCATTCTACTCGCACGTGAACTGGGTCAATATCCCGGCTGTCACGTTGACGAGTATCGCATCGCGCGACCGAGTGTCGCGTTCGATACCAAATGGAATGAAATTCCGTGAATAAACGTTGATCGTGTTTGCCTGATACCTTAGTAGATATTAAGAGACACGACGGAGAAGGTTTTAGTAATTCTAATGCTATATGATTTAACTGCGTTTAACGTTTGTTGAATCTTTCGATGGTTGCGTGAAAAATTTACTAGGTATAAGGGGGAGAGAGAGAGAGGGAGATATCATAAAAGTTAAAAATCAACTAGTTAGGTGATCGTGTTGCGCCATGTTGTTACGCGCCATAAAAACGCTGCAATTAATGTTGGCACGAGTAGCAATCATTCTGGAATTACTTGGATCGATTCCTTTCGATCCGGCCTACCTTTTGGCTGGCAAAATACTGACGGGAATTTTTCCTTATTTTCGCTAGGGCACAAGTGCGTGACTGTGGGCTACCTCGTATAGTCTCCTGTGACTGATTGGCTTTGGAGTTCTTATCGGTAGTGAAATTAGGATATATTTATACGAAGACGTGAATCAATAGCTATAAATGTCCATCGACGTTGTTTTCTCGAGTTAGCACAAGCCTGCTTGGCCGTCTATTTGAATAGGACAAAGGAGACGGGATGGCTGCAGCTCTCGACACTCCGCAATTCATCCTGATCGACTGTGTTAATAGAAGAATCCAATGGCTTCTCGGTGAGCTTCATATTCGATACCTTTTATTCTACTATTTTAGCACTCATGTAGGCTTCCTACGAGTACGTAGGCATTCAGCCGGATGGGCTTCCTAATCAATTCCACAATCGGGTTCAGCCAAGCACTTCGGTTTTTTCGGTGATCATCGATCTCATCGGGTCTCATAAGACCCGACGCGACTGTTTACGCGAAAAGGAGGTCAGTTACGTTCAAGACTCACGTGTCTATCCTGATCTGGGTCAATGAGCCCCTATGCCATTAAAATCGGCGTTTCAAATAATCTAGACTGATCAGGTAAGCCCAATGTCTTCATCGATTCGGTTATAAAAGCTAATTATTGTCCTCACCTAGGGGCTACGTGCGATTTGGTCTTCGGATCGGGAATGAGAGTTGAAAAAAAATGACAAAATAAAATAAAATGTAAGCAAATTTAATCTTGGTGTTTTTGGGGCGGAAAAAAACAATCTACGTCAGCTATCGCGCCATTCCCGTTTGGCCGCACGTTGCTCAAGAGTGAATTTTGGGTGAGAGTCACTTTAGATGGCAAGGAGGGAATTTTACGGATTATGAGGGAAGAAATTATTCGGGATTCACCAAGAGGAAGTGAGATGCCGCAGGAATTGGAGTATCGAGGATGAAGTGGATACCGAGTCTTTCACTATCTCTTTGTCCTTTTATAAACGATTGCACGCGACCTAACGAACGGAATTATTTAGATGTCTCGGTTGCCATGGACAGGAGGAAGATGACTGTCGACGAATCCTTATTTCGTTCTTTGTTGCAAGAATCGATCGTCCCGGTGGGACGGGGTCATCCTGACCCAAATTAACCTTGGCTGCCTGACAGTGTCTCAAGCGTGACCTCGTAGAGAGTCAAACGTGCCTTCTCAATAATTTTCTAAGACTATTTCTCGACCTCGCCAAGAAGTCCTGGTGAGGATAAACCTGTAGAAGGTCGTAAATGAAACTTGATCAACCTAAAGACTCCGTTCTGATTAATTACAGGATATAAAACCGTGTGCTTAGCTGCGTTACTTTTATTGTCTTTCTTTATTCTTCTCGCAGATCCTTTTTACTCTTGCTGAAAGAGCAACCTGGTCTTTTTTTTCCCCTATGAGATACCTAAGCTTACAAGGTAGGGCTCGCGAGAATTGATACAATTTTTTGAATTTTCCAAATTCCTTTTTATATTGGCCATACGATAAGGTTCGACCTCGTAAAATGATACAGAAAACGCGATAGTATGATTGATACGGACAGTGGTGGTTGCCCGATAGTCAAACATTCTCTGTCTTTTTTTTTAGACTGGCCCGATCTGCCTCATAGCAATCTCGAGCATTTTTTTGTTGAAAACGAAAAACAAGGATGACGTGTATGATGTAAATTAATTTTTATTGTTACATCAGCGGAAAAGCCTGCATGGAATTCGCAGAGTTTGTTACCATGACAGTTTTGCAACCTCTGCGTAAACTCAGGGCGAACGTGCTATTATGTAATTAAAGAGTCAGTCAGTTATCGGTTCGCCAGCTGAGGAGGGACAAGAGAGTAGGGGGACGCGGAGGTACCGGCAGAGGGACAAAAAACAAGAGGGAACATATGATTCTCCTACATTTTATCCGTCTAGTTGCATATAGTTGAGAATTGCGAATTTATAGCACCGAGTGATCTACCATTTTAAATCGACGCACCGTAGAAGAGAGTCAGTACTGCAGAGGCATAGTGGAGAAAGTAGAAGTGCGATAGGACAATGGCGTTGGTAGTATGATAGTTACCTATTTAAGAATATTCAATGATTATGAGAGTCGAAATGGAGTCGTTGGAATAGAAGATTTATATGCTGTGTGGTTAAGTAATTTGCTACTGCAGCTGAGTGGATGAAGAACGCCCAGGATGAGTAGTTTAGGGTTGCGTCAGGAGGCCTCCTAGAAAACACCGCGAAAAATAGTTTCTACGCACTGAATGGCTGTCTCTATTCCCACAAATTATATAAATTCTGGAAATCAGCCAGCTTTTCGGAGCTCCGCCTTCTGTTTTTCTCGGCACAAGGTCGCTCCGAATCCAACTCGCAACGCCCTCACGGGAGTGTCCTGACGTGACCCTCTTATTTGTCCTCATCTTCCTTCTCGCAATCTTTTAGTACCTTTAACCCTCCATAGAGCAAGAGAGTCGTTTTTACGCTGTTATATCAGAACCTCCAAGTATCGGCAGCGACCTCTTCTATTACCCTTCGAAATTTCAGCCAATTTGAAGTTTCTGCTTGTACAGTTCACTTGGAAGTTTAAGGGCGAGTATGAAAGTCACGATGGGATATAATTTCTTAGTGAAATGTCTGGCATTTAAACGTCGCGAAGAACTCAGATTGGAACGATGGCGCAACGTCCTCTTTTTTTCTATGACATCTGGCACGGCCCTGGCGGAGAGTTTAGTAAAGGAAGAACGTGAAAGCAGGCTAGATGGCGCCAGGAGTATCGTGACAAGTGGCGCCACTAGAAGGTGAAATAAAAAAAGAGATCTCTGTCCTTGTCGGTAAAGTCAATCTCTTCTTTACTAGCAAAATTTTTCAACTGGACGCTTATACGTACCGTTTACATAGACATTTCTATTTTTGGGCGATACTGGATTGCGACACGTACACAGATGTTGGACACATGTCCTCCGTGGTGTAGTAAATATCGGCGTAAAATAGAACAAATTGGATAAAAGCGGTCGGGTGATATAGTTGCGTGCTTGTTAACGAGTCTTGTTCGCTACAGGGCCGGCCGACAGCTTTTTTTAAAATTCATTTTCAATGTCATTGATCCTTCAGAGAATTTCCAAAGAAAAAAAAATCCTCAAGGTACATATTTAAAACAGAGAAAACGATGTTCGTCAAAGGGATAAAAACTCTCCGTCCACACGTAGACTAGATTTTCGTGACTCTCGCAGTTCTCATTGGAGGACACGTGTGCCCAGCTTGTATCGCATGACCTTTCGATAATCCTTGGAATCCCTACATGTGGTGTCCTGACATAACAGCCAGGGAGTTAAACCCCTTCGAGGAAACTCGCCCGGCGATGCTCGAACGCTTTCGGGCCGGTTAGTACCAAGTGCCAGAGAACCCGGTCGATACGACCTCCTCATTGGCCAATGCAATTGGATTCCGGAATTTCCGTAAAAATTCACCAGGCCGACGACTCGCTCACGAAATCCACGTAGTCGTTCACCGATTCAAAAGATGGCCGGCGTTCGCTCATCCCCAACCATAAATATAACCCAAGAAATTCTCAAAACTCTCATTGCCTCCCGTCACAATTTCCCCTCAAGGATAACCAAACTTTTTTCTTTTATTTTCGGCAAACCTCAACCGTCAGCAGGTTACGACGTTCACTTGGCATCTGAAAACATTTCGTCACTCCTGACGCACCAGGTACACGATACCACTGCCACACTAGGTTGACTATACTGACGGCCATGGTCGCGCTGAAAATGTCGGCGTTCCCAACCTCAAAAATAGAGAGCAAACGAATGATATTTTTAAAATCACCTACACCTATATCGTCAACAGAACTTCGACAATCGATTCTCTATGACGAGACGGTTGCCAGTCAGTCAATCAGACTGTCTGAGAATCAGAGGACAAGGGACGTAAGCAAAGAGTAACACAAAGACGTCTAGACGACGCACTCGACGTCTGTGTTCGCCAAAGAGACTCCCAACCAAGAGATTAAACACGAAGCGACTCGCGCGTACATTTCTCCATGGATTTACGATACACAACAAAGAAAAGAGAGTCGAATAGTGACATTGCCCGAGTAGCGGGTATAGTGCGTGCGCGTCAGAACGATCTTACTCCACGATATTACATTTACCAGATTCCCATCAACAAAGACACCATCTTTGTTTCTCAGTCGATTCCAGCAACAACCGCCTAATGTCACGTGTGCCACTATAGATCCCATTACGAGGAAAATCTTACCAGCCTGCTAACGACAAACCTCGTTAGCCACGGGAGAGATAGTCGTGTTCCGGCGGACTCCTAGTCAACTAAAAATAGAAAGAGAACCAGCACGTCCCCGTGCACCAACAACCTCGTGCTCCTCGTACATAGCCAAGTGTCGAAAGGTGTCGCCGAATGGAAGAAGGTAAATAGGACTTAGCGAAAGAATTTTAATCCTCCAGATAGTTACCAACGAGTACAATGTGTCCAACCCCACAATTTTACTCGCTCCTATGGAGCAGCTCGGAAGAATCCCCCCCCTGTCTCCCACCATTTAAATACGTAAGATCGATCTTACTCGACCTCTCGATGCCCGACAGACGAGGAGACTCCACGTGACGAGTCAGCAACAGTCTCACGTGAATATTAAGTCACACGTAACATTCCCCACTCTGTTTCCTCAACCAATTGCCTCTCGATAATCAATTATTCATTTCCTTAGGTGCTTTAAATAATCGATATACGTACTATCGTATATCAAATTCCTCGAATATCTTTTTTGACATTTTTTTTTATATTACGTCACTCTCATACAGTGCTACCAACTCGGGCTCGATACGAGGAACTCCGATCACGTGTACGAACAGTCCTCCTTAGGGATTGATCGGCTGCCACGTTGTACCTACATCTGAGCCTCACGCAGTTCGCTATTCTATGCGAACTTTAAGAAAGTCTTCATTTTTATTATGAAGCAGTTGCTTTGCTCGATTTTTTCGTTTTTACTCCTGTAATTACCTATCGCTCTCTCTCTCTCTCTCGTTCTCTCTCTAAAGGTATCACTAGGTATAAACGTGGTTAGGTTAGGTTAGTCTCGACTCTTAGACAAGATCCGCTCCCGTCGTTGCTATTTTCGCCAGTATAGCCCCGAGTGGTAACACAGCTGCTTAGTTCTATTAATAGACGTGGCGTTATCGTAATTTTTCCTTTATTTTGCCAAAGATTTATCTCGAATCCCAAAAGGAATGGTCATTGATAAAACTAAGAGGATGAAAACGATAGTTGGCTTTTGGTGTCGTTTATCTACTCGTCATGAAGGATTTTGTTAACGTTGGGAATTCGCGTCAATTATAACCTGATACGTATACGTAGACGTGGACATAGGATATACATGCCGAGAGAAACAAATTCTTTAATTTTATATACGCACGTCACGTATACATATCTATGTATATAATAAATGCCTTGGGTACCTCTGTACATATATATGTATGTTTGTCTATGGATCGTGACCGATCGTCATCACTAACGCATATAGCGACTATTCGAAATATTTGTTATTCACGCTTTAGATGCTTAATGTAAGCAATATATTTGTTTAGACGATAGAGTCTAATCGTTCCTTAAAGTTTCGAAGCTTTTCGAAAGTTTCTATTGCCGGTTAACCGAGCTCTCGTTGCGATTGGACGAGATCGCGTTAGTCGGAATGTGGCAGTGGGCCCTGGGGTACACGGTGACCTTCGAAATTCGTCATCGATTAAAATCGATTATCGAACGAGCGAATCGATTGTTTCGAGAGTATCGATCGACGTATTTTTTTACTAGTATTTAACATACGA
Organism: Trachelus stipa; assembly: GCA_036026315.1. Lineage (NCBI taxonomy): Eukaryota > Metazoa > Arthropoda > Insecta > Hymenoptera > Cephidae > Trachelus > Trachelus stipa. The sequence goes on from JAYRCB010000470.1 coordinate 204,685, forward strand.
TAAATGTTTTTTTATTATCGCGACGACGAATCTCTCTGTTGTAAATTGTGCAGCGTCTCAACGCTTTAAGCGATATTTGAATGACGCAAAACTTTAGCTACGTCTTTTGTCTCGTTATCGCTATCGGTCGCGCGTGGAAGGAAAGCTTTCTTTTGCCTTCCAAGCTCTCATAACTGCGCAGAAGTAAACGAAACTGATTTCATAGACCGATAGAGATTGCAATCTCCTCACAGATGTTCGGTACCGTTTGCTGATTCGCGATTCTGGGAGGAAGTGCCGGCTCGAGCGGGATCTTCTAAGAAAATGATGGGACTATGCCAAATGGCTTTTTGGAAAAGTCTACCGTATCCTTTGCTCTCTTAGAAATCCCGGTTGACATCTTGAACGAGTTCGTTCCTTTGTCTCAGTCTGCAGCCACTTTTCGATTAGCGTGGATCAAAGCAAATTCTGAGATAGCCTGACAGCGTCGGGACGCTGCTGTTCATTTTTCCTCAGACAAAATCACGCATCGCGTGGCTTGTTTTCCATGAAGGATTAAACCGCAAGCCAAGTAACCGTTGTATTCCTACGTTTGACTGAAGGATCAGAAAAGCTGTGCTTAGTCGGCAATAAGACAATTTACGGAAAATTTGAAAAAAATTGACGGAATCAATGAAATTTTACGATATCCGTGATATATCAGTTACTTCAATTATACTTATTTTCTTATCTACGTAACCATGGCTACCTACTTTAACCAGAGTAATCCCTGTGTAACGTCTAGCGATGCGTCCCGGTAGACGCGCTAATTTCGTGAGCTCGATTAATTATCGCAAGAGACTGGCCGAGGTTCTCTATTAGTACCAGAGGACCTGGAAACTGGCCAGCTGACAGTCGGTAGACCAGGAGAGACGAAGAGGCTGAGGAACTGAGATGCGACGACGATGACGACGACTAATCTAGATTAGTGTGAACGAACTCGACTCCTATTTCTCGTTTACACCAATTAACGTATTATCAAATACAACGGACGCTAATAAACTATTATAGCCTGGCATTGGTATACACAGAAACGCAAGATACAATCCTATTATTATCATTGAATGACCGAAGATTAGCCAGTTTATTATTTCATCGCATCGGAAGCTCACAGCCGATACTGTTATCTTACCCTATCACAGAAAATCTTATTCTCGGCACAGCCAGCCAGTGATTAGGATTGCTTGATCCGTGCGATAATATGTCATTGAGATTTATTATTAGCAATATATTATCATACCGATCCGTAAAGACACCACGTGCGCTTCTTACCGGTGCTGCGGATACATCTCGACGTGTCTGGTTGACAGTCTACATTGTTTTGATCTTTTTTCCACTGAACACCAGAAAGCCATCAAAGAAAGGAAAAAAAATGGAGTAGATGTCAGCAAGCTTAATGGTGGCGCGATGATAAAAACCGGTAAACTTCTTATGGTGGCCTTTCTATTTTTATCGACAATCAGCTGCTGCGTGCCTTCGACATAACACTATTGTGCTTCTCCCCACCTATGACGTTACTGCCACTCTTGGGTTGGACACATGGGTAGTAGATGCGTGTACGTAAGCCGCGGCCAGCGTGTCTCTCGTGGGCAGAGTATCGGGACGTACCAGAGAGAGTGAGAGAGAGAGGAGGCGTCGTTTGTGTGGCGCCGGGACGCCACTCTCCAAAGAGAGCGAACCTCTCGGCTCCTCTTCTCTTCGTCAGTCGCTATATCACTGGATCCGTGAACGAACGCGTGTCATCGTCGTCTTTATAAAGTAGAGAGAATTACGTCTACGCATTTTCTCGGCTTTGCTCGTCCCGATACTCGAAGAAAGTTTAGCAATTAAAATTTTATTCTCTATCGACGCCAAACACGCCACTGTCTCACGTTCGGTCGCTTGCGCGACTACGACAGTTGGTTTTGGGTCGTCGCCGAGTTGACCTAAAAAAAATGATAACGGTTTCACCGAGAAGCCGGATCGAAAATCGTGGGCTTGGTGGGAGTACAAGTCTTTCATGGCGATGATCACTCGGAAGAGGAATTAGCGTCCAAGGAGAGACGGAATAAGGGACTTTAGAAGAAAGTGACTTCGGAGCAAATATAGACATCGGGGGACGCTGACTATATCAATGTTATTGACTTATTTCGATATGGAGACCTTTTTTTTCTTCACTTTGAATCATCGCTTCGACACACACCCTTCGGTACCGTCCGGCCGCTGATAAGATAACCGACAAAAAATCAATGGAACTGTTTTACTTCGAAGTGGAGGTGCTGCTACTTTCTTACCTCTTGCCATATATCTATCGTTCAGCTTTGCTCGTAGGTGCTCGCTGATTTCGTGTTATTGCTGGCCGACGCAGAATATCGTCAAACCGCACGCGAGGAGAGCGAAGCCGCGATAAGAAATATATGTCAGAATTACGCTCCGTGGGGATTCGCGAGAGACGGAAACCAGCGGCAATAACAAAAATCCCTAGAAAAAACAGTTTGGACCTATTTGCCTCTAGGGTACCGGTGACGTCATCCACCACAGTGTTGTTCCGCGATACGAATTCAAGCAGTGCTGTTTGCGGACTTCATAACAGTCGTTATCATTTATCATTCGGTTCAGTCAACAATGGAACGCGGATCCCTCGAAACGTAGGTCCGTGATAGAGTTTCGTTTCGAATCTAGACTACGATCCTCCAGCGGGATACCTCGTCTGCCAGCGACGTCTGAACTTCGTAGTAAAAACTGAGCTAGTGTACAGAGGCAAGAGAAGACACGAGTAACGTTACAGTGCGTGCAATTTGTATGACCCGAAGTTATCGTTAGTCCGATCATTTAGTGTTGTCAAAGTGATCAAGATCGTTGCAGTATTTTAGTAGCATTGAAAAGAGAACTGTGATACAGATAAGGGGGAATACCTGGAAAGTTTTAATTGGAACTTTTCAAAATTTTTCGAATACCTATGTTGGTTGTACGAGGACTTGCTGAACGTCTTTGCGATAATGGATCACTCGTTTGATTACAGTTAATTATTATAGTACCCCTTCTCTAACCCTACAATCTTCTTTCCAATGATCAAGGGAACTCTCGAGATTCTTCGCTGCCATTGGCTAAGACGCACGTCGATATGTACGTAAACGAGCTTTCTTATCTCCTTGTGCTCGTCTAAATATAACACGCGTTAATACAATATTTAGACACGGGCAATTCCAGCAAATACGAACTCATAAGGAGCAAGTTTCACGAGTGGCCATTTAATTTGGTTCCAAACGCGAGAGAAGAGACATCGTGCTGCTGACTCGAACGTGAGACGGGTGTGATGAGATTTTATAAATTTTCAACTGTTCGTGCGTTACGAGTCTTGCGGAAATCGCATCTGCGAAATAAATAGATCGAGCGATCGGCTGTAATTTTTTAGAAAATAAGAAAGAAAGAAAAACAGAAAGTTTGTGCAACCTTCACGATATCTTCCTGGATACTTGTGAATTCTGTGCGAGACGTGGATGTAGTTTACGAAAAAAATCCAAGGCAAGGAACACGCGATGAAAAGACCCGAAGGACTTTTTAATGCCGGGTGATTAATTATTATTTGCATTTGTTGTCCTTTGGGGAAAAAAAAGAAATTACGTCATCGAGTTTCTTCACTTTGTTGACGACAGTCAACCGCGGACATGTCATTTCCTTCTGTTCTTGGAAAGTACTGATAATTCCGATTAAAAGATCTGTGCGTAATTTTTAAAGAAAAAAAATCGAGAAATAACCTGACAGAACAAAGTGTGGCGAATAGCCTTGTGTTCGGTTTGATAGCGGTTGAGGGTGTTTACGCGATTTGCGTGTAATTTCACTAATCGCGAGTACTTGATAACGGTGATTTATGATCCGAAGGCGATTACGCTGTAGAGAATACATGCGATGTCGCTGAGTGCATACGGATGAAATTATAAGGAAGGCGGATAGAGAACGAGATAAAGAAATAGAGAAGAAATACGATAGAAGGAATAAGGAAATTTTCCGAGAAGAAAAACAATCGATATCGATAATGGCACCGGCCAATACTTTGGACTGGTCCGAGCCCTGTCAACAGTGGAGGTATCCGAAATTATGTCCGTCGGGACAACGTCACGAGAGGATCAAGTCGAGGAGTACAATGGATCTCAGTAGGAAAGAAGTAGCAGACACTGCTTACAAGAAGATCTGTAAATTTTTACGCAGTCTTGGAAGTAAAAAACGTGAGTCCCATAATCCACCCGATACCATTTCCTGTTCCGGCTAATTCAAAGTTTCAAGCTTACTAATGATTGTACTGTGGATATTGGAAATTGGCGCGTCTAACGATATGGGGATCCGTTTGCGAAGTCTAACGACGCTGAGCAAGATCACGGCATGTCTTCGTTTAAAGGGTGGAACAAGTGTCTTTTCTATAGTAGTTATACGGATCCATGCCAAGAAAAGCTCAGTTTAGAAACGATGCTCAGAAATATCCACTGCTAATGTTAATGTACGAAACGAAGTATGTCTATTGGAAAATAGATCTAGAAGTTCTCGACTTGACCCATTTCCAACGGTGTCAGAATAATTCAGGATTTCTAGAATGTACTTTTGAATCTTCCACTTGAACTTCCTACGGTAGCTGTTCTTCTTTAGGATTTCATATTTTGTTGGATTTATTGCCGAGAAGTAGCTCGCATCTCTTGAACGAGTTGCGCGCTTCTTTGTTCCGTGTACTAGCAGTCACTCTGCCATTTCGAGCGCATCCATTCAACTGTCAAACTGACAAGATGCAGTAGGAATCGAACCTCTCTAGGCACGACAATTACCGAAAATTATCGAAGAAGCACGAAGACTGGTTGACAGTGAGATATTGAGCGATAGAGAAGAATTTTCTAGCTGCGTTATTGTATGCCTTTTTTTTTGAAAAAGTGGAATTTTTTAAGTAATGAAGTCCAATGCACGAGGCGGTACACAGAAAAGTTCTTTGGACACTCGTAGCGGTATGAAAATAGAGGTTTTGGTTTCTATTATTTTTGTTAAATTTTTCACAATTTTCAATTTATTTTAAACGGCTATTAGATATCCTTTCTGTATACTTTCCAGCTTTCGGTGATTCTAGATTGAAAAAAGAAAATAGTCACGTGGGGGTATACGAGGGTGGATTGATAAGTTTCCGGCCTGACTAAGAAAAACAAGGTTATTTAAAATTTTTTTTTTTTATTT
>JAYRCB010000470.1:209992-224515 GCA_036026315.1 Trachelus stipa
AAATGTCACCTTCAGGTAGGCCTAGTGGCGCCATTTCTTGGTCAGGCCGGAAACTTATCAATCCACCCTCGTATACGCGCTAAATTTCTAGCCACTGAGTCACAGAAAATCGGTCCGAGGCTAAAATCGTTATTTGCGCTCACACTGCCAACCAGCATTGACATTTCGAGATTCTAAAAGCGTAATATCACGCCACTTGATATCCTCGAGCATTTTCGAGTGGATGTAACTTTCTGCATTTTCTTTCGTGATACAATTTTGTTCTATGAATAAATCTTATAATGGTCTAGACTGACTGCAACGTTATCTACCGAGTCGGCAAGAAGTTGTTGTCTTAAAAAAACATAGCGGCGTCACTCTCGACGAAAGTTCAAAAATAAGACATCGCGCGTCTATTAGTATTGAAAATAAATAAATCGTACCTATTTCCATCGAAGCGTGCATCTCGAAAAAGTAACAGAAATTGAGAGTGGAAATATACTAGTTACTCAGCAGTATTTACATATAAACTTTAAAGACTCCATGTTGAATTTGCCTGTCGTTCATTGCCCCTAAAATCTTCCGCGAGGGATGAACGACTCGAATATCTCTGAGAAGTCCCGGCGAAGAAAACTTTTCCGAGATTCAAGGAAATATAGATATTTTTTCTTTGTTTCCGTCACGTCAACAGCTCCACCACTTGTTGCATTCGCAAACGTGCATCCGTTACTTGGACCCGTGGGAACATGTTCTCTGAAGAAAATTTTAAGCGTCAATTTTTTCGTTGTAACGTTTAAAATTGAAATTGGCTTAGTGTACTATTGAAAAGAAAAACTAGATAATTTTTCATAGGGATTTTCTTGTGGCAATGCTATTGAGAACCGAGCAATACAGCTGGTTTACAACACACTTCACTTAAACGCACTGCTGCTGGCGTAGCACGCATTTCCCATGGGGTAAACTATCTTTAGACGCGGCACGTACCGAATGTTTTCAGTTTCCATTGGACGTCGTGCAGTTTGCAACGAACTTTAACGTCATTTTAATTGCGCCTAATAGCTTTACACGCTTATCGAAGCTCATTGCGATTGAGTAAACGAAACTTTTATTCTCTAGTGACTTATGCTTTTCCAAGGCTTCTCCCTACACTTATTGTTTCCTTTCTTTTCCTGTCCTCAAAGATTTCAATGCGTATCCGAGCTTCGTGAAATTGTGTATAGAATTTGTTTAAAAAAAAATGTTAGTGCACGACTTTTTGATTCTCTGTCACTCTTTACGCCATGCTGCTCTCTCTATCTCTCTCGCATACTATTTTTATTTAATAGCACACAAGGTCTCTTGTGTTTTATTGATTTCTCTATTTTTATTTTTTTTTACAGTAGACGTATCAGATTGTTCTTTTTTTTTCTTACTTTTACTTTTTTTTCTTTTTCTTAGTATTTAGTCGTTTTTGTTTTTCCTTCTGTTACTTTCGCTGTACTGTAGCGTTGTGGTTTTCGGTTGTTTCTATGGGTGGTGCGATGTACAATGCAGGCAAGGATGGCAGCAAGGTGACAACGGTCGTGGCGACTGCCGGCGCCGGTCCAGATCGTCCCCAGGAAGTCGCCTACACCGACACCAAAGTCATCGGAAATGGCAGCTTCGGGGTCGTTTACCAGGCGAAGCTGTGTGACACCGGCGAGATGGTCGCCATTAAGAAGGTTCTCCAAGACAAACGATTTAAGGTGAGACAATCTTTAGTATATTCTTATCACAGTCTCCGCTGAGCTGCGGAATGTAATAACCGTTATCAATTTTATTATTTTAGAACAGAGAATTACAAATTATGCGGCGCCTCGAGCATTGCAACATCGTCAAACTCAAATACTTCTTCTACTCTAGTGGTGATAAGGTAATTTGAATTTTTAACTTTTCGATTCATTTAATGTCAATGGTCGATCATTAAGCGCGACAAGTACGAGTAGCCTGACTTATCCGAATGAGTTCAAAATTTGATGATAGCGCTCCACTATTTTCATGACATGAATATTCTTCGAGTCACACCTTTTTTTTTCCTTTTTTTTCCTCCCACGCAACTTTCCTACTCGAGCTGTAACCTTTTGGGAGAAAAAAATACCTACCATAGTATATGTATAATAAACGAATATCGAATGAGCAATCTGTTGAACGAGAGATGGAAAGTAGCGGTTTATATCGACGTTTAAAATATTAGTAACCATTTGACCGAGTGCCATTTCGGCCTCTATTCGAAAAAGAGAAAACTCTGTCTCTTTTAGTTTTATAATGCATGCATCGTTGTTATGTTATTTTGTAGAACATCTTAAACGCGACTAATCCGGTTTTTCATGTGGACGTAAGTTGGAGCGTACCCAGTAGTTGGACAAAGAATCCTTTTTTTGGCGAGTTTTCTAGGCAATCACGCTTCTAGGCTGGAGACGAATGACGTGTCTCTTTCTAATTCTACGTTCGTTGGCTAGTTAGGTCGTTCGCTCTAAAAAAATGTATACAGGGTATACCATACACGTCGTATAAACACCAGTAGCTAAACTGTCTTATGGTAGATCAATAGCTTTATAGTTACGTAACATCAAAAGACGTTTGACTTAAAAAAACAACATAGTCTGTCAAACACGACAATCACGCAAGCATTTTATGGTAGCTGTCGTTCAAGTGTGACACAGTCTACCTGCGTATGATAATTGACAAGTTTTTTTTTTGACAGACTTATAAAGATAATCCAGATATATGGTACAACCGGTGTCACTATAGACCTTACGTTAAAATTGGTACAGTTTGCTCTATTTTGATTACACGTGCGAGTTTCTACACATTGCGTTATAGCATTGAGGATTTAATTTTGGATCTAGTAGCTAACGCCGCTTTGCTAGTCATAGATGATTTCGATAAATATCCAGGGGATTGCACACTGAATTCCAAGACAGTCGTTACGCCGAATGAATTACGCTAACGATGTATCGGAATTAGACAGTCCTGGGAAGCAGTGTGATAATCTCGTTGAGACGATTTATCATGATAAATAATTAATTTCAATTTTATTATATTTAATATGGACCTTGCGTCTCTTTTTTTAGAAGGACGAGGTTTACCTGAATCTAGTCCTGGAATACATCCCCGAAACCGTGTACAAAGTCGCCCGACATTACAGCAAGAGCAAACAGACGATACCGATTAGTTTCATCAAGGTAAGTTTCCTGAAGGTTGAACGAGCGACGTTCGTCCTCGTGGTCGTTCGTCCGATATAACTAATAAAATAATGGCCGCCGAGAACGGCAACGGGCAGCAACAGCAAAGTTATAGATAAGATTTTTTCTCAAACAACTCCCAGTAATGAGGTGATAACGTCCAAGTCGATAGCCTGGTACGATAGCGTGAACCACCGTATTTCACTCCCTGTCTTACCGACATGAAGATACATACCGTCCCCCTCATCCAGACCTCCTTTGCTTCTTACCTCCATGAGAAATCCTCATCAGGACTTCTTGCCAGGCTATCCTCGTTATACGCACTACCCGTGGGCTGTCCTTCCTCGTCTAAACTCACTTAACTACCAGCATCGGTATTGATCATTTTATTTCTCCTTTCAGCTCTACATGTATCAGCTGTTCCGCTCGCTGGCATACATCCACTCGCTGGGCATCTGTCACAGGGATATAAAGCCCCAGAATCTACTTCTGGACCCTGAGAGTGGCGTCCTGAAGCTGTGCGACTTTGGCTCGGCCAAGCACCTCGTCAAAGGAGAGCCCAACGTCTCTTATATATGCAGTCGCTACTATCGAGCCCCTGAGCTCATCTTCGGCGCCATCGACTACACTACGAAGATCGGTGAGAAGCTGCGATATCCGTACGGCGAAGACGCGCGCCTTTGCTGGTTGACTCTTTTATTAATCTTGTCATCCTTACAACCTTGTCAGATGTATGGAGTGCCGGATGTGTTCTCGCGGAGCTTCTTCTGGGGCAGCCAATATTCCCTGGCGACAGTGGCGTGGACCAGCTTGTCGAGATCATCAAAGTCCTCGGCACACCGACCCGCGATCAGATCCGCGAGATGAACCCTAATTATACCGAGTTCAAATTTCCGCAGATTAAATCGCATCCCTGGCAAAAGGTAGTTCTACGTCGAGATCTTATGATATTTTTCAATTTCATGTGTATATGTTACATATGTAGCTGTTCCATACGTACAGTCATTGTTTCCCCGTATCTTTGTCCGTACATACTTTTCTTTATTTGGCTAACGGGATAAAGGTTTTTTTTGCCGATGAAGATGCTCATCGCATCCTTGCTGCTGTGTCCTGTCAGTATTTTATATCAGGTAGAGTCTTCACGATAATCGTCTTGTGATTTTTCCCCTGGTGACAAACATACCTCGCGTTACACGATTATCACGTACGACCTCTGTTCTTATGTCCCTTGAGTTTGAGGTATCCCGCAAGCCCAACCCTCCTCAGTGTCATTCATCAACAACACGTACTCGTGGTTACAGTTTATGCTTCAGCGAATGAGCGCACCAAAGTGTTCCACGGAGCACCAAAAGATTAGAGTAAGTGATCTCTCTTGGAACGTGTTGTTACGTGTATGGCTGCCAGAGAATCTTTCTTCGTGTTTTTGTTGCCGATTACGGACTAACAAGAATAGCTCAACATTTATTCAACAAAAATTTTTAAAAAGTGAATAAATAAAGCCAAGAAACCTGAGAGTTCGTGGCGGCACTTGAAGCCAAAGAAATTGCTGCTAACAGACGATATATAGAAGGGAACAATCAGAAGGATGAGTTCAGATAAAGAAGGACTATGATTGAGCAAGAGGATTATGAGGAAGGGAGAGAAGAAGATGATGGAAAAAATATGTGGAAACGGCTGATGAATTACAAGGATACACTTTGTGCTTCAGTAATGTTCTCTCCCTTCCTCCAAGGCAGCTAACACGACTAACAGAAATTCAGATGTGCGATCTATTATTCTTTTTCTATTTCTCATATGGAATTCTTAGTGTTTATTTTTCCATTTTATTCTATCTCTCTCTTTCTCTCTCTCTCTTGATCTCTCGTGATTGCCGAATCGAGAGAACGAGACCATCACTTACTCTAATGTTTCACTGGTGAAATTTCAACTGAATTGTTACACGATTTTTATGTTGGTCGTACATCCCGCTTTTATAATACCGCTCAATTTGTTTTTTCTTTTAGAGAAACGATCCAGAACAAATGGATCAGTGTATAAACTACAAATGCGAAAGCTTGATGGTGACTGTTATGTACAATTTCTAAAGATATTTGCTCTCTTATTAACAGGTCTTCAGGGCACGCACTCCGCCAGAAGCGATGGACCTCGTCGGCAGACTGCTGGAGTACACACCGTCTTTAAGAATGACACCACTCTGGGCATGCGCCCATGCATTCTTCAACGAGCTCCGAGAACCCGGCACTAGATTGCCCAACGGTCGACCACTTCCGCCATTATTCAACTTCACCGAGCAGGAGCTGCGAAGCCAGCCCAACCTGAACAGTCTGCTGATACCGAAGCACATGCAGACGTCCGAGAATGCAGGAAGTGACGCTGGTAGTGGTACCGGGGCCGGTGGTGCCGGTGGTACCGGCGGTGCCGGAAGCGGAGGTAGTGCAGGTGGCGCTAGTGGCGGCGGTGGCGGTGGCAGCGGCCAATCAGAAGTGACGAGCACTGTCGCGGGGGCTAGTGGTAATTCTAGCGATAATAGCGTCAGCACCACCACACCATCCACCACACAAAATACAGACCCCAGCCAGTCGAACATGGCTTAAGCTTTCTTTGTATTTTAAATGTAACGAATTCGGAGGATTCGCCCCCCCTCCCCTTCCCCCGCGCCCCCCCGGACAGAGAGTGGGAATAAGAACAGAGAGAGGGAATAAAGAAACAAAAAAGTAAATAAAATAATCGAAAGGAGCGTTTAGACAACACGGAAGAAGTATACAGAGGAGAATATTAGGGAGCAGCGCTGTGAGCTCCTCGCCAGGACGATGTCCCGTTGTAAATTGAACTGAATACGAAGCCGATACGGCCGACTCGGTGTCCTTTGTTCGTGATAATATATCCGACCGGTTAGTCACAGAAAGAGAAAGAGAGACCAAGAGTATACGAGAGACTCTGAAGTCGAACTGGATGAAGCGTGACGAGAAACGAGTGAGAGAAGGATGAGTGTGAGCGAACGAGAGGACAGGGAGGGATAGAGCGAAGGAATAAAAGATGATGAAGCATCGTTCGATGGCGTTTTGGTTGTCATGGCGAAAAAAATTGGGACGTAGCCGAGGGCCTTGCTACAATTAAAATCTTTAGTCCGTCATAAGTATAGACATTATTAAACCTAACTCTTAATCTCCTCAACTCATTGCGCGAGCGCATTATAAACAAACATGTACACCGGACAAAGACTCTCGATGTCGGCTCTGTCGCCGACTTGAATTCAGTGTATATATAGGAAAACTGGTTTCGAAGCCTCTTTAACGATAATTGCTAAAAGCGACACTAGTTGAGAGATAACAAGCATACAAGAATATAAAAACAAATAAATAATGTGTAATCTAATGTTTAGTAGCATAACGTCGCTTGCGTCGTCTTTTTATCGAGTGAATCGCGAAAGCAAGCTTGAATAATTTCGGTGCGAGGGGTTATTAAAAATATGGTCGCAAGAAAACGCGCACCGTCGACCAACAAATGTCAAAAAAAAAGGAAAAAAAAACAGAACCGCCATCATCATCACATAACGATACACTAAAGTATGTATAAGGGATTACCAACGTCGATAGGCGCGTATTTATGCGTTAATCGTCAGGGCGTTTCCTCTCTCTTGCGAGGTTTCTCGATACTTTCGCTTCTTCGCGTAAGAACGACTATTTCCAAAAAAACTATTCGTCTCGAATGGAATGACCTATAACGGCCCGTACTAGGTGTGATTTATTAATCCTCTAGAGGGTTAACTCTTTTGTCATTATTTTTTTTTTGGAATCCTAAGGAACGTTGTTTCACACCTTTATTATGAATTTATATGTATATGCACGTCATTAGATTTCTGTAATACCACCCTCCTGCTCCCACGCACACCGCCCCTGTCACGTAAATACGACGAAACTTTCATATTCGCACCTAACACATTGCGCCCCCTCCCCCACCCCACATCGTACACGAAATTAAAAACTGTACAATACAAGAAGTGTTACACAATATATACGCAATCCATTTATAGGCTATGTTCCTTCGATACAAGCTCTGTGTAAATTCAGGGTTTATTTTCACATTGCGTTTCGATTTTTTCGCGTTACCGGTCATTTACTTTGTCAGGCGCATTTCGACGGTTCACTTACTGCGTAGAAGCAGCTTGGATCAAAGAGAACTTTGACCTTAGATAATGAATGCGCCGATGAGAGATAGCTGCAAATTATTTCAGCTATCTGAGGCCTGATCATGCCGACGAAAAAACAGCCATCTTTATACCGCGAATTAATCTCGTCTCGACCCACGAGATGTTACTCGGCGTTGACGTATTCGTATTTCCGTTCTTTGTCCTTTTGGCAGCGTAAACATTAATGTGTCGATTATTGTCAGCATTACCGATTAAACTCGTACAAATACGTGGATTTCGAAACGATCCTAGTGCGACGAACTTCTCTCGTTTATGACTAACGAAGCGATACTAGTTTTAAGCCCGGGAAATGTTGCACCGACATCTGCGAAAAGTAAATAAACGCTCTCGCTGTCTTATGCGGAATTACGAATTCTCGACTTCCGGTTATGGATTTGAATTTTCAACATACAATCATTCTCGTCTAAACGACGATGATAAATAACGGATTGCGTGTAACTGTCTTGTTTCCACAGCGTGTACGCATCGCGTGGGGCTATTTACGTACTAGGCAATAATTCCCACGTGTATCGATAACTCATATCCGTTTGCACTATCTTGTTCTGTAAAAAAATATTACTCATTTGTTTTTATTAAACCCAACACTCTGCGTAGATCGGTATAGAATCGTGTATATCGGTACTGCTTGAAATGTCAGTTCTTTTTAACGGCGTTCTTAAACACTATTAATTTGTGGAAAAAAAGTTTAGCTGCCCCCCCTTTTTTCTTTTTCTTTTTTTTTCTTTTCTCAACCATCCTGACCTCCCTCGACGTGCGGTATACGTATGCGTTGTTCATGAATTACAAGCAGATGCGATATTCAGCTGCATGTTTATCAGATTACATCAACAGATACCACCTACATATCATTGCGTCGCTTGAGGGAATAAGAATTCGATTGAAATTGATGATCGTTTATAGAATGATACGAGAATTAGTGAATATACGGATGAGATGGAAACGGTATAAGATAGAAGGGTTGAGAATGAGAGAGTGCGCATGTTGTGTGTGTGAGATAGAGAGAGAAAGAGAGAGAGAGCTTAGAGTTCATTCTAGAGTTTTATCAATGTTGATATAGTTGAATTAAGTTTTTAACGATAACTCCTTCTAGTAATATTGTATGGATACGTAGGTCGTGACCTAAATTATTAGTTCATTTCTCGTTTTGCGTGATGCACGCGACCCCCACGTTAACGGACGATCATATTGATGACGATGACGACGGTGTCCCTTCATTTTATTATTGTCTGTGAGGGGGTAAAATAGATTTTGTGAAAAATTTATATCTCTTTCCTCGGTGCGTTTTTTCCTTTCCGCCTCCCTCCCCTCCCCCCTCTCGCCCTCTTACCTCGTATCAGATCGACTGTAGGACGGCGTGCCTCGCTGTTCTTACCGACTTCACGTATAAAATTAAGTTATTTATTTTAGAACGCTCTTGACAGTGGCAATCGACGGGAGAAAGGAAGGAACAAAGAAAGGGAAGCGAGAGAGAGAGAGAGAGAGAGAGAGAGAGAGAGAGAAGAAAGGCGAATCCACGGGACGACAAGCCGTCTGCGCATGCGCGTCGGTGTACAATATCTAATCTCTTATTTCCATCAGTAGTTTCCTTCTCTCGTCCTGCGGATACCGACGGTGTAACACGTTAAAAGGGAAACGGTGGATGGTTGAATTGTGCGGGGATATACACGTGAAACTAAAGGGAAAGGGTAGATTCGTGTGACAAGTCTACTGATTTACAACCAGCTCGCCATTTAATACCGGCACTTTGTCGTTGGAAAGAAATAAATTCAACATTACGTGAACGCATGTTCACTGTGATGCATTGTTAATGCCGTGAATAGTCATTGCTAATTATTATTAATATTATTATTATTACTATTATTATTATTATTATTACTTATCAGCACTCTCGTGACATCACAAGTTCTCCCTGATGGCTTGACGACGTTAAGAGCAGCTCTTTCGAATTTCAGATGAAAAAAACGAGGGACATCGGACGTCAACGTAAAAGATTATTAGAGTGGGAGAGAAGGAGAGAGTGATGCATGTGTGTGTCAGAGTGAGAGGGAGGGAGAAGGGGATTGAACTTAAAGAGGTGCCGAATCTATCTGCGAACGAGAGTACCGAATTGATAAGAATAAATATATTTTTAGAAAGATCGCATAACACGGATACCATACAGACGGTTTTTGAATGGCGTCGTCTTGAACAGTAGATTGTTGGTTATTTATCTCGTAACGACTTGGTTTTTATTCAATAAAATGATTATTCATGGAAACTTCGAGTCCGCCACAATCGATATTCGTTTGTCCTTTGTCTTTGCGATACTTTGTCTCATTTGTTATTTATAAATTTTATTAATAATTAACATCGTTATTGCTGTATCAGGCAAATTATAAATTGGCTTCTCGTGACCCTGGATATGACGATGATTATGATGACGAGAAGGAGGAGGATTATTAGTACGACGATAGAAGACGGCCTGTGACGATTTCTGTTGCTATGGAAAAAGACCAGGAAAACGAAATGGCAGTGTTTCATTTTTATCTTGTTTTTTTTTTTATCACAGACAGAATGGATGTGAGAGAGAGAGTGAAAAAAATTGAAAGATATTAATTTCAAGCTATGAAAAAATAATCATCCGTAAATTTTTTTTGGAATTTCCCAAAACGACCGGACACCATTCGAGCATCGAGAAAAAAAATTGAAAACCGGAAGCGACGTATTACGTGAGAAAGAGAAAATACACCGAATACAATGCCGATATGTATGGGGGAAGAGCCCGTGTAAAATACTGAAAGTCTATATATAAATATTATATATATATAAATATAAATAAATATAAATACATAATACATATATATGAAAAAAAACTAAATTACATATATATATATGCAAATTAATTTTAATAATAGTTAATAATAACATTGCTGCTGTTGTGTAAAGAAACAAAGAGGACGAAGAGGTGAAGTGATTCGAGAAAAAAATTGACTCTTATATATACGAATAATGTCTTAAATTGCATGACGTCATTATTACACACCGTCATCAATCGATATGTACCACCCACTTTGTCACCCTATCATCCAATCGCAAAATTGGAACACTCGATCCAGTGTCCACCTATCGACAACCCTTTGTAATCCCAACCCTTGCCCGTCCTTACCATTCGTTCGCACTATCTCGTAAAGTCTAGTTGCAACTAAGTGTATTCTTTGTTTATAAATGAATAAATTAATTGATTACATAGATGTATGTATATACCGGATTACACGTGGACACGTTAAAACTTTCGAAACTGAATAATAAGAGGCGCATATTAAATTATTTATATATATAAATATATATATAAATATGAAAAATATAGATAAATAAAAGTATATACGTATATATGGGGCTTTAAAATAAAAAAAGAAATTTAGTACCTAGCTAATCGCCATTGCCATCGCCGTCATGCTTACGTATTTACAAAATGGCTAACCCCTTTCGACATTCTCACTAAATCGGTAAGCGCAAAAGGCATTTTCTTCGTTATCGGCGCTTCATTGTCTAACCGCGAGTAATAACAAGTTTAATAGAAAATAAAGATGAAATTAACGCGCGAAAATTGTCGAGTGTGTGGAAAAAAATGTAACGATTGCGTAAAAAAAAAATGCGTTCACGAAGAAATTATAAAAATATCTAATTTTTCCATGTGGCCCGTATAAAGATTGTCGACGCTTATTCAAGTTATGTCGAGGATGGATCCAAAGCGACGGGCATCCGATTTGCCTTGTGTAAATGTTAAATTATGACGTGCGTACGGATAGCAGAGCCTTGAGTAAAATTTGCCCTGGACCATTCCTGCGCCCATTTCTATGGGGGGACGTGACGATAGTAATTGGATGAGCCATGAAGCTCGGTGAGAAAAAAAGTTGGAAAAGAGCAAACTAAGAAAAAAGGACGAGAGACGTGGTCAAGAGTTCAACTATAAAGAGGGAGTCAAAGGTCCTGGTGAACGACGCGTAATTGCGGATGCGCCATTAACGGAACACGCTTGTTCGTCCGCATGTGATTTACGTAATTTTCGACATACATCCCCTAATGATATTCTACCCTTGGTGACAACCCCACCCCCTCCCCCCCACATCCCCTATCCTTATTGGCGGGTTAGCGCGAATTCCGGATCAGGCAGACGGGAGGTGAATGTGAAAGAGAGAAATAAAGAGAATATATATGTATATATATATAGGGGTTGCGAGAACAATGCGGTAACATTCGTCGTATGTGTACACGTATGCGTATACATATATAAATATAATTAGCTTTAACTGATAAGTTTTATTTAAGGTTTTAGCGTGGTACTTCGAATGACATAGCAGCAGGGAAGTGAAGCGCATGCGCGTCTAATGTCTATTCGCTACTTTCTTTAACGTTGAACATTCAAAGTGAATCCTTGCGCAGAGCAATCGAGGATCACGGAGAGAAGTTACGTAGGATAGTGATAATCCTTAAGTGTCGAGTCGGTGTGTCTGTGCGTTTTTTTGACTTGGCCTGCGCGTAGGTGTGAGTGCGTGTGAGAGGGGGGAGAGAGAGAGAGAGAGAGAGAGTGTGAGTGAGTGAGTGAGTGATGAAAAAAATAATACAACTTGGGCGGGCCCGAAAAAAAAAATGTGAATTTCGCGTTATTTGTCATTTAGAGTAAAAGAGCTAATGGAGATGGGGTAAACGAGTGAGCGAGAGTGAGGAGGGGGGTGAAACGGAGATGATTAAGAGATATTGTACAAAATGCTACATACATAACTATTACTTAAAGATAACTATATATATATATATATATATATATATAGATAGATATATATAGATATAGTTATAACAATATAATAGCGAAGCCAAAGGATACGCAGGGCACAAAAACTCCTGATCTCTTCTACCCATTTCTTAAATAAAGGCAAGAGAAAATAATAAAACTGATCAACACGAAGCTATAGTTTAATCGAACGAGTGGTATGAAATTTGGTGAATTTAAAAAAAAAAATATTTCAATTTTTTGGGTGGTAGCCGATATGTTAATGCGTACCCTTTGTGCAGCTCACCATAGGTGATAGCGATATATTCTGTGTGACTAGGCTACGCGAAGACGGCGATGATGAATACATGAAATACTACTACTGCTACTATTACTACCACCTACTACCACTACTACTACGACTACTATTACTACTACTATTACTGTAGCTACTACTACTATGAAGTAAAATTAATTAATACCTAAAAAGTAGAGCAACGCTGATTATACCACTACGAGATATGGAAAATTTATATATTTAAGGAAACTCAAAAGAGAGAGGGACAAATGGAGTAAGGATTATACAAGATTTAAAGAAATTTCGGAATTTTATTATTATTATTATTATTATTGTCATTATTATCAATGCCTCTTTTTCGTAGCCCTATTTCAATAAGGCGGATAAATTCACGGTCGCCATATTGTTTTCCATGTCACGACGATCCGATTTCGTCCGTATTCAATGAATCGTTAATCTGACTTCCGAATTGATTAATTTAATAATTAGAATTATTGTATCGGTTGGTTGGTCGGTACGATGGATCGTCGCGATTACCGGAAGTCGTGTAGACCAAGAATTTCCTGCCCGTGAGAAGTATACGCGTAAAAGTGTATAGTGCTTGAATTGTTGTTAATAAATAGCAAAACAAAGAAATTCTCACCCAACAGAGTAACTGGCGTTTCGCAAGTAGCGCGCGCAATTAGGTGAAGGGAGGAAAGACGTAAGAACGGATATGACGTAAGAGTATGACAAAAGTAAGGAGAGGGGAAAAAAAGAAGAAACACTCGAAATCGAGCAAAATTTATTCTCTCGATATGAAATAAAATTATTCGCTCGCTCTGCTCGTTCGCCTTTGACTTCCGGTTGTTCCGCCATTTTTATTACTCATCTCGCGTCACTTCCTCCCTGGCGATTCTTTTCACGCATTCGGCTGCGAATTTCGCTTGTATCGATAAACCGGTGAATATCTATAGCGACGGAGGAAGAGGGTCCATAAAGGAGACCAAGGCTATCGCGAAGAAGAGGAGGAGAGAGGATGAGATAAAAAAAGTATCTTGTTCCTGAAACACTGGGTATTGTGGGACGGATGGTGAGTGCGCGATGGGAGGAGTGAGGGGACATAGAAATATTTCGAAGCACGCGAGAATATAAGAGTTAAGGTTAAATACGAAAGAGCGTCTCGCAGGAAATTGAAGCCACAGACGCTTCCGAAATTTCATCGCAAGTTGTATGATACTAGGGAAATTCTTTAATACGTAGATTTATGCGATTGCTTACCCAGAGATTAATTAACGTAAGAATGATTGATATAAAGTGAGATACAAAGGGATTGAGAATATGGGTGAGAAAGGGAGGGAGAGAGAGCGGGGGAGGAAAATTTCAGGATACGAAGGTCGTGCGAGAATGAACGTATGAACGTGTAAGAGAGAGAGAGAGAGAGAGAGAGATGTTGAGTGACCGTACGAAAGTATAAGAGTATGATGAGAGAACGATGAAGGAATGAAAAAAAAAATATCGAATTATAAATGCCGTTTGGACGAATGGCAAAAGTGGTAGGAGCCACGATGAAGAATGTGAGGGAAAAGGTATAGATGAAGTGGAAGCAGGACACCAGAGGAGTAATGGATAAAGAAGAGATAAGAAGAGAGTGTGCGTGCTCGTAGGATGGAAGCAGTGGAAAAAAATTTAAAAAAAAACGTAAAAAGATAAATATTAATAAAAGGAAGGAACTCGATGTTTCTCGAATTAGATGAAAGAAAAAAAGTAGCGGCGTCCATCTTTTTAAAAGCGTCCATCTACAGGCCGCAAAGTTCTAATTACACTATACGATCATTGTAGCGTGTACGATTATTATGATTATGAGGATAAAGAATAGAGAGAGGAAGGAGGCAAAGATAATGGAAGAAAGGAAAGAAAATAAAGCGATTATTACGATTATTCAATATAAATATAAATAATTATAAATAACTACGTGCGTTTCCCTTCGTTTACGTTTCTCTCTCTCTCTCTCTCTCTCTCTCTCTCTCTCTCTCTCTCTCTCTCTCTCTCTCTCTCTCTCTCTTTTTCCTTCTTTTTCTTTCTCCTTTTTCTCTCCCCCCCCCTT
>JAYRCB010000470.1:224615-249165 GCA_036026315.1 Trachelus stipa
TCTCTCTCTCTCTCTCTCTCTCTCTCTCTCTCTCTCTCTCTCTCTCTCTCTCTCTCTCTCTCTCTCTCTCTCTTTTCCATTATTTTTCTTTATCAGTTTTCTATCCCCCCCACTTTTCCCCAGTATCAACCACTTCACGCTCACTTTCTCCATTATCCACGACCACTTGGCTCCCTCAATTTTTCTCTTTTCTTTATTTTCTCAGAATCATCCTTGTTTCTCTCCCCTTACTTTCGCATTCTTCTTAATGTCTTACTCGACAAGAATCATACATAGAGAATAGACGATAATGGTACTTGTAGCATACTATTGAATGTGTTAACGCGAGAATCGACCGTCCCCCGCCGCATCTCAATCGGGGACGCTCTATATGATACTATTATTACTGTACATTTTTGTGGTTTATTTAACAATAAAATATTAACAATAACGTTGACACGCACGTTTACTTTATATATAAATATGTATACAGTACGTATACGCTAATATGTATTGGGTTGGCATAAAAGTAATGTGACACTTGGTTTATGTTTTACATATTTTATTATCTTTATTATATAAGAAGCTCAGTCAACGATATAATCTCCATGATTATCTAAGACCTGTTGCCAACGACTGGGCAAAGTTTGGATGCCTTTCGCCCAGAAGTCTGGTGACCGCGAGATGAAAAAGTTGTCCAAGTGCGATTTCACATAAGAGAAATTATCAAATTGTTTATCCCGCAAATGGTTTTTCAGGGCTCTAAATAAATGATAGTCTGATGGAGCGATGTCTGGAGAATATGGTGAATGAGGTAACGTCTGCCAGCCTAAGTTTTCTAGCTGTTGGCGAGTGGCAGATGCGACGTGAGGGCGAGCGTTATCATGTAGTAAAACGACATTGACTCGTCTACGTTGTTTTTTCTTAATAGCAGTAGCTAGTTCACTGAGCTGAGTTGCATATCTATCAGCGTTTAGTACCTCATTGTGTAATAATTCATAAAACAGCATGCCTTGCGAATCCCAAAAACAACAAAACAGAACCTTTCTGCGAGGCTTTTGACTCTCCTTCGGTTGAGTCGGTGGGTTTTCTTCTCGGGGCAACCAAAAGGCACGACGTGTATTATTCTTATAATAAATCCAAGATTCTTCGCCAGTAACTAGATCGGACAAAAACTCTTTACGTTGACCTAACAAATACTCGTATAGGTACAGAGTTCGAACTTGTCGCTCGTCCATTTTCTTTATACTGACTCGATCAATCATGGGAGCGCTCTTATATACCCACAGAGAGGAAGTATCTAGAATGTTCTACAACATACTAGAATATGGTCAAAAATAATTAATTTAAAAAAGGACATGTGTCCAGTTTTCTGGAGTGTCTCATTACTTTCATGCCAACCCAATATATGTAGGCAGTATCGTGAGGGGGGTAGAATTGTGCAACGAGCATGGTCGTCATCGTTCTGGAAATATAAATGACGAGAGTTTTCAATGCCAATTTCATTTATTACTTCTAACCTTAAAATTGATTTTCAAATATTTAATTAAACATTCAATAGAATCGGTTTACGTGATTTATATCTTAATGCCATTATTCGTCCTGCTTCCCTTCGGTTTACCGCCGTTACTGTTTCTGCTGACTACAGACGGATTCATAATTCCAGTTGGCACGTTAACGATTGTCTTGATCTAAAGGTACTTGGTGAGCGCCTATTCGATGCCTTGTACGCCTTGACGTTTGACTACTTTTCTTTTTTGTCATCCCAATAGTACCTTCCGGATCAGCGCACCACTCACGACTTCCTCGTCGCCTTCGCGAGGCCCGATGCATTTGCTGCTGCAAAGATACTGCAGCAAAGGTAGACGATACTTGCCGCAGAAATCGACGAATTTTATGTGCTCGACGCGATTGTCGAAAAAGACACCTGGTAGATTGTTTCAATTAGAATGGAATGATACACTTGTTGGGCTGGCAATTGTCTTTTTTAATACCTTGACATTTTGGATTGACACAGTGATGACTGGTGTTCAGATAATTTATCAAATTCCTTGGGACGCTCTCTTCGTCGTAAAATATATCATTGGTCTTTATCACACGGGCGGCCAGTTCCAGCAAAGACGGCGGATTGTGCGTCATATCAGAGACGAATCTCACTACCAGAGGGTTGTCCCTCAGAGACAGCTGCAAGAAATTAGAATTTATTAATTAACGCTGGAACATAATGGGCGAGGGATACTAATAGTAAGTTGTACTGGGGGTAGTGGTGGTGGTAGTAGTTTTGATACTTTGTTAGCACGCATGTCGAATAGGCTTGATAAAGTCGTTTTAAAGACAAAATAAATATGCTGATTTGAAAATGGATTTGTTAATCAACTATATAGAGAAAATAACTTGAATCATTGCACGAGTAATAATTTTCGTAAGATAGTTTCTAGAGAAGAGCTGATCCTTCGAATTTTCTGTAGCTGCTGCGAGTGCGACAAAGGCAGAGACATAACGATCGTTCGAATATTTGCAAAATGCTTATCTCCCGTTAGCGAGTCTTTGAATGTTTATAATTTTTTAACAATCTTCGACTACCGAAAGGAACTAGTATTTAAAAAATATTTTTTAGGATTTTTATAATGTTTCCTCTAATCATAGAATTCGCGGTATTTGCCTTATCTTGATGCAAGCTATCGATAGTTATCTGTATAGTAGATTTCTTCTTTGTTGGATACCTACTTCCGTGAGACACTTCAGAGTGATGATTTCTGTAGGCAGAGTCTTGAGTCTGTTCTTATGAAGTAACAAAGACTTCAGATTCTTCAGATTGGCTATCGAGCCAGGGAGACTTTCGAGCATGTTGTCACAAAGGACCAGTGCATGAAGGCTGGTCAATTGCCCAAGAGTAGATGGAACTTCGGCTAACCTGTTCCCACCCATGGAGAGGACTTGCAATCTGAATTAAAATAAGGCGAAAAATTATAGTTAACATTATTTCTTGTGTACGCCTTATGACTATTGCATAACTTCACTTTTACCACTCTGCTTACGGATAATGAGATATCTCGTGTTTCGTATTCCATCGTTGGAGGCCGATGACGAGATATCTCGTGTTTTATATTTATCTAAAAATGTAACTGACTATTGGATAAAATTTGAAATAAAATGATTGGTCCGCAGTGTGTCAACGTAAGCAGGCAAAATGATTATTACCGTTGAAGCTTCCATATGTCCTTTTTGATCTGATTTATATTATTTCCTCCTAGGTAGAGATACTTCAGGGCGGTCAGTTCGAGAATCTGTTCAGGAAAGTCGGTGAGTCTATTACCACTTAAATTTAATTCCCTTAGTACTGGGATATGTACGAAACTCTTCGGTAAATTATCGTTGGTCAGGTTGTTGTTCTTGGCGATGAGACAAGTCAAAGGACAGTCACCCAAGATATCAGGTAAGGAATTTAATCCACAATTTGATACGTCCAGGGTACTGAGATTTGTAAACCGGATGATGCTTCCTGGTATATGGTTCAGTCGGTTCTGATGCAGAAGCATCGTTTCAACATTTTCAGGATCATTGGCGCTTTCAAAATGCTCATCCAAAACTTTTGAGTCCAGCATCAGGTAAGACAGATCCAAGGTCTTTGTCGCTGAGTCCGAATCGCTTGAGTCTGACGTGTAACTATCCATTGCTTGATTTACTTGTTGATGGTAATAAAAGTTTATTCGGTATATAAAAATGAAAAATTATATTTTTAGCTGTTTAGGAATGCATTAATGGATACTTAATGGGTATCTTTACTTTGGATTAATTGTACGCGATCTCTGACGATGATTTCTTATCACTTGATCTTCACTTGGAATATCGTTGAAATTTATGGAAATTCAAGAGAATTAGCAGCACTTACAGAGTGAGAGAACTGAGAGAGCTGAGAGCACACAGATAAAAGATACCTGATGCTGACAGTCAAACACACTACGGGAAACAGACCCCCATGACGAGGAGTCCACCAAGACGTCCGACTGCGAACTAAGAGACGCGACAGGCGGTTTATCAGCTTACTTTATATGTTACTTTATCGGCAACTATAATTCGTCAGTGCTGTTGCAACTCTTTCTTTATTGCTGAACCTTCTCCCCTAATGACCTTTCAGTGCGGTATTTTAACATTTGCTCGTTCCATCCTGAAAGACCTTATTGCAATTCTTGAAATGTACTAAAGAGAATGTAAGGAGCAATAATTAGCGAGTAGAGTAAATATACTGATGCATGATTCTGAATTATGTAGTGGCGTACTTGAATTTTATTAAAAATTTCTAACGCCGAGAGACAAAAGTTGAACGGTGGCCTCAACAGATTTTAAACAGATAGAAATGTCTTAAATTTAGGAATTTGAAATCCATAATGTATTTTAATGAATCTTTGTAAATTAGGATGGTTTGTTAAACCCAGGGCCCAATCAAAGATATTCATTCGTACGGTACTTGTTTAGATTTATGTGACGTTGCAATATTGTAGGACCAATAGAATATATAGGTTTTATCAGTTTTGCGATAAATTAAATAACATGAGTTGAAAATTGAAGAATATGCTGCGTTAGCATTCTTTGTAAGGATGGTGGCGCTTGCTGCTCATTTAGTCGCAGCATCCTCTTTTGGTAAAGCCTTGAATACTGGTAACAATAAGCAATGATTCGCGAAAGATGATATCAGGCCGCCATAACCTAAAAGATATACATTTTCTATGGGACGATGAACCGGCTATTGGGAAATTATAAATGATTGAATATTTCGTGTATCATATGCTTGCGACGAAAGACTTTTTTGATTTTAAGGTTAGTTTGCTCTTGTTGTAAATTGTTCATTCTTGCAAGTAATTGCTACTTTGGATATTTCATGCGCAAACAAAAACATGTTATCTTCACTTGTTACGTTTAAATATATGAACAATTATTATATAATTGATATGTATTTACATATCTTTTGTGTGATTATGAATTTTCTTTGGCAGTTGTTATTCAATTGCATTTCATAATTTAACTTCGTACATGGTGAATGACATTGTCAAGTGTGTCGATTAAAATGAATTACAGTTTTTTGTTGATCCAGTTACCCAGGCTACTAACAAAATTTATGCAATAATTCTTTATCACATTATGCTCTACTTTATGTTTGTAACAATAATGACTCAAGAGATTTGTGCTCTGCATGAAATATTGTTTTAGTTAGATTACTTTGGCCTTTTCCAGTAGCTGAAGCTCACGGAGAGATAAACTTCTTTACCCATGTGATAGTTCTACTTTGTTGCATGACTATTAACGAATATCATCATATTAATTTTGTTTTTCTTTGATTTTACAGATACTATGAACAATGACAATGTTCAGATTTAATCCTGTCTTTGTTGCGCAAAGCATGCAGAAACTGCCACCCTATCTCACCATTATACATAAGGCATATAGTGTGGTCAACATAGACAGATTATTAAATGATATCACAATATTACAGTCTGTGTTCAATAACAAGGAAAAAATTCCTGGTGAACAATGGAAGGATGTACGAGCAAGTGTTTTACTTCATAGAAATGTTAATGAAAGTAATATTGATGTGACTATTATGAATTTATGCAAACGTTATGGAAACATGGATCAAATGTCATCCTATATAGATTTTTTGAAGACAAATAATTTTGATGTAAATCTATCCATTATAGTGAAATATTTAGAACAATATACACTAAAAGAAAGCCCTCTGACTGAGTCAGAGAAAAAGGAAATTTGTGATATGTATGATTCTATAAGGGGAAAGTATCCTCTTTTAGACTGCATAACTGCTGAAAATTGTATCTCAGCACTCTGTTTAACGAAAAGGTGGCAAGAAAGTGAGGAATTGCTAGAGATGATAAAATTAACTACAGAACCACATGCAAGACCATACTCAGCAATAATTGCTGCAGCATTTAATAACAATAATCCAAAGGTTGGATGGAAGTACTTTCATGAAGTATCGTTGAACTTGAAACCTCAAACTCACTCCTATCTGGCCTATATGAACTATTGTATACGAAACTTCAAAGATGTAGAGAAATTAAAACATGAGTTTAGTAAGTTATTTTATTTTTGGGGCAACAATTATATAATAGTATCACAAAATATAGCAACTGCACTAATGGATACTGTTCAGAAGCTTAACTGGAAAGGATCGTACACTACTATTAATCCCAAGTGAGTATGTAATTCAGTATCACATTGCAATAACTGCAGATTACATTGAAAACAATTGAACAGTAGTTTATATGATGTATATAATGTTACTTTTATTCAGTGGAATCTGCAAACACTGTTCGCAGAAGTTGAATCAATGTTCTCTGACATCAGAAGAATTTGATTCATTATCCTCAATTCTACTGAAGAATGTAATTGTTGGAAAGGATACCTATCAGAAAACTACTCCAGAGGAATTAAAATCCTTTATAAACTATGTTGAAAGTACAAAACCGTACGATATAGTGATCGATGGCTTGAATGTAGCCTATGGTCAGGCGAGTCAGTCACCTAAATTGTTAGCTAAACAGGTAAAAGTTTGATAGTAAATATTTAGATTAATATTTGCAATATGTAGAAGTCTAACAAATTTGATTCCCAACAGCTTCGATTGGTTGTGCACTATCTAGTTTCTCAAAAGAAAAAACTGTTAGTGATTGGTCGACAGCACATGAATCTATGGCCGAAAGAGGATATAAACTATATAAAGCAAAACGCCTGTGTATTTTTCGCAAAAAACCTGTACGTAAATTATATTTCTATTTATTTAAATCATGTAGGTTACAATTATTTTATGTCTTTTTTATAGGACACAAGACGACCCATATTTATTATATGCAACGTTAACTAGTGGAAAATCGACAGATTTTGTATCCCGTGATTTGATGCGTGCGCATAAATATCTACTACAAAATCTAAAAATCAAATTTCTGTTCAAACAATGGCAAGTTTCACATCAATATTTAGTGTTACGAGTGAATCACAAAACTGGTCGAGTAGAACTACAAAAACCTCTCACATACCATCCAACAGCACAAGAATGTACAGATGGATGGCATATTCCTTATAGTACTGATACTAATCTTAATCCACCTGATACTAACGAGCCACCGCGTACTTGGCTCTGCTTGAAATACAAATAGAAAGTAAAATCAAGTGTTTTTATAATAAAATTAACAAATAAAAGTTTCATCATGAACCTCAACATGGAGACGCCTTTACGTTTGTAGATCTTGTCCCTGTGAAGAATATGTTGAGATGCAACATTAATTCATCTTTTTCCTTCTCCTTGATTTAAATTCATAGAAAGCATGCATCAGAATAAACGGGTCTGAACTTGCAAGTTTCTACATGACAAGTACCAGAACTGTCCAACGGATGTCGCCACTGTCGTCCGCAGGTCATAGTCACTCTTAAGCCGCAACACATTCCAGTCTCTTGTCTGAGCAACAGGTGATGATGTGTCGCGTCGCGTTTTTTCCGTGATTTTAGGTGCGTGAATAAAGTGAATCGAATAATTATGGTGCTGTGACGCGTTCTTACGTTATCCCAAGTTGTGATAGAGAAAGTGTCTTCTTACGAAGTAACCAGAAAGGCGTCAACACGCGGAGTGTCATCTGCATGATTGGATTTTGGGAAGAGAGGCCCTGCGGCGCTCCTTGAGAAAAGAGAAAACACAACAAAGGTGAGTCCACTTTTCCCAATGTCAGTAACTTTAACTAACATACAATTTTATTATTTCCTCGGTCACTGCTCCAAAACTGCTCGACCATGTGTGTCGATTGCCAAGTCCCTCGCATCCAATTCGAATTTCAAAACACAGCGCATGTCTCTTCCCAATGGCAGATTTAAATCTGCCAAATGATTCTGCGTCGTTAATTGTTCTACTTATTCAATGACGTTTCCGTCTTATCACCTGTCAAAAATATGACATCATACAACATTCAGCATGTATCACCGAAAGAAGAAGATTAGTTACTCCGGAACACATAATGCGCACCTTCACAGCTCTCCCATGGGACCGGAGTACCTGGGAATCTATGCATCTTGCGTCCAGGTACCCTAAATTTATATTCCTCACTGGCAAAGTCCGAACCAGTATCACGAGCATTGTTCATTCGAATGACACGACGAAAACAGTCTAGTCATATCTCAGTAAGCATCTCTAAAGATACCTTATGATCCCAGGAACTGATTCAGCGCCCCAAGATTTACTCTCTCTTCCCGGAACACACATCAGTGAACGTATCAAGAGTGGCTTCAAGTCGCGGAAGAGCCTTGAAGTCGATCGATGATCATGCGATCGTCATTCCGCACGCAGGACGTAACATTAACTAGAAAAACTTGACATTCACATGTCTCCATCATCACCGCGCTCGGCGCATTGCACCGCACCTGCAAGTGAAATTCCTGCAGGAATACAGAAAAGTTTTCAGAAACACTGTCTCGTTCATCCAGATATCGTAACCAATATGATATCAATTGAAACGATCATTGAAAGATCCCTGATTCGCAGCGCAAGTGAATGTGCTCAACGGTTTGCGAAACCCGTTCCTCCACGAAGTGCGAGTGGGTGCCACGAAAAAAATTGGTGCCTACGCGCACCACGTATTTGGAGTGTCCCGGCTGAGCTTGTCAACGGGACACGTACGTACGTAGGCACGCGTCTGCGCTCTGACTGCCATCGCGTACATATACACGTTCCAACCCTAAGCCAGAGTGACTGAATCGGGAGAGAGAGAAAGGGAGAGCAAGAAGGTATACGTATAACGTAACATGCATATGAGAGAGAAAGTAGAGTCAGAGGAAGAATAAGAGAATGGTACTGGAAGAGAGAACGTTATTTATGAATGAGCCAACCACCAGGAGTTCGGGTACCTTTGTGTGTTAATGCACTCATTAGGATCCTCGGATTTGTCCTTTGTCACTGGGTATCCCGGCTAAGCTAGCAGAAACGTACCTACTGCTCCTTGCTGAGAGAACAACAGAGGAAAAGGAAAGAAGGAACAAAAAAAATGGTGGTACACGTGGCCTTCCACCTTCAATGTCGTCCCACAGCTTGCTCGTTAGGATAATTAAATCAGACAATAGGTAACTATATATATTTACTAGCTCAGTAGGGATACACGAAGTCGTGCACCCTAGTCTAACGTGTACGTGTGTCCTTTGCTCCAGGAAACCGTCAAGTGTCACAGGGTCAAGGTTCTGCACGATGAGCTTCCTCAGGACTGCTCTGGATAGGCACTATTCTCGTTCTCTCGTGTACCGACGCCTCGGTTACTTTGGGATATACGTCTGCACCCCTTCGCCAGTTTTTTACGATAAGTACTCCAGCACCAAGGTGCCGTTTACCCCAGGGACTCTTAACTTACCTACCCGTACCCGATGGTAAGGAACCAGGATGGCTTTATGGCCACGTGCAACTATACCTATCTTGCCACTATCGAACGCCTGGAATATTGCTCCGTGGCGAAGGTGCACGACGTCGTCTCTCAACGCGTTCCTCTTACCCCAGTGCTGGATGCCTTCCTGCGCAAGGATTTAAATATTTATCTTCCACTGCTTAGACAGGCCCAAAGGGGACCGGTATCGGTATTCTCTCTCTTGTAATACTCGGTGCGTTTGTGCACTCGCAAGCAGAAGGATGAAAAATTATGATAAAATCAGGTTCCACGCTACTTTCCAGGCACCTTCGATCACGCCTGGCACATTCGAGCCGGTACTTCATGGTCTATCGACAAGTCACTGTACACGGGAACACGTCTATATGCCATCTATATCCTTCGTTAGAAAGTCAATGAGAGATAAACGAAAATTTATTCTTACAGCTGTGTCAATTCTTAAATTTTTTGTTTTCAAGGGAATTTTCAATCGGCACAAAGATGCTGATCGCTACGTGATAATAATGGCTGGTCGTCGATCGCTCTCCCCTCATCACCCCTCTTTGCGCTATTCTTAAGCAAAGAAATACTTGGCAGAATACACCTGGATAAGATAAATGTTATCCGGCATAACGCAGCCACCGTCTTGTCAAGCGCCAATGGCCTCCTTTATCGTTCGCCCGAGTTCTCCCGGTGATAAGGTACACACGCGGTACGCACGTACCCACATGCTGTATCTACGTACACGAGGAGAAGGAGAGAGAGAGAGATAAAGAAATTGAATAACATGGAAGGCGTTCACTCGTCTCATAATGCTTCGACTGTTAACGAAATGCTCTGCAGTCTTGCACTGGTATTTTCCAAGTGGCCAGGGGTGGGCTGATTCGTCGGCCCCCGCTTTACCGCAGGGACTTTTCTAGTCGAATTCTCCGGGCAGCACAAGGCATTCGTATTAATTCCCGAAGGGCGGGCTTTAACGAGCATCCGCGAGCTTGTATGCGTATTTATGTGGTATTCGCTATACTGCGTCTATTGCGCCACGTTGTTTTGCGGTCGCGTAGACCGTAAGGACGTTGCCAGTGGGTGGATGAGAGAGAGAGAGAAAGAGGGTGAAAAAAAATTCATAGGAAAATAGCGTGGCATCATATAACGATAAACCGCAGTAATAAAAGTAAGTGGCCATCGGAGTCTATGGGGAGCTTTAAGCGCCATTTAGAAGGATTGGCACTCGGAGCTATAGTCGATTCCTACTTCGTGATGCGTCAGGACCGGTCACGCGTCGCGAGGCTACGTGACGCGCTCACGGGGATATGTTTATCTATGTCCGTTCGTGTATACACAGTGTACAGTAAAATCGGCCTGCGATGCATTCTTGGTTGTTGTTTCGGTACGGGAAACTTCACTCTTGACGCGACACGAAAAGTGAAGTTTTCACGTGAGGGAAAATTGCAGCGACACCCGTGAATGAGAAGCGAGGGACTGATGGCGTTGGCGGTGACTATATGGTCCCCTATGGGGCGCCTATGGTGGTCCATGCGCTTAAAATCGATTCAGAGACACAGACAGGGCATGGACCTCCATCCGGGGTTATACCGGCTTCGTCGTAACTCTCCTTCTCTGCCGTCGGACGTGCATTGATTTCCCCTAGTTTTCTTCTTTTTGTTTCTCTCCGCCTTTTCTTTTCACAGTCTTCTTTACGTTCATACGATATTTACGATCCTGATACGAAGAGTTCGCAGGTACCCATAGGAAAATGGCAAAAGGGACGTTACACGGGATTCAATGTGGGCGATGATTTCGTTACCACAATTGTTTTTACTTTTGACTTTCCCGTGGAGTTTTAACTTTTTAACACGCTCCCACCGGAACTTCCTCTTAGCGCTCCTCTGCGATTTATTTATTAGCACGAGAAGCTCGCAGTGGAATCGAAATTTCAGAGGCGTCCCTGGGGTGCCGGGTAAACCGTCCCAGGGCCGTACCCTGAGTGTCCGGGTGCGCTTAATTTTACGGCTACCCATAATCGTTTCGCGGCGAAATTATTATTGCCGGGATGAAATTCGCTCGACGCGAGCTTTTACACGCTTTATTCCCCCCCCCCTCTCTCTCTCTCTCTCTCTCTCTATTTCACTCTCCATGTCTCTCTTACTCTCTTACCGTCAACCGATACAACCAGTAGAGTTAGGTACTTGCCGCACGGAAGTCATGCCTGGGTTGGGAGCTTTGCGAGGAGTTTGAAAATGACCCTGGCCCTGGGTGTCTTTACGGCAGTTAGGTTTATTAGCTGTCGTTTCAACGGTGAACTATCGCCGCTCGTATCTTGTGCGGACTTGCCTTAAAACTATGCGCTCACTGCCGTTATACCAAGTGGCGAGATTACCCTGCTACGCTATACGTTCGAGTGCAACCACAGTTCATCTAGCAGCTCCCCCCAGGAACCCCCTTTAACATCCGCGCGCACTCGTCCCACGATGCACTGCGCGCGACCTGCGTCCAGTTGCTGCTGGAATATCCATTCGACGCTGTGCAGCAGTTCTTACTCTTTTTTCTGACTGAACTCGGCGCATCCATATCTAATATGGAAGTTCAGGATGATCCTAACTTGGAAAGCGTCACGTTACGATACGGAGGTATGACTATGTATCCGCTTGTGTACTCGGCATTAGGTTAGGTTAGGTTAAGTCATGTTATACCTACCCCTTCGTATTGACTTCCTATATGTATGTACGCGACGGCGACAGTGCACTGTTAACCGACTGTGCACTCGGCCGAACGATCACGGCAAATGGCTTAACCCTTCGTGCACGACGACCCATACGCTTCGGATATGATCGTCCGGTCGTATAGTATCCGCCATTTTGTTGTATCCTCTTCAAGACGTTGGACTCGTTTCGGATACGAAATTGAAGGGTTTTCACTATTTTCCTGCCAATGGCTCACGCTCGTACGGTCATTCATTTTCATATGGTATTTACGTGGAAGCCCTTGCGTCTGGACGAGCGTTTAGCATTGGCCTTTTCATTTGATGCTACTGGCATGATTTACGACCACCCTGCGGAATCCGAACAATGTTAATTTCACGTAGTATTACGGAATTCGACTAACGCACGAGTCTGCCGGGACCGATCCTCCGTTACATTAACCGCTGGCATGGGTCTTTGCTATGGGGTCGTGTATATGGGTTATTTTTTGATGTCCGATCTTTATCCAACCGTCGTCTCCCATCGTCACGTAACTCTTTGCGTCTCTCACTAGCTCATTGCTAGATTCCTGCTCTCTCATGCATTATATATTTTTAAAGGTCGTCGCTGCTTGACGTGCACTGCGAACTAGCTATATTTATTGTGAACACGATGTAACGCTATTGTTTCTCGTTATGGCAAGTACGTACCGCGCATGCGCGCGTGGGACGCTCTTACAAGGCTTGGATAATTTGATAAAATTATCGTAAACGAAATTAACGGTCGTTTGAACGAGAAAGTGTTTTAGAAAGAGAGAACGAGAGAGAGAGAGAGAGGAAGAGGGAAGCTGGGAGAAAGCATCTCCATGCCTGAGGTCCTTTTAGGCGCCTAAAGTAATTGATTAACCCAATTTTTTTATTAATCATGATAATAATAGAGCGACGCTAATAACTGCGTCAGACATTATGTTCGTGGGTAGAGGGGGGGCGAGAGGGAGCGGGTGGGTAGACTGGATAATTTCATTGGTGCAATACTTTAACCTTACTAATGGCGCTTGGATATTATTGCATGTATAATTTCTGGTTAATGCGTCCTTTTAATAACGATGATAACCACGCGTCACGTTACAACTTTGCATTACGGTTTTTACCTTTCTTCTTTTACCGCGATGTACAGTAGCTGTCAAAATGTACGCTATACAATAAGTCACGCGTACAGTCCCTTTCGGATGTGTTACTTTGATTCACGTAGTCTCGATACCACGCGATACATTTCGTATGGGATTTGTATTTTCTTCCTCGTCATTCTACGTCACGTTCCCGGGTCCTTCCGTTTATTATTCTCATATATTACCGGCGCGCACTTTAAGACGCCATTCTCATGGACGCGAATCGAAGTGCCGCTTAATAATGCAGAGCGTGTTAAAATCGCTTGATTATTCATAAGCTCCCGGGGCTCGAAGCTCGAAAGCGGTCCCTCGTTGCTGCTCGCGCTATGAGCTTTCGACTTCGGCTGAGCTCGGCCGTACTCGGGTCTGGCTTTTTCACCAGCCGAACCACTGGCTACGTTAAGCCGGGATTACGAGATGCAAATTGATGGATCGAGTCACTCCGCGTTGTTGCGCTTATATTATTTACGTATTCGTAATAAGGTAATAACACACTCGACCACGCTTTGGCTCGTTGCTTTTTCTATGATTTGTTTATTATTATTATTTATCTATTTATAGCCGGGCGATTCTTCGGTAATTTGGGTTTGGGGATTCCGGGCATGTTTTTATTATCGTTTCTCTATTCTTTCATCAGTTCTTGCATTTTCTTGTAGGTACAGAGCGAAAACGCACCTGCCGTTTCACACTCGTCTTCGGATGTACCGGCTGCGGAGGTTAATGGGGGAATGATGGATCTCAATGGTGTATCGTAAATTTAAAAAAAATAAACTCACCGTCTATACAGGCGTTTACGACTTTTAATAAGTCAAGCTGTTTCTCCTCGTATCCGACATCTATATTTTCTTCAATCATCTTGACCATGGCGTCTTCTGACAGCTTTCCGGATTCCATCTGGCAATGACAGTGTTATTGTCGCGGCACGATTAATTTAGCAAAATTGTCTCCCACGGTCAGATTTATCCTATTTTAGGAAAAACTTACTACACCGAGCTTACGCAGTGCACAGGCGTCTAGACAGTCGCGCTCCTTGTCACGCTTTTCAATGAAACTCACCATTTCCAATTTTTCTGAAAAAAAATCTTTTTACGTGGATACTCGTGAAAACTAAAAATTATCAATTTTTTTTTTAATTTACCCGTATCCATCCCCATCTCCTTTGCGCAATCCACGTATGCTTCTTTTATCTTCGCATCCATTTTATCCTCCTTGGCTGCTGCGACGAGCTGGGTTGATGTTTAACGGGATATACATTATTCGCTGATTATTATTATTTTTTTTTGATTTGTTAATCAACGAGATTTTGCTAGTTTAGTACTCACCGCCATCACGAGTAATCCAAGCAATCCGATCGACAACCTCATTGCGAATTTTCGGTAGGAGTTGCCTGTAAGGGTTCGTAAAATCGAAACAGTAGGATGCACCGTAGTATGCACTGTACTGCACCGCTATGCACTGACTGCAGACACTTGGTTGCATTTATACCAAATACAGCCTGAATGCACACAATGATTAACGCCAGTTACCGGAAGTCGATCTGTGAGATGAATTGTCGAGATATCAGGACCGTTTGCGTAATATCTGAATGACATTGTACCTACGTAATGGCTCATCTTATTTCGTCATCGCGCGAGATTTACCGATGGATAAAGTCGTCTACCGATTCGACTGTTATTGCCTCGTGATGTAAAATCGACAGTTATATTGACGTTGAGGTTTTTGATAAATTAGAAAAAATATTTTATCTCTCCCAAAGAAGATCAATTCGCATACCGTGTACATTTTATTTCTGTCGGGATTTTGAAAATTTTGTTTATCAATCTTTTTTTAACGAAATAATAATTTTTAATTCTATCCGAGGTCTTTTTGGAAATTCCTTGGTGCACCTACGATGCTAAAAAAAAGTATCTTAACGGCCTCTTACGTAATGTTCGATTCGCTTCTTTGAACTCATTGTGCAACGAATTAACGACGTGGACGCTGTACGTCGTGATCTTCTTCGTCGTTCGGCACAGCGACGATTCGTTGATTCGTCTTGATTGGTTCAATGAAAACGACGCTATCGCGTCGCTCTCTCAAGGCGTCGCACCCAAATAGGCTAGCGTCCTATTTATTACGTGACTTTAGGACGCCGAATGCACGAGGTCTTGCGTGAATATGTGATAATTTTTTTTTATAAATTTTTTATTCCCATTTTCATTACACTCGCTGCGTCATTTTTTTTTTGTTCTCCAATAATTGAGAAACGATCGTCGATCAGATAAGGGACGGCTAGCATCGCGTGCGCGTTAGACGAAAAAAACGGAAAAATAAAAAAAAATGTATGACAGATTGCGCGATGCTATCGCACGATCTTTGCTGTTACAATTAAAGCAGACTTTTTCGAATAATTATCGTGTTTACTCGTTACGACTAAAATTACATCAGATTGCTAACAACTGCTCGTTCTCTATTCTTCGCTGCATTTTGATTACTCGTTGATGGTCGTTGCGCTTACGATTCCGCGTAGTCCACTTACACAATTAGTCAGGGGAAAAAAACGACCTGAAAAAAAAATTATTTTTTTTGCCACGTTTCAATTGCATCGAGCGCAAGTGGTTTTGCGAATGACATTCTTTTTTTTTTGCGAAACTTTTTTCACTTACCGAACTATCCGCTTCGTAGTAACACTTGGTGAATTCCCAGGCCAGCACGCACGGATCTTCACTGTCCACTGCGAGCACGAGATAATAAATTATTAATTTATGCTTTATTCGAAAATAATAATTCTTTTTTCTTCTCTTAACGTAAGCTTATCGTTTCGCGTACATGCTTCGGCGCACTTAAGCGTGGCTTTCTTCATTTTATCGAGTATATCCAGAGCCACCAACTTATCTAATTGCTTTATCATTGCGTCAATGAGGAGCTTGTCGTTTTTCATCTAAAAGAAAGGAATTTTTGAAGTTGAAATTTTTTTTTTATTTTTTTTTTTTTAAGAGTACACAGGGATCTGTGTATGCATACTTACCAACTTCATCATCTCGTAAATGCATTTGTAGTAACATTGCAATGCCGGATCGGGTGGGAACATGCCTTTATTAGCACCCTCCAGTAACTCTGGGATATGTAAAAGATAAAAATGTCCAGGGCAGAAAATTTTTCATGGAATCCCTTGACTCATACGGTCGTTCTTATAGATAGACCGTTGAAAAAAAAAATATATTCTAAGTTCCGGACGTGGAACTTTTAAACCGGAAGTACTTGATATTTGTAAACGTTACTGTTCCGTTTATACGCTCGTGATTTTTCCATTAAATTTCAAGCTCAATTTTCCCTAAACACTTTAATCTCGAAATTTTCGATACAAGCAGTCGGATTGTTACGTATGCCAAGTTTTAAAACCGGAAGTCCCGGACATCTGGAAATGCTACTATGTCACGTCGAAATCCGGAATGCTTATTTCTAATGTAAATTTCAAGTCGATTTCAATTTCGAGTCGTCCATTTGGAATCCATTTGGAATTTTTGATACATATACTTTCACTCGTACATGCATTCACTCTCGTATATGATTTTCCTTTAATGACGTATAGCACAGGCGTTCTCGTTTGTTCCACATGATAATGTCTCGAGAATAAGGGTTGATTCGTTGTGTTATTTTTTTGGTGTGCATACAAAATTGAACTTACCTTCCGAAACACCGACTTTCGGTGCGCAGACTTTCTTCATACCCTTCATCGTATTTCTCAATTGCGCCAATGTCATTCTCTTTGAAAAAGATTAAACAATTTTTCGTATATATTTAAAAATTCAATTTTTTTATTTTTTTTTACTCAATCTTACGAAAAATTCACTCACGCTCTCGATTGATCCAAACGTCAGGAGGACCGTCGCTACCAGCAGGACAATTCTCATGCTGCCACCCAAGTAATTGACTTTTCTGTATTCAGGACTCGGTGCACAATCTTTGCACGGCGAACTGCAGTCTCAGCAATGCATATGGGAGTTTTCAGACAACACATTTGCGACCTGGAAACAAGTGCTTTTATACGGACAGAAGATGACGGGAAATTGCTCGGGGCAACTGCTTATCAGTGGCTACGCTGATTATGGTTTATTAATTGCGAAATTAAGGCATATAAGGCATTAATCCACGAATCCTGTAATCTTTTTCTGGCTTGAATAAAGTCCACCGAAAGTAGGTATATTTAATGAACGACATTTACGAGACTGCCGGTCCCTCCTACTGTCGGCAAAAAAATTACAAAAAGAAATGTTATCGTACACCAGGATTAAAGGAAATATGAAGATACATTTTGTTTTTTTCATTTTCATATTTATTTTTCGAATTTTACAACGACGCGGGAAATTCATTTGCACTCTTTTTTTTCCTTTCGAATAATTGCATCAGGGGAAGAAGAAAACTTCGGCATCCGTATCCCAGTTGCATTTGACAAACTGATACGCGATCTCGCACATGTCGTCGCTAGTGGCTGTAACAATATTTTTAATTTAAAAAAATTTAATTTTTTTAAAAAATTCTTTTAACATATTTTTGCTCCCACATATCCTGTACACTTACTCACGGCGGAGCAATGTCTGGCAACGTGTCTTGTGCGCTCTTGAAGGTTCTCAGGCACCATGGTGTCCACTTGTTTCAGGAGCATATCGAGATCGACTTTGCCATTTCGCAGCTGAAAAATGAAGATAGTCAATCCAGACGACAAAACACTAGTTTATTAGCGTTTCAGGTATCACACGAGATGTTGATCGTGATTTTTACACCTGGCTGGACTTACCGTTCGCAACATACCCATAACGCATTTGAGGTAGCACTGAAATTTCCTATCCTCCGGGAATTCCCCTTTCCGCATCCCCTCGAGAATGGCTGTCAAATGCAACGTATTATTTCGATCAATCACATCGACGTAATTGACATTTAATTGAAACAAACTATACTCGACTCCATTCGATTCTGAAGTAACAAAAAATTTTTTTTCATTCTTACCCATGTCAACACCGGTTTTTGGCTGACAGACATTTCTGAAGCCCGAAGCTATTTTCGTCATTTGCTCCAGCGTCATAGCCTGCGAAGACATAATACGTAATTTTGAATTATTCACCAGAACCAGCAAGAGTTCTGGTCCTTTTATATTTCTATCTTCATTACGGTCTGCCGTGTGCAATTTTCTTGTTTTCGTTCGTTAATTGCGCAACTTACCGATTCCACGCGATGAAGAGACGCGAGGAGAAGCGCGATGGCCGTCACGAGTTCCTTAAACATTTTCACGAAATTCTTAACGATTAGGTAATTTACGAAATTAATTTTTCAGACGACAACAAAAAACGAAGATAACTGCCGCTCGATATAGACAAGATCGGACTATCTTGTCTCTTACGTTTTCCAGAGCTTTTAAACCGCTGCTGGTACCTCGTTAATCCTGTCGAGCACCCGACATTAGACGAGCTCGTTTTCGCAGTAATTATATCTCATCTCAATGCCAATTTCTATTGTTACCGTATCAATTTGTCAAAGTGCGCATTAGTCAATTGCGCAAATGACGTAAATTCTAATGTACGAGCTTTCGTATAAAGATACCTAAAATCAGTGATCCATACTTACGTGGATCGTCTCATAAAAGATATACCTTATTGATTGCCGCGGCTTTATAGGCTGTTCAAATACCATCAAGGCATCTGATGGAAGATAAGAAATTTCAACGATTATTTTATTGTCTCGCACAATTTTACGTTGCGTTCGTTTCAATACCCACCGGGTCAATCCAGTCTGCTTCCTATTTGTACGCATTAACCTTCGTTTACGGGAGCTTCTCTCCTACCTCGCATAGCTCACAATACGTACCAGACCGTATAACGTATAGCTCATAGTTCGAAGCTCGCAGCGCCCTCGGGCAATAGAATTCAATCGCGCTCAAACCGACTACAGTCGATCGTCGTTCCGTTCGCTGGATTCCTATATCACTCTACCAATTTATTGATCGGAGAACTTTTGGCTCAACGTAATGGCTCCGTTGTTACTACTGCTTTACTTCTTTTTTTTCCTCGTTCTAATCCTTCGACAGCTCACTTACCCTTGTCTTTCTAACCTAACCTATAAATATGATTGTCTGCTATGTACGCTTGGGTGTGTATATATATATATATATATATATGTGTATAGAAACGTCAGCCCTTTTTCGCACAGTCGGAACTTCCTTTCTCCTACTATATCCATTCCCTTGCCACAGTCCCTTACCGTCGGCAGTTGGCACTTCCTTGCAGTTTCCCTGATTCGTTCTCACTAGGCGCGCTAATGTCAAACCCTTGTATCTCGAGATACGGCCCTTAGGAGCATCTGGCCAAGAATCCACCAGCTCGAGGAGGAGCCCTTACCCAACCTACTACCCCTCCATGCCCTTCGCACTCGGGGCTCCCATTAGTTCAAGGAGCACTCCTGGAAAGGTCGATAATTACATTTTTTTTTACCTCGTGATTAATCTCACCTTCTACCACCCCCATGCCTGCCCCTCGCCCTAGCTGCCCTTTAAATCGCGTTCTTTATCGCCACTCGCGTCCCTTATTGGCCGCATTTGACTTGGCGCGTACGATGACGAACTATTTTTTCTTACTCGTCTCCTTACGAAAACCTCTTAACGAGATCTTAGGTGGTACAGCGGATGCTGCGACTAGGAGTGCTCACTTGGTAAACTGTATTCAGGGAGCTTTGGTAACGAAGTTGGGAAAAGTTTCACGCAGCATCCTGGGGAGGATCTCGTGCCGAGGAACACGCAGGGCTTAATTTGCGGATAATTGAGATCGAGATAATTTTTTTTTGTGGGCGATTTTTTTTCCGCGATTTTGGAACGTTTTCATCTACGAGCTTGGGTTGATTTATCGGACGAGGTTAGGCATAGGACATTGCGCAGATCGCGTTGCTGAGAATATCGTGACCTCGCCTCTCGAGCATTCTTAATTAATCGCTTTTAATTAGCGGCAATAACCGTATCGTATAAACAAATTCATTATTATCATCTTGTTAGGGCGCTCAAGTGAGATCGACTTTGATAAGCACACGCCGGTGGTTTTTTATGTGGCCATGTACGAGGTAGGCTACGAGATCTATATGGGTCCTTTTCTGTACTGACAGACGCGAGAGTAAGTTAGAGAATGAGAATGCACGAGAGACAATTTATGAGAGAGAGAAAGAGGGATAGAGTGAAATGGTCCAAAGTGCTTCTCGAAATTATAAATTCATGGCGGCCATTGACGCCTGGCAAATATCCGATTATGACTGAGTGATTCGCTGCATTGAATCGTCGAGGACCCTCGCAGACTCCCTCTTTGTCATGTTAATTAGCTTTTAATTAAAGTCGGAACCCGTTGGGCATCTGAGTATTAGCTTCCGGCAATTCATTGAGACAGTGCTAGCGACTTTACAATAGCGTTGAGACTTTATTTTCGCTCGGTCGGTAAAGAAGTTCGTAATCTCACTCTTATGCGAGTTCAACCGCCACGAGTAATGTATATATGACGAGAAATTAATAAAGGGACACGACGGGATACCGGAAATTGGATTATGTAACGGTAATTTGTATTTTCACTCGATTCTTGGAAAGGCCTGTACTACGTTTTCTTCCTTCGATTGAAAAAATTCAAAGTGGCTGCCTGTAGCTACTATCACACGTTAATATAATATACCGCACACGTTAATGCAATATACGTTTATACATCTCGTGGGATAAGCGCGACCTTCTAATTTTCAAGAATTAATCACAGGCGATTAACACTTCGGTATAATCGACCTGTTGTATTTATCTCCGTATTTTACTCGAGATGATGTAATTTTTTTTATTTTTTATTTTTCATTCGTGTATACACACACGCGGACATGTATAGTATATATACTATGTATACATGCGTACATTTCGTTTCGTGGAAGGGTTCATATTTGTAGGTTATGTTATGTAGAGCCGGTAGGTGGACCGTATGATTTCGCCGTGGAAATTGGCTTCCCGCGGTGAGTTTCCTCCAGTGAAAATAAATCCGGGAGACGCCACGCACATGCACGGTCACACGAGTAAACCCCTTGGAAAAACACGTCATAGTTGTAAATTTCGATTATTTTTAGGACGGCTGTTTAGGTAAAGTCATCGGCTCCTGCTTTCCGTCGGTGGGACGTTTCTTTCTTAATTTTTTTTTTCCTACCACGGATCAAGTGGTCCATTTCACGTTTCGCTAATCGCGGCGAATCACGTTGCCATGGCCGCGTCTCTCTATGGTCTGTGACTGCACCCGGTGATGCTGCGAGAGGCAGTGACCTAATCGTAGCCAAGTGCAATCTCTGACTCAGGAATCGTCTCTCCTCCTTCCTTTTTTTTTTATATGTATATCGGGACTAAGGCATTTCCGCTTTATACCGGAAGCTGTACATCGATTTGGGATGTTGATACTTCTCTGAAAGTGCATCGTCAAGTTACAATTTATGCACACGCGTCGAGTCGAATGTTGCACGGATTCACGGGGTGGATCGACGGGAGTGACGGATCGATGTAAATGACTGTTTATCAATTAAAATATAGATCTGCGGATATGGGGTGAAAGTGATGAAAAAAAAAATAAAAAAATAAGGATAATTACTCAAATCCAATTAGGGTCCTTTGATTGTTTAGATATTCGTGACGGATGCTTTTTTGACTTATGTCTACTCCGTTAAAAGACGCGTAACTATAATGGCGTCTTTACGGCTGACGTGGTCGCCCTTTATTAATAAACAGCCTTAACGAAACGGCTTTTTCTTGTCGTGGACCGCATGTGCATGCATCTTTAGGCATCAGCCGCAAGCATATCCTGGCGCTTTTTCTCTTTTTTCTTTTCCCTTTATCTCTCTTTCTCGCTCTTTCTCTCTCTCTAACGACCTGTATATTTTACCAGGGTGATTCACTATCGGCATCCAGACGCCGCCTCCGAACTTTCCAAAGACGATAGTCGCTGGAACGTTATAGCCTTCACCAATTATGTGCACGCGTACTCTGCTTGTGTGTGCACGCCTTTAGCCTCACTCGACCCATGAGGGACGATCATGTGGACGGACGTTAACGCGCTTCGTTAACGTACATATGTACCAGAAGCGACTGGGAGAGCCAGTTAGTCAAGTGTCGGGGCCCTGCCAGTAACTACGCTCCTGCACTGTCAGATTTAGTCTATCTCTCTCTCTTTCTCTCTCTCTCTCTCCCTCTCTCTCCCCTCTATACGCTTTCTCATTCCTTGCCGATTCTGTCTCTCTTTCTCTCTCTTTGTTTCTTCGACTTCTTTATTTATTTCGTTCCAATGCTATTCCTACCTGATTTCTTTAGTACCCATCTATCCTCTCGTAAAACTCTATTGAAACTTCAGTAACTCTGGGATTTCTGTGCCGTTAGACGTCCCAGTCTAGCGGATACCTCAGGATCACGATAATCGATTCCGTGCCAAGTGAACTGATCTTTATTTTTGAAAAATTCAATTGGATTTCTTGTTTTTACTTAATTACTGTGACATCGTGCGAATTTAGTTCCCTTCAAGATCCACGAACTTTGGTTTATACAGGAGATACATTGTATTCGTGAGGATGCTGGAAATTGTCGTTTGAGGTCACTGTGTTACAATGGAGTACAGTGCAGGATATTACTCAGCTAAATCACTTGAGGTACGTTTATTCATAGTGTCCGTGGTGCATCAAGGGACGTTTTTGTAAAATTTATTTAACAAGATTTTCGATAATTAATTATATTTGGAAATTTTTTTTTATTACTGTCAAGCGAAATCAATTCTGGGTTAAGGATCCTGCGCCGACTGTCAGGGATTCTGGCAAACGGCCACCCGACCTCAAAGTCCTTTTTAACGTGTCTCGCCTTGAACTCCAAAGTTGGGGAGCAAACGATCATCCAACAAGGAGGATTCACGCTTTGGTGATTTCGCGGAATGCCCGAGAGACTCGACAATGGAATCGTTGCTTCACGCAAAACATTTCTTCTCGGTGACTAACATTAAGAAACGTAGATTATCGTAATGGAGAATGTACGAACGGGAATCGAACGTTACCAGACTAACAGGCTATGATATACGGGTATGCGGGGCCAACAGGGTTCGGGCAATTGATATTAATTTCACAGCCCATTGTGATTAAGTGATATCAAACAGCACGTTTCCACTGGCAATTATTAACCGAAACCATAGCATTTACAAGGGATGCGATTTAGCCTTTGATAAGCAACGCATGACGGTTATATAATCAAAGCAATGTTACACGACGTCTGCGATACGTAACCGGTGCTTTTGAATTGGATAACTTCGTATTTGTATGACAGGATCCAGACGATATATATATATATACACACACATAAAAGTAAAAATGTCCACGTGCGATCTAGCCTGGCAATTTTCTTGTCAGTCGGTGAAATTGCGTGGGTCCCTTTTTCGCGCATTTTGCTAAAGTTATGACGCCTATTTACTACTCGTTCTATGTTATACCTCTCCACTTTTCTCAGGAACCCTTAACATCTGTAGTTCCTACGCGAGGTCCTCACTGCAGAATTTTCACGCTCCCAGTGGCAAACAAGCCGCCAACCACTGGGACAGCAATGATGTAAACCCTTTGCGGGCGCGGAGTGTCGCTTCATTTATTTTACGTTGGTTTCGCTAGACGCAGAAAAAAGAGGTACTCTCTCAGCGCCGTCAGAGTGCGCCCTTGTCGTTTTCACTAGGGACAAATACTATA
This sequence comes from Trachelus stipa, assembly GCA_036026315.1. Classification (NCBI taxonomy): domain Eukaryota; kingdom Metazoa; phylum Arthropoda; class Insecta; order Hymenoptera; family Cephidae; genus Trachelus; species Trachelus stipa. The sequence goes on from JAYRCB010000470.1 coordinate 248,582, forward strand.
TAGAGCTACCGGTGGGTCCGGGAAGTTAGCCCCGCACAATTCGAAAATTCCAATTCCGTTGTTTGTTTTAAGTTGTTCTAAGTTTGTTCTACAATGTTCCAGAAAAACAAGTTTGTAGCGGTGAGGCGGAAAAAACACTTTTTTACCAGAACTCTTCACTTATGGAAAATCAAATTTTTGTTGTTGTTCTAGGTTGTTCTAGTTCTTCTAAATATTGTTCCAGAATATTAATACCGATAAGTAAAGAATACTCGAATGGGATCAAAAAACGTTTTATGCGTATAAAATCGTTTCTTTCTACTTTTATCCGGCTTGCAACAATCCGATCGTTATACGAATCTAGAACAATCATCCATAGACCGAGAACAACATGGAACAACCTAGAACAATCAACGTAATAATATGGAAAAACTATATGTACATAAACTTGTAGAAAGTATAGTTGGAGGACCCAGGCGATTAAGGGGCATTCCCAATAGAGAGATGATGCTCCCAATCTAATCTAATCTAACGAAACATTTTCTAAGCCCATCACAACTCTGGATGTCTAGCATTGAAAAAATGTAAATAAATTTGGTGTGACA
>JAYRCB010000470.1:249265-308625 GCA_036026315.1 Trachelus stipa
AACGTATTTTTGATCCCATTCGAGTATTCTTTACTTAGCGGTATTAATATTCTGGAACAATATTTAGAACAACTAGAACAACCTGAAACAACAAAAAAAGTTTAATTTTCCATAAGTGTGGGGGGGGGGGAGTTCCAGTAAAAATGTGTTTTTTCGCCTTACCGCTACAAATTTCAGTTGCGAAACTTGTTTCTCCGGAACATTATAGAACAAGCTTAGATCAAGCCAGAAGAACAGGGTAGAATCGGAATTTTCGAATTATGGGGGTCTAACTTCCCCCACCCGCTACCGGTATGCTCAGCGATAGTGACGCGTGCCTGGGTACGAATTTCCGTTCTATACCGTGTCGCGGAAGGTTACACCAATTGCGTTATACACAGGGAAGAATCGTAGGTGCTGGGACTTTTGGTAAAACGGAAAAGTCATAATAAAGGCCGTCACTTGGGAAAAGGTAAAGTCCATAGCATTACCGAAAAACATGCTTGGCCATTTTCGTTGATTCGCTCGCGGTCCCTTCGGTCTCGAGTCGGCAGTAAAACCAGGGAGGAGAAGGGCAACGAGTAATTTCATATTTCGAGCGTTTTGCATTCTCTATTAGGAGAGAGTGAAAGGGGGGACGTAAAATGTTTCCACCCTTAACGGTGCTCATAGCACGTGACTCGTGACATTTATTTCTCACGTGCAATTTCACGTCGACGTTCTGCTCTCTGTGAATGCTCTGTCTCTCTCTCTCTCGCAATTTATTCCGTAGAATGGAATGCTCCCTCTCTCTCTTTCTCTTACGGTTTCCCACGACTATTTCTATTTTCTCATTACACGGAGTGTGTCAGAAATTCACTGACAGGATCCCGAAAAGATGCTGCTGCAACCGCACGGAATAAATCCCTAAAACTGTAAAACGAAAACGTCAACTATATTGTTGCGACTTTTTCGAAAAAAAATTTTTTATGCATACACGTGTTTTCGAGACTGTTCTATTTATTGCTCTTGTTGCGGCGGCCCTTCCCGACCTTTTCGGCCCTTCCTCCCACGGCCCCTCGACCATAACGTTACACCCTGTTTCTTCGCGGCACACAGCCCACATAAATTTACATACGAATTTCACGTTCGCCAAGGCAAATTTACACGACGATACCGACGCCTCTTTCACTCAAGGGGTTTGGTAAGAATTAACCTCATATATTTCTTCCTCTGGTCGAGGCCCTTAATTCACTCCCTTACGCGAGAATACAATTCTACTGGATTGTTCGACTCTCTATATATCCAGTGGCTATACCGAGAGAATAGCCACTTTACTCGATTACCAGATACAGATATTGGAATCGTGCCTTGACCCTTCGAGGGCTCACCGTTACCAAAGGGGACTGTCCCTTAATGACATTTCGAAAGGGTCCACCTATATAGGACTTAGTGGGCAGCCAGGAGCCAGAAAGAAGCTTCGAGACGTAGTTCGGACGCTGTAGCTCCTGTACAATCCCTTTTAAATATCCGAACGTAACAGCATTGAAAAGCAGCCCGCAGCTTTTAAAATGGACCGCAAATTCAATAGACTGTACATACAGGTATTACGAGTACGTGTATGTACTTTGAGAACGTGTGTACATACACTGTATATAGTTATATAGCTATGGATATATGCATCGACGGGCAAGTGGATGGTGTGTATACAGGGTCGATTCACACTGGAACGATGTTAACTTTGATGACGCGAAATTTACGACAGGCGTCGTCCTTCCCATCGGAAATTTCATAATACGAGGATCGCCTAAATTTTCGGATATTCGATAAACCCAACTTTTAATCGGCCATTACCATTCATAGTGTGACACGCCACTTAATTTATGCGCTGCCTGCTTCCCTTCTTCTAGCTTACACGTGCATACGAGTACATGCGCTCGTATACTGTCTACGGGCGTTCGGTGCATTACGCACGTTACGCATATTGCGACACGGAGCAGCTATGCGCTTATTAAGCCCGATTAACGTTCATTTGCGAAATCGCAACTGTGACATCCTCTATGCCCTACACGTATATAAATTTATATTTATCTTTTGTCCTATCGGGGTGTTCTATAATTTTCATCCCCTATTGTATCGTGCGCTTCGTACAGTAAACTGGGTGGTTGATTGGGAGAAGCAATAAAATTTTTGAAAAAAAAATGAAATTTTTTTTTCGTTTTATTGCTTTCACTACCCTTAAAGTTGTAGCTGTTAAGGGTGTCTTTGGTTTTTGAAGAATTCTGCTGACTCGCATTTTTCTCCCTTGAAAGGGTTAAGGAGTCGTTCGTCTATCCTGTCTCGATCGTTTAATCTTGTCGAAGGGATGCTTTATGCGCTCCTGGGAATACCGGAAGTGAAAGGGACAGGGGAGAGAAAAGAGATAAAAGTTATCGAGCTTTTTTTTTCCAAAATTGTGTTAATGGCGGAGCATTTCGATAAGAATAGTTTGTCCGGTCACCGTGACACTTTCACCCTTAACTGCACGAAATAAACTTCCCTTTAGATAACGAACAGATTCTTTCTTCCGTATATGGACCTTCCCCCGATTACGATACACGTGTGCACATACGGCCTGTGTGGCGACGTTGTGTCTTTTCCTTAACTTTTTTAGCCTCATGTTTTATTATGCAGCGATAGAAATATAGGATGTTTCGTCGAACGTATTTTTGACATTTTTTTTCCATAAAACAATTACTATCACCATTTACTCGCGTTTTCACGTCACTCGTCAAATTATTCACGAAGAAAAGTTGCACGCATATCACGAGCAACTTTTCCTAGTAACCCAAGCACTTGGCCACGAGTTTCATTCGAAAGTTTCGAGCGGCTCAAATTTTACCACGGGTAACATAACCTAACTTATTCACTCGTGGTAGCTAACAGATTGCTCCGAGTCTCGAGGAGCTTCTCGAATTTCGTTTTTCGTAATTTATTAATGCAACTTATAAATGGTACGTTGCATTTCCTATTTCTACGTACTTTTTCTATTCCTTTTATATTTCCTTGAATTTAACATCTGCCGTCGACAGTTTCACCCGGTGTAATTAATCAGTCATAATCTCTTGGTTAAACTACGTACACGGTATCTTTGCTTGGGTGAAATTAATAAAATGAATAAAATAACACGTAGCTACCGTACTTCCTGTAGAATTTGGAATTTCAGTTAATCACTTCCTCGTGAGACTCTCATGAAATTTTTCTTAGTCATCTGTATCTGTAAGGTCACGACCTTCGAGAACTCCCACTAGCGTTATACCTGCTGTTGAAAATAGTTTCTCGGCCAAACGGTTAGAAAACCGCAAGGTATCCTTGGATTCCCACGCAATAATTTCCCCTGACTACACGGACGCAGAGATATGTGTCTAATGACACACATACACACATATACATATGTATACATCTAACAGTGTAGTATAATGCGATTATAGATATAATAATAATAATATTTTCTTTACTTTCAGAATCAGCAATGGCGAGTGACGTCTGTTGAAATTGCTGTCGCCAACGATTAATACAAGGCTGATAGATGAATTGTTTAAGAGGATCAAGATCAGGTGTAATTTGATCGATTCTTAAGGACGTCGAACGGGAGTGAATTAATATGATATAATGACGTCACTGATACAGCGAGACTTTGTTGGCTCTCAGAGGAAGAGAGAATCTACCGGAAGTAACGCTTCGAGCTATTTACTGGTGAGTCATTAATTTTTAAAGGCCTAAAATTATTCGAAACAATCCCACGTGAATCGAGATTGGCACGTTAATGGGGGATAGCGAATGAGTACGGATAGTTAACGTTACATCCGAAGTAATGTCTTTATTGGAGCGAGGGGTACGCGGAAGTTTACTGGACGCTTAAGGGAAATTCTGATAATGGTTTTGGGGTGACGTAACGGGCGTCGTCACTGTCGGCCAATCAAGTGCTGGCTAATAACTTAGTCGCCTCGACTAAGCGGGCCCGTAACTTCGAGCTATGGCACGCACGGGTACGCGGCTATAAAATAAGTTAATTTGCATAAACAAGTGGCGAATCGGGAGATGAGGGAAAGAAAATGGCCGAAGGGTATATGCCGACCATTCTCATTCGTTCGCGCATTGGTCACAGCGGGGGGGGGGGGGGAGGGGTGGGGGTGATGCTGCGGGAGTAAAAGTCGAAAGTTTTGTCGACGATTCGTCGAGGGGATGATATTTGAAAAGTTTTCACCCTCTACAGACGATACTTGGTCTTGGCTTTTTATTATTATTGCAGCTCCTCCCTTATACGACGCTCTATGCATTGTCCCTCTGGTCCGTTTCCGTTACCCCGTGCTATTTTGATCCGAGCGACACGCGCGCCACCGGCGGCCGAATTTCGTACCAGTATCTTTTGCCGTTTCTTTTCTCCTGTGCTTCTTGGTTGAATTTATTCTTTTTTAAACCGGAAATAAGGGCGGATAGTCGCAAGACGGAGGACTCGTGCTTTTGTTTATTTTATAGTATCCTTTTGTTTCATTTATTTATCTTTTCTTTCCCTGCCGTATCTCCTACCCTCGTACCGCTTGCTATCACCCTGTTGCGGTGAAACGTGAGGGATCGAGGGATGATATTTCTTGGCGCACTTCGCACGAGGAATACGAAGTCCCAACCCCCGCGACCCTTAATGCAAATGCCACGCGTAGAATGATATTTCACGTAAAATTAATGTATTCAAATAATCCATCTCATTTCCTCTCCCGTCACGGTGTTGCGACGCAAGGCGCGCGTTGACAATTTTCAAAATTTGATAAATCGTATCGCCGTCCCTTCTGTTTCCTTTGACGTCCGAAGTAGAGTCGCCTTACAAGATATCGCACGGTATACGTAGATCCGATTGTTCCTCCCCTGTATAAGTATGCATTTGAAATTCCCGCCATTTTCGATGTAGCAGGGGGGGGGAGCGCTGTGCCTGGGTCCCACTGAGAATTTCCAATTAATTCCACCGTCCTGATCGATTAATCCTCGATTAATCGTACCAGACGCGATCGATCACTCTCGTGGCCACTCGAAGGCGCAGCTTACGAAAACAGCCGGGCGACCCAGTGAAAAAAGAAAAGTGTTTAAACTCCATTTACATATTCCTTTCGAAGACCCTTAAGGATTCCTCTTCTCTTTGTACGATATTTTCTACGAGGTTAGGTTAGGTCGCATCCCGGTACCTACAAGGTACTCGAAATGTCCTTGCGCTCTCGCTTCCATCTGTATACATATGTAGATTTTCATTGCACGCACTTTTGTTCCACGAACTACTTTTTTCGTCCTTTTCCTTTATCTTTCCCGTACCACCTACCACCTAGCCACTTCCGCTTTCCATGATTTCACCGAAAATTTTCGAGCTTCGAAAAACTTTTCACGGCAGTCTATCCTCTCCTACGTTCCTACCACCTACATACGGAACTCCTAGCAGTCGCTTTATACCTGCCTGATCCCGATTGGAGCTTCTACTGATTTGGGATTCGACGATTCGTGGCTGATACGTGAATCGTAAAGGGGCGCGTCGTATCCCCAGGGATAAAACGGTTTCTAAGGTTCCACTAGAAATTTCTCTTCATCCTCCCTTGCTCCATCCTACTTCGATCTTACCTCGTAGAATGTTTCACCTCGTTCACTCTCTCTCTCCCTCTCTCTCTCTTTTTAAAGTCAGAGAGCACCTAGGAAACTTTCTCTGTATCCTCCGTCTCTCTCGCTCACCCTCGGTCTCGACTCTCCGCATAGACCAAGAGGAAGCGAAAAGACATACGGTACTACCGACATAAATTTCTAGGTCCAATCAACGTAAAACGGTACTAAATTATTAGCCTAGGCTCTACCCCATCTTACCGGGCTGTAAGAGTTACCCTCGATTTCAAGCCCATTCCGACAGTAAAAATCCACCGCGGTGTATTTCTCGACTATTTATATTATTTTACAAGCCGATTTTTAACTTTGCCGATTTAACCCCGTGGGTGCTCCAGTGCTCCCTTCGGTTGACCTCACGATAAATTCTTCTACAAGACTTTGCTGCTCCGAGTTCCGTCTCGTTCACGGATTTATCTCCCGTCTATACACCCAGGATATCTTCCCATAGTCTCCCTGTCTGTCTTCTATCTTTTCTCTCCTCCAATTCTGTCTATTTATCTTTCTCCCTCTCTCTCTCTCTCTCTCTATGGTATACCCTGTATCTTATACTCCCTATCATCTAGACACTAGCTCGTTCGCCACTGCTATAAGACTCGGCGCTTCGCTCTCACTCGCTCCCTTGGCTTTATTATGTTTTGATTAGATGTTGCTATAGCAATCCAAGCCAATGCCCATGTACGTTGGTACACACGCCATGACTATCGATTCAGCTGTTGTACACATCGCCCTGTTAAAATCGTTCAGTCTCCATTACGAACTTCCTTTGTACTACGATCCACGGTGACGTCGGGCCTCGTCCTAACCGAAAACGCTTCTTTAATCGGAACAACGCGTGTTGTAGCTGTCAGAAGTGGATGTCGCGCACCGCGAAATCCTGTGGGAAGTTTCGAACGACATTCGGGCCTAGCTACGTGCTAGAGGTGGAAGCTGGATTGAGTTGGTAATCCTACCGGAAGTTGACTTCTAGACCGGAAGTATAGATTTGCGGCCGATCCCATTCGATTTCAAAGATCAGCATCTAGACTCATTACAGCTATCAGCCAATAATTATTTTCCGTGACGGTATTAATTTTTTTTGTTATTCCGGTATTTTATATTCAATTATAGGTATCTCCTGTTGGCAATATTTATGTTGGTACAGTTGGTACGGTCAAGCACCCTGGTTTCGTCATTTTCCTTATCACGCGTGGACATTGACTGGATCCTTAAGGAAAACCCATAATGCGATCAATGACACCCTATAGTGGTCAGCTGGGATGATATACCTGGTGCACTCGTTATTTTATTATCACTCGGGTCTATATAATCGTGAGAGGGCGTACCTAACCTACCTATATACTCTACATGTATTGCTTTCGGTGGAAAATATAGGTTCACTTCCGTCCTCCTGTTACGCCTTTGTATCGTGCCCGCTCACGAGGATCAGTGAACAAGTGACTTTTGTGCGCGACACACGTGCTCTTGCCTGGTGAACGCGAGTTCTTCGACCCGGTATAATTTGGGAATTTTTATCAAGGAAAGACGGCAGAGTTGATCGCGACCTCAGTGCACAGTGATAACACGTTGATAAGATCGATCGAGTTCGAATAAAAAGGTATTGCCAAAACTATAGCATCTCGAGTATGATCAAGAATTACGTATTACTGGGTATATATATAGTGATTACTTATACGATCAAAGCTTTATTTTCCAAAGTGCATGCGAAGTAAGGTGGTCCAATGAAAAAGATATTTCAAAAATATGAAATGTCGTGTACGATAAAATATTACAATATAGGCAAATTCGTAGCAGGTATACTTAGGTATTGCCTATTTCGCTCTCAATGCTGTTGGTTCACGGGATGCATGGGAGGTTAGGTTGGGCTGTCTCGTTGACTCGAAATTGTTTAATGGGCACAATGAGTTTCGTTGGAGCATTTTAATTGATGGATGTTTCGTCTCTGCGTACAAGCGTCTTTACTATGGGACTGCTTTTCGTTAAACTATCTCGGCCATTCTATTTCGTTCGACCGTGTATATAAGCACGTGCGTAAACCTTCCTCCAGAAGTTCTGGCTGGTCTCCGACCGTACGGAAAGACTTCGCACTAGGCACATCTAAATTTTTTTTTGCTTCTTTTACTCCACTTTATATAAAGCCTTCCAAGCGTCTCTACGGTTCGCTGCGCGCGTGACTCATATAGGAAAGGTACATTGGTAAACTGGCTACTAGTAATATGTAAGCACACTGCTTTCTGGCTCGTATGGCCGGACGTTAAGCAGCTGTCAGGCACGCATGTGAACTCGGCATAAGTCGCATATGCACGCTCCTCGGCCGTTTCTACTATACTATACCCATTGTCAATACTAGACTCTTATGGTACCTATATGAGTTTGACATGTCATTCGGAGCCTTCTGTACGAGTCATATACATTGTATGTTATAGGCATATGGAAAATAATGCTGAGAGTTTAGTATACATGCGTACGAGTACAGTATTCCTCCTGATATGTGGAAGAGGGAGCGTCGATATGGTTTTAAAGCGGAAAGCGAAACCATGACGACGCCCCGCTCTGTACTGGTTGACGTCGCGACGCTACTTCTCCGTCAGTATTAAAAGACTCGAGGATTATTTTTTTATGGTAAAAATAGAGAAATCGAAGGACCATTGAAAATTAATGGACTCGTTTTATTCGGTGTCTTTGAAATTACAAAAATAATTTTATGTCAGAAATCGATTTCCAATTTTTCTTTGTTTCACGTAATATTTGTTTTTTTTTGCGTTTCTTACGTTTTATCTCAATGTCTCGTAGGTCCTGTCTGTATTATAATTATACTTTTACTCGTGCGCGTATATACAGCTATATCGAAACCATCAGATATCTTCGCTTCGTTCGTTCAATATTGACTCAGGCAACTACCACGGGGGAGATCTTCTAATTTTACGGATTCGAACCGGTGACGCTATGCAAATATATGCCAGCCATTTTCTATCTACCTCTCTGTTTACATGTATTTTACCTACTTGAGTTACCCGAAATTTATACACGCACCAAGTACAGGACACTGGTCGTAGGAGTCTAATCTGGCTGATAATCACCGACCTATCCCAATGTCTGGTATATACCTGTATATGTATACGCAGTCTGTTACGCAGTGTGTATTAAACACTTGCGTAAATAAAAATAAAGTATGCATAAAAAATTATAATTTTTTATTTCATATATATTATTACTATGCAATAACTTTTGTTTTTGCTTCCCAGCTGCTCAACTCACTGGCCACCGATTTGGATTGCATGCTGAGCGAACTGTGCACCACCCCGGATTCCTACAAACGGTGAGTGCAACAGACACGTCACATACTGTACCTGGTATACATATATCTTGTACAGTAACTAGCCATACGCCACAGACCTGTACCAGTACGATTGGCTGTACCAGAGAATTCTCGCGGACGACTTAATTGACTATGATTTACGGTGATTCTATTCCGCTTGACATTACGTCTCTTCTGTACGCTGTTTTGCTGTACACAGTAAAGTTCCTTCTAGATGCGAAGACGAAAGAATTCGATACGAAAAAAAAAGTGCAAATACCGTCCAGCATGGCTGTGGGTTAAATTCTGGGGAACGTCGGTATTACAGATTCCTGCTTATAACCATACATAACTTAAGAAAACGTATCCTTGGTAAACTACGGGTCTTTAGCTTGATATCATTAATTCACCTAATTTATGGGGAAAATTTTGCAGAAACGTTCAACCCCCCTTCCCATTCCACCTCTCACACGGAATAATTTCCATATCGTAAGGCCCTCGTGATCTATGGTAGACTTCGCGTACAATATCCCACCGTTATGCTGTATGGGACATTATATAAACGGTTGCTCGTCTCACCCTAAGGTGAATAATATTATATATATATATTTCAGAGAGTCACCATAAACTTCAATAACAAGCGGGCAAAGTTTATATATCCTACCAGTATCCGCGATACGTATGGTACTTATTGGCTCAAGTTAGAATATTTTACAGTGATTTTTCTTTCGTTAGTGTCAATAACTTTTTTTTACTTATCAAACCGACCACGACGATATCGTAGACTGTCACGGGTGTCGGATGGTCTATATACACAGCCCCCGGTCAATGGAATTCATTATTTCAAGATGGGACTGTGGTCCATTGTCAATCCCATAATATTCTTCTACGGTGAATGATCGTTGAATAATAATAATATCGAAAGAAAGCAGCACCCCCCATCCACCCCGTACACGTGGAAATATATCCAGCCACCTAAGAGAGCAGCGTCTGTGGTAACGGATGCTGGGCTCTCGTATAGCAGCAGTAGGGTTAGTCCGTAAGATTTAACATTCTAAGCGGGATATGGTATTCAGCCGAAGATGGACGACATCTTCCTGAAAGGACATTGAATTTCAATAGAGAATCGAGAATAGCTCGGGCTGACGTTTCTCCTCTGTCTTCTCTCGTTTTACTGGTCGGACGCATTCGAAGGGTCTTCCAGAGCGAAGAATTTTCTGGTATCTTGCGATCGCAAAGTTTTAGGAGATTTTACTTAAGGGCAAGGAGGACGACGCATCTTGCGCCTCTTAGCAAGATGGAAATGGCCGACAGCTGTTGGCTCTCGGGCGATTACGCATAATATCGCGTGGTTAATCTCAGGCACATGCTACGAATTGGATCATTTTACTTGGTGCAATATTCATTTTACAGCTATTTTGTATTATGAATTATACGGCTGGATGGGGTATTTACTGTACGGTGAGACGCTGCTTACAGTAACTGCCGGTGTATTAATAACCTTCTGTGCTCTCGATGTAAGATACATTTTGGGGATTTTGAGGTAAACCTTGTGTATAGATGCAGGAAGGCTTTGAATTGTCGCCCCGAGGGGGGATTTAATAAGGGAAATGGGAAAATGATTAGGGGAGCGTAGATTAGATGGATGCGTATGTGTGTGTATATATATATAGTGAGAAGGGGAGAGGGAAGACGAGAATCAGAGAGAATGGACGGAAGAGACAAGTGTAGAATTTAACGCGTTTCCGGTGCCATGTTATTTCAGTAAGAGCGATACGCGAAAGGTCGCATTGATATCTATGGTAAAAAATGTAAATTTCATTTCGGCACCGACGACACTCCCGGTGTTTCATGAAATGGAAGAGTCCGTATATACCACGCGTGGAAGCGACGCCCGCCGTCGCGACTCTTGTTATATTAAAAAGAATAAAGGATTTTACATTTGGTGCGTGGGGGGGGGATTGTCGAAAATCTTCTCCGATAGACGCGAACCCGTCTCGCCCTCATATACAGTTTAGATATGTAGAGGACACGTGTACGGCTGTGTGTTGAATATACAGGGTGTTTCGTAAAATACGTGGAATGTGTCACTATACGAGCTGAGTAATTCTATAAAATTTTCATTCAATCTATCAAATGCTTCCAATTCGTTTTACTTCGTCCTTTCATTTTTCGCGCGTTTGGATATTTTTTTTTTGAGGTACGTCTGGACGAATCACATTCGACGTCAAGGAGTCGATGCTCGAGTGGTACTTGCTGGGCGGATGCTGTGGCTCGTGGTCCAGGTAGCTCTTCTGGTCTTCTCATCCTTCCCCTTCAATTCCTATCTCGGGCTTTTGTCTACGTCGCGTCGGATTATCCACGTGTTTCACGCCGTTGTCACTTACAACCCCTAACATTACGCTTTTGGGGCGGTGTAGGGGAGGTGGTGGGGGAGGACGGGAGGAGGTGAGAATTCAAAATTGAAATTAAATTCCAAGAGGCCTCCGACACTGGTAGCTACGACTCAGTCTGAGTTTTGAATTATTATCAGTCGGTAATCTTACTAAAAAGTTCCTCCTGAAATATTGCCAGGTTTTTTTTCTTCTTCTACCCTCCGTACACCCTCTAGCGCACGTCTTTCACTCTCGCGACGTTTTACGTAAAGTTTTCGGAGTCTCCGGGAAGAGCCACCTATACCACTCCCTTCTCCTTCATTCACTTATGAGATATTAGATCTGACGCGTGAGATAAATTTTTTTTTCTTTCATGATTCTTTAACTGCGTCCGATAACGTCCTTGCACCTTCTTTTTCTACTACCGGCTTCGTGTACCTATCAGGGATTCTGTGCTTCTCGTTATCGCTTATCGAGTCCGAGTCCTCGGCCGTATTATCATCTAAACGAGGAAGAGGCGGGGAAGAGTGATTTTGGAGGGTGGTACAGGGCGATGGGGTATCACGTGGAAACACGTGTCTTTATCATGAAATTTCCACGTTTTTCTGGAAACATCTTGCGATTTCTCGCTCGGCTAACGCGAATCTAATGTCTGACCAGCAAACGGATCTGAGGCTTCTTTTAGCTTGCATCTTCACGAATTCACTCTAAGAGATGGATCTTCTAGTTTCTTTTATTATCCTTCAATTTCTTATGCGGTTAGAGGCTGTGCGGTTCCTACGAATCGAAATGGATTTGACAAATGTCACGTTAATGCTCGGATATAAATATTGTATAGCCATTTGGAGGTATGACATTTCCCATATGCGTTCAACGTGGCAGCTTGTCGATATATGGAGGCTGGACTGGAGGATTCGTTTAATCATTCATATGTGAGGATACAGTAGGTGGACGGCGTGACGCGTTCGGTATTCAATTGGCAGAGTACTGATTTGTACATGGGAATCTGATGTACGGATATCGATATGCATAGAGTTATATCTGTGTTGTATATACTGTGAGGGGGGTATTCAGCTCAAACACACTGGTTGAATTTGACAGCTGTCATGCACGGGTATACGAAAACGAAACGAATGTAGCGAATTGTTACTCGTGGAAATGAGACTGGAGACAGTGAGGATTTCCCGAATTTCGTATACGTGCTGCCGATCCTCAAATCCTCTGATGATTTTTCTGTTACGGATACATTCTTTAACAGTCGTTTATCTTCAACTGTTAGCAACTCTCGGATGTTCCGCGAATAGCTTCTAGTCGGTCCACGAGATTAATTGTGCCTCCTTGACAGATCGAAAGCAACGAAGTCTCTTTTCTCAGATGTGATTGTGCATATAATTTTTTAATTTTGAAATATGAATTTCTATTTGATTGCACGTGTGATTGTTAACTATATGTTTACAATCTGTCAAAAAGATATATTCTACTCGTGAATGGATTATACTTTTCATCAGTGGGCATGTTTGTTCAGATACGTTAAATATTCAATACGAATATGACTCGCTTGTTGTCGCTTTGCATTTGCTTGGAAAAAAAATTTCAAGCGCCGCTAAAATCAATAGGATCTTATGACTGCTGTCGATCCAGCACAATACGTTATAGTTATATACATATATATAACTACGTGTACCCAGTACAGTACATACAACTTGGCGATTTCGAAATCGACGTATGATGTTTGCCTAGGGGGTTGGGATCTATCGGCAGTAATGCACGTACTCGGTACCGAGCATCCCCGTATCGTTAGCCCCAGACAAGGGGTGGCATCGGATACGTGCCCCAAGGCGCCACTAATTCTCCCAATAATTGATTTCATCCCTAGTACACAGGATCTTATACTCACGTCCTGCCCAAGTGGTAACGTAATGCGGTTTTTTGAGGGACACGATTTTAGGGGATGATTCAGCTTGGCTCGGCTTCGCTGAACTTTCGAAAGACTCTTAAACGAATTTTCCTACTTCCCGATAACAGCTTAACAGCACTCGACAAGATTCCGGCCAGTCGCAGACGCTCTTCGAATATTCTCGAGAATTTTCAAGCGAATCGTATGAAATATGAAAAAAATTGTTTCCGTCATCCTGTCAAATTTTGTGATACTGGAAAAAAATTCGTTTTTGCACGTATTTGTGTCTTCGACGAAACTTATCGTCCGAACGCTTAATATTTTTTTACCGAATGACATTTTTGACTTGCGGTCGCTCTAAGGGATGGTCAGGTACAGTGGTGGTTAGGTGGTTCATCATCAGCATCGTCAAAGGGGAACTTTTTCTCGTAACCTACCCTCGCAATGCATACCTTAACGTGGTGTAGTCCACCTTTTGAAAGCTGCGGTACCTTATCAGGGGTGTCGGCGTTACCGCTTTTCTACGTGTCAGAAACAGGAGCCGCGACTCTCCCTATATAAATTGCACAATGCGACGTCGCCAGCGAGAATATCGCCATGATAAATGGCCATGGGTCGTGGGCGGCAATTATCGTTATTATTGTTTGCCAATGTTAGGGGTCGCTTCGCTGAGGATTCGTCCGAGAATTCAAAGGGGTTTTAGTGCGCAAAGCTCCTACGGCTTAGCGGATATACCAAGGAGGTTATGGGAAACGTTAATAATCGTTCGAATTCTACCTTCTCTCTCTCTCTCTCCCTCTCTCTTCCGGCCCCTTCCAATGGAGCCTCTTTCTCTCTCCCTCTCCAAGTTCCTACTCTGCCCTTTCTCCTCCCTAGACTGTCCCTCCGTAGTAGCTCCATTAAATTTCCACGGTCCACGGAGAAACTCCTGTACACTGCATACTCCATTTTCTCCGGCTCCACTTTTCTCGATTAATCTCGATCAATTTTCAGTCGAACTTCCACATTATGGCCTCGGGACACGCAGAATGAAAAAAAAATAAATAGAAATCGAGGCTAAGGCTTCACATCGCGTGCGTGAGTTCAGAGGGTTTTCACAAGACGAGAAAAACGATTTGGCCTCGCAGCATCCGGGCTGGACCACTTTTTAAAGATAACGAAATTCCTTCCGATCGAGTCTCTCGGTTGAATCTGATGTGCGAATCGATAAAAAAAATTTCTTAGTACCGTTATTTATCCAGTTTTTTGGTAAATGACGGATTAAATAAAATTTCGCGTGTCGCACACACTTTTTCGGAACACGAGGAAAATCCGTCGCTTACAACTTTCTCGGATATTTATTGGCTCGAATGTCCGGTAAACGTAACGGGCGATTCTTCCTCGTGAGAACAAATTGAAACGGAATGGCTACGTCGCACGGCAACGCGATCGATGGACTCCTTCACCTTTCCTGAATTATATACGTTTCTCTTCTCTACTCTATTTTTCCTCTTGTTCCTCCTTCTTCCTCTAGCCCCTATACCGTTCCTGCTACCGTTCTCCGTTTCTTTCTATTGATACCTACCCTCGTTGCTTATCTCACGGGCCCAGTGAGATTTCTCTTGGCTGACCTTAACGGGTTCCCTACTACTAGTGTACGCTACAAGTTCACGATGGACAAACTATTGTATATCTTTTTTGTACCTATAGATTTGCTGTTATATGCTGTCTTTTAGAATTTACTAGCAACAGGTCTGCCACACGACGATATCGATGCTTTTGGTACTTGGGTATACGAGGTTAGGCAGATAGCAGGTACTGTACTACTCTTGCGTCCTTTTCCCTTCGAGATTCTATATAGTCACTTTCGAGCTTTGATGTTCTCTTACTCGGAATAAGGGACCGTGAAGAAGAAGTGCGAGAAGTATGTATGCGAAGGCTATATTGATGTACAGTAGACGTCTGCAGGGAGTCTGGGAAATAAGGTGAAGGTGGTTGCCAGTACTGGCGAGAAATAAGGGGTTGCCCATCTCGATATAGTACTACATCGAACAGAAGGTATATCGTGGTTGTGAAATTAAATTCACCGAAAGTAAATCGTATTTTCGCCCAGTCAGTACATGCCAAAGGGAGTAACTAAGGGAAAAACGAGGTTTGCAGTCGGCCCAAAAAAGATGGCGTCTTTATTAGGATAGTCCGTATAAAAATCTCATAAGGATATATTCACTGCGGTGTCCTCTGGTAATAAGTAGATATGGCGCAAAGAGGATCAGACGTTATCAAAATTTTCTTTGCGTTTCAAAATATCCTGAGGGTTATCATGTATCGCGGGATTTTAGGGGTTAGTATGAAAGTGCGTAGGATTCATTCCCTCGTGTCGGAGGGGAATGACTCGGGGTGGTCTGATAAATTCGTCAATTTATTTTTGTTCTTCGGCATAAAATTGTCACGGGCAACCTTCCCCTCGCAAACTTCTAGGAACGTTTTAGGCAGTAGGCGTAGCCCATTTTTGACGGGGGTGATTTTTCTCCTTCGGGAACACGGGGGGGGGGGGGGGCGAAATTTTCGGTAGCGTCATTCGGATAGCAGGTGTTCCTCCCGTCTTCGCTACGATTTACCACGAAATTACGATTCTAAATTTGATTCAGAAGGGAGGCCCACCCTTTTTCCTCTTTCATCTCGTTCGTTCAATCTCGTCGATTATCTTTCGATCGCTTTGCGAACGCCCGCCGAATCCACGGCGGGCTGCGTACGTACCGGGTAGCCACGCGAGAGACGCGTGTCCGTCGTGTCCACGTCAGAGCTTTGCGCTGTTCACTGAATGCATTGTCAAAGTCAGAGAAAGAGGGAGTAGCGTTGTAAATACGCTTGTTCGCGCGCAACTTTGAAACTACCCGCGCAAATGAATACTAATTTGGACTTGTACACACGTGCGTGCGAGACTCGGCGACGAGCGAGTTGCAGGTTCTGTTTGCTCATTTTTTAGAATACATTTTTGTTTGGCCTTTGTGACGTTACTTTCTTTTTGGACTGTACCCGCTCACCATTTTACCATGTAAATGAATACTAGGCAGAATCGTTGGCCTTTCTTTGGAACCGGCGAATTTGCAAGGTATGATTATTTTTATTTCGAAAATTCATATTACCTCGGCACCTCTCTTCTCTCTTCGGTTTAGATCACACTCCCTTGGCTCTTTGTCTCGTTTCGTACAGTCACCAACGGGAGAAACGGCCGATAAGAATTTCCGCTGTAAATCAAAATGGAATATTGAGTTAAATGAAAGAGCATCGGTCTGCACGAGTGAGCGCAAGAGGGTTCTTCTCTATGGCCAAGCGCTCGTGGCGCCCCTAACGGCCGCGTTCGTCAACTGGAAGGAATTCGCTTTCCGTTTTGTGGTTCGCAGCTTTTATCCTTTACCGGACGTACCGAGGCCATTTTTCGCGATTCCCTCGAGTTATCCTATTATCCATATATCGCTCTTTGTAATAATCATTCTCGAATCCTCCTCTTTCTTCTGCAAAAAGTTCATGCTATCCGTTACAGAAGTTTCGATTGTAGCGCTGCTGTCGCTTTAGTCCTACTGTGATTGGCTGTCGCTGTCGTCAGTCAACGAGTGCGAACGTGCAGTCTGAAAAATAGGCTAACTGCTTCGAGGAAATGTTGGTTGGCCATTCGTCACTGATGAAGAATGTTAAAATAAGCTGAGCAAATACGATGCTGGATTATCGACTTAAAAAATTTATGATTCACTGCAAAATTGATTTTTTGGTTTTCGAAAAATTAACATCACTTGAGAAACTTACATGATGGTTGGTTATAGATATAATTTAAATTACCGAAAGAAACTAGATGCATTTTTGAAACAAACTGATTGATTTTGAGGAAAGTCTGTTTCAACAGGGACTGCTGTGTCTCTGAAAATTCCAATTAATTTAGAATTAATGCACTTGGAACTAATTGATTCGAAATTTTGTTGATTTTGAAAAAAAAACCGTGATGTAAATCAATTTCTTGGTACGTCAATTGCGATACTCTATAATAGACACGTACCGCGGTATTGTATTTATTTATAGCGCTGCAGCACAGCAGCTCTTAACACACTATGCCTTTTAAGCATAATATAAAAACTTCATGTTCAACGTTTATTCTGATCTTAAGAAAACGTGCTCTGATGGAATATCGTTAAGAGGTTACGGTAACTCCTTGACTTTTATTACCTTTCGGAAGCAGAAAAGTATCATCCCTTCTGGCGATCTTCCAAGGACTCCCGCCCCTCCGCTTTCACTTTCCATTTTATCTCCTCTCTCTCTCTCTCTCTCCGATTTGCAAGTTATGCTTTATTTATGCCTTTGTCTAATGTTAGACCACCGACAATCCGCGCACTACATACGTCTCGAGTGCGCTGCACTACTGCACTCAGCATTGTCACTGCAGTTACATATACATATGCGTATCCATTAAGGTTCTGCTGATGGATCCTAGCCACATAGGCGCACGATAATCGGAAGGAATAATTGAAAAAAAAAGAGAAGGCGAGCACCGAGCAAAGTTTCCCTCAAAGTGATTGTCAGCGTTCGTGAAATTCAATGAGTCCCTTGGGCAAGTCACCCTGTTTTATCCCTTGAGCGTGATGCGCACTTGAAAAACGTTTAAGCTCCCTTCCGTTACGGGCTTGGATAAATTTTGCAAAGAATGCAAAAGATGCACTTCCCCTCATCCCTCTCCTCTCTTTCGCGAATTCTCGAGACTAGCTTCTACCGCCTTGGCCCCCCCCCCTCCCCTCCACCCATCTTTCGCTCCGATCTCATCTCGAGACTCTTAGATTTTTTTAATATCGCCACGAAGATTTCACAGTTGTCTCTCTCCCTCCCTCTTTCTACCTATCTGTCTCTCCCTCACCCTTCCACCGGCTATGCACGGGACGGGTAGCAACAAAACGCAGTTGCATCCGGCTGCGGTTAGCTGCGCTTATTACAAAACCAGACAATTTACGCGCTCGTAAGCGAGTATTATTAGCGAGGGAGAGATCGTTCGCTTAGCTTAGCAGCCACTGACGGTTGCTTTTGCTCGATCCACGAGGGAAAGAGAGGGAGAGAAGCGAATAGGCGGGAGCGCGAGAGAGACGGATAAGGGTTGATCCACAGAAAAAAGTAATGCGCGAGACTCTCGAGGAACTGTTAAAGAATATTACAAATTTTGCTGCTCGAGTAAAAGACAGTCGATTGCGGTGCATTTCGGGACAATGATCCTTTTTTATGGACCAAGATGAGTTTACGGAATTGACAGCCCTTTCAGGTCGGGTGGATGTTTTAACGGGAGGGGGATGGTCCGGGAAATCGATTTTCTCCTTTTACAAAGAGACTTGCCAGAGCCTTCGGGAAGCAGGTGGAAGCAGTGCAAGGATGACGACGACTATGCGGCGCCTCCTACCACCCACCCTTATCTCTTTCTTTTTTCTCTCCTTAGGGCTTGTCCTTGGTAATCCCCCTTTCACTCGAAATATGAAGTGCACGCCACCTCGCCTCTTTGTCGTACCCCAACAATACCCCCCACGGGGATGATGCCCAACTCCGTTCTTATAGCCGTTAACGACAGAAGCGTAGCAGCCCCTCCGCGACTTGTACCTTTTACACCCTCTGCACCCTGTACCTCCTAACCACCCGGCGAAACGAGATTTCGAGGGATATGCGATTTTGTCCCTTCCATGCCCTGGGGCGGTTAGTCTGTGGGTCACTCTTCGAAATGGAAACGGGGTTAGTTTTGAGCGTCGGCTATGTTAAGAGCTTGCACCCCACTTGCTTTCAATCAGTGCGAAGGAGAGGAGCCGGAGGTGAAGCTGCGTGACGATGGCATCCCTCTCCCCCTTCTGGAGCAGCAATCGCCAACATTGAAGCCCCATCCGAGATTATGGTTGTCTTTCAGCTGACAATGGCCGCGCCTTCGTCATTGTCGGAGGGTTATGAAGTGAAAAATGAAAGATAGCGGATTTTTTTTTTATTACTCCCAGTTCGCCTTCTCACTCTTAGTCCGACACTTTCCGTCTTTATTTTTATCTCTCTGTCAAGCTCTCGTCGTCCTTCTCTCTTCTTCATTTGAAAAGCTCTCTGGCTCTCCTGTCTACCCCCTTGACACCCCTCCTCCTTCTCTCTCCCTACCTTTCGCCCTTCGCCACCGGGCATTTTTCCCGGTTTAACGTTCTCTCCCGCGAATTTACAGCCTGTGTAGGCTTCTGGAATTCGCGAGCCTCCATGTTGCTGCGTATAGACATGGGGTGTAGAAGGGCGGTACCACTTGGAACCTACTGTGCATCATATACGATAGCTATAGGTATGTTTATGGGTATTAGAGCGCGTATAGGAGGTTAAAAAAAAATGAGGGAAGTCTGGAAAAAGCATAGAGAGGGCTGTTTATTTCGAAAATAATTTCGTCCGCCAGGAACGCGACTAACGCGAAAATTTATGGCGTGCACTGTGTCATATTTTAAGAGGTCGTAATCCATTTGTTTTCCCGGTACGATAAATACGTCCGTGGCAACTGTCGCTTTTCCCATGTGAAGCGCGAGAGAGCTTATTTCGCGAGCTACGTAGCGTCGCGACACTCTGGGGAGATTGTGACGAGTCGACGTGGACGATGTGTAATTCCTTTTGACCTTTTGACTGTTTGCTCCGGTCGTGACCTAGACCACTCGAGACCCACGTATTACCTGTTTGAGACTTCCGTTCACCAGGGACCTTTTCTCCGTCGGGTGCCGCACCTTCGTATTCTCTTATACGATTTGTCTGGCCGAAGGATGTGGAAGCTGCGGCTGCAGCTGCTGTCGTCCCGGAAGTTGAAATCACATGCAATCAAGATTAAAGCTTGGCTAATTTGCCAGCTCGGAGATGAATTAAAGTCCTTCCGAGTCGGAGAGTCTCTCTTGCTTTCAGCAGCCATTATCATCGGGACTAACCTTAAGTCTGATTCTGCACTGTAAAGGATGGGTCCCAGGAGCGTATATACATAAGGCCCGGCCTTACTCGTGGGCCCCATTGGAACGTCGGGCTAACCAGTGGCTGTCCTATCGGTAAACCGTCTAATTGCCATATACCCAAGACGATTAGCGAACAAAGAAGGTACAGTCGGCTATTTGCGGACGCGACTGCAGCACGACGTCGCGACCTTCGCTCTCGCTGGAAACACGAAGAACGGCTCCCGGTTTCTTGCTCGTCGTCCCGTTGCGGAGCCACCTTATTCTCATTTTCTCTACTCCCCTTTTTTACCCCACGCCTCTCGCCTATCAGCGAGCCGTAGACTCTCCCGTCTTCTCTCCTCGCTTAAACCCACTGCCATCCAGACGACGATTAACTCCATTCTGCCTCTCCTCTTCCTTTCGCTTTTACGCTCAGCCCGTCCGAACGCCCTGTAGCCAGAGCCGTCACTCTTCCTCCCCATGTACCTCGTACCGGACGCGTCATTTACGTCTCAATGAATTTTCGCCATTTGTATCGCAAACTCCCGTGGGCTTTTATTTTACATAGTTTGCTGATATATTTACTCGCCCGGTGACGATTAAAAAAATCTTTTATTCAGATAGATACTTCATTTTGAATTTCGCGCGGGCGTCACTCGAGGACATAACACGATTCTCGCATAAACCATGCGTTTATTTTTAAGCGTGAGCCTTTTTCGATCTCATCGAGAAATCACTTTGGCTTCCGCCTCCGCGCTTCAAGATCGTTCGTCGAAAGCATCACCTTTATCGAACTCTTATTGCGTTGTGCGTTCCACGCACGCTTTCTGGTACTTTTAGCCAGCGACCAAGGAGGATCTCAATAAATTCAACTACGCGCGACTTTTGTGAAAAAAACGCGGTAATTAAAATTCAAAAAATTTTCACAAAATCATCCAAACGTTTGAGTTTCCGGAAAATAAAAATCCTTTAGCATATTCAATTTTCGCAGCCCAGAGTAACGTTGCGAGTAGGTGGTTGAAAAGGTAGTCATGGCTGAATATTCCAAGTACCTCGTATGCATATGCATAACCATAGACGCATGCATGCAGGCAGATATAGATGCGACGGCTATAAGTCACGTTGCCATAGGACGGCAGGGATCCCGGAGTCTATAGGGAAGCCAAGAACGGTTGGTTCTCTCTATAGTAACGATAGCCTTCCCTTCCTCTCTCCTCTCCTTTCCTCCGTCCTCCTCTTTTCCATCTCCACCCTCTCCTACCTCTCGCATAAGCGCGCCTCGGCAAAAGGTAGAGAGGCCTTGCTGTTTGCCTCTCTTGTCCTATAGTCCTGGTCATCCGGGACTATAGTGGCTAAGGTGGCCCCCGTACTAAGAAGGCTAAGAAGGCTAACGCTAAGGAGCCAGTTGATTCGCGACCGCCAACCAGGCAACACTCCAATCTCTTTGTCTGGCGAACGCGTGCATGTGCATGTACACGCATCTATAAATAATCGTACGACTACCGAGTTCTCCAGTCGGACTGGCGACATCCTCGCCAATTCCTTATCGCCGGCACAGACGATCTTGGCCTTTGTCCTCGGCCGGTGCTTAGGATCTGCGTCCTTTGATAAATTCACGGTCAAGGACAGCCATCGGTATCCGTCATCCTACCTTGGGATCGGTTATCGATTTACTTCGATCGATCGGCTTCGTTCGATAACTGTGACAGTACCCTCGGTGCCTCGTTAATAAGCGTGGACGCGGAACGAAGCTCTGAGATATATCATTGGATCGAATATCACTCGACGATGTTTTCAGGAACTGGCTTATGGAGCGTTCTTATGTGCGCGATCGATCGTCGAAGTGCATCGGAATGATTCAGTGCGATCATTACGAAGGATCGTCGCGCAGTGAAAATCTCAAGGTTGTCGTCGACGCGATGCTTTTAAGTGTAGAAATATTATAGTGGCGCCAATCGGTATTGACTGGTCGATTAAACGTTCTTGGAGTAATAGAATTTTTTCATACGTGCACCGATCGAACCGTCTCCCTTGAGATTTATAGGCGTCGGGTGCAGGACGCCTGACGTCGCCAAGTATCTAAAGTCGTACATGTACTGTTTTCTGTATCGTTCATTCGCTCGTGGTGAAACTCTTGTACGGATCTTTCATACCGAATCAAACTGTATATCTGCATCTTGCATCTCGTGTAGATGCACTATAGAAGCAACGTAAGAGCAATATAAGTGCGATAGAGGAGCTGTTAGATGAGCAGCTAACGTCGTTAAGAAGGCGTGCGCTGCCACGACTGAGCTTTCTCCAGACAAAATATGAGCTCTATATTTAACCCAGAAGAATTTTCGAGTACAGCATCGAAACTAGTCTGGATACGTGCCGCGTATGGCCGCACGCGTGATTTTCGCACATGCGAATCTGATTCTCGTGGTGAGAAGAGGGTCTGCTACGGAAGAGCTACGGTCTGCTCGCTTTGAGGGACCCAGTCTAGTCGGGGGGGTCGCTACCAGTCCTAGTTGGACTGTACCTGGGGTCAGCTTTAATACCGGCGAGATCCCCATGACACCGGATGAAAAATGTTGATCACGAAGTACACGACGATCCTACTCCAGTCGACGAATCAGCATATCGTCAGGTGAGTCCGTAGGAGAGAAGATGAATGAGCAAGATGAGAAGATGAGAGGTAAACGTAGGAGGACGAATGATAACGAACGGGGACTCGTTCGGTTAGCTTCTGTTTATCATTAATCAGCACTCTTAATTGATACTCGGCACTCTAATTGGCAGGGGGCTTTAATTTCGACTATTAATTTTCGAGGGTATACCGGGTTGTCTCACCCCAGGGAACAGAAATGGTAACTACACTGCTGCGGACTGAATGGATGGATCAGGTATACATATATATATGGCCTATATAGTATATACGAGGCCGCGGCAATGTCGAAGGAGAAATGGCGGAGGGGCTGTATAAGGGCGAGATGAGAATTTCTTTGAATACCAAGGAATAAGGATTTCGTATTCAGAAACCGTTCGATGCATATTTAAGCTTTAAATTGGTCCCGGCACCCGACATGCCAGCTACAGGCTACGCCAATGCCGTCTCCTTTACTCTGCTCTGGCTGCCTGCCGGCTGCCTAACGTTTAGGGATTATTAAATTCAGCATGAAAAACCTGAGGATTCTTGAGCGAGACTCGAGAACCCGGGGAGATTTTAAACGGGGACCGTCTATTCTCTCCTCTCCTGCTTCTTTACTCCCCTGCTTCTCTCCTCGCTACAGGCCAAAACCACGTGCTGAACCGTGACTCGGAATAAATTCGATAAGAATTCGCCGTGATTTCGAGGAGAGAGCAACGGAGCCAAAAGATCGAGGAAGAAGGCTGAATTTCCACCTGATCCTTCGATCTCCTGCGAGTATCCCACTCTCTCTCTCTCTCGTGAAGCTCCTCGGAGATGAGATCCCCGCGTGTTAAATGTTCTTACAGTTTTTCTCAAGCTTCGAACTTTTGTCGTCAGGTTTATTTTTATCATACCAAACTTCAGTCCCGCCACGTGCAGTTAATCCTAAACTTTCTCCACGGCAGGCCAGTCCGCGAGTGTCAAGGGGATGCTGGATAGGTCCGGGTCACCTGTTCTCCTACCGGCAGACGTACTAAACCACCTCCCTTTAAGTTCTCTCTCAAGTCCCGTCTCCAGCATCCCATTACCCCTATAGCTATAGTGCGTTCGACGAGACGCGTCCTGTAGGATCAAAACGGCTTCGGAGTTCCTTATGAGAATTTTCTTTGTGTTTTCTTTCGGGCGAATAAACCTGTCACCATCCTTTTCCCTGCAACTGGGGTCGTCGTATACCGATCCCGTGGGCCTATTGTCGTGAAAACTTATTAGAAGGAACCCCGCCACTTAATAATGCCTCGAGTGTCAATATAAGAGGGCTACGAGACTTATACCTTCTTGGGATGCTTCCCGTGCGGCGTCTATGCTACGAGATACATGGATGATACCAAATATCGTTTACCGGACTAGGGGCTGATCATCCAGATAATCGTTTACCCTTATTACTCCCATTTGCGTTTACGTCCACGAATATTTTTCACTCGCAGATAGTGACCCTCGTGCGTTGTAATGGTCGCGCCTTTTTTTTTGCTACAAGGGATGCAATTCGAGGAAGGTCCGTATAAACTTGTCTACTACCCTGTGTGCGATCCTTGGTTCGTTCAATTAAGCTCGATTGAGAAAATTCTACTATAACTCCTATACCTATATACAGAACTTTATATATATCTTTCTTGATAACACATGACTGTGTACCGCAATGGAAAAGCTCGTTGTAAATCTTTTTTCTTTTCTTTTCTCTCCACTTCCTTCCTTCCTTCCTTCCTTGGCACATACTTGGAAGGACAAGGCCACTAATGAAAGGGAAAAGGAATTTATCGGCGATATAAATCGAAGCTGCTCTCTCCTTTCTCTCTCCTCCTCGCTCTGCTCTGATAGATCGTGTAATATGTTCGGAAGGATGTCGAGTCCGATACGGGCAAAAAAATGAATCATGCCTTTTATTGGCTTTTCTCGTGAAGAATTGCTTTGCCATTTTGGCAGCCTCTCTCTCTCTCTTTCTCTCTTCATATTCCTATCTCCCTCTTAATTCTAGTACGTATCCTTTTCACTTTTTTCTTGTGTCCTCCTGTGTCCGTCTCTCTTCCTCTCCTTTTTGCTCGATCCACGGCAAACACGACGGTCGGATTAATTAAGCAGCAAGGATACACTTGACGCTGCAGGGATCCTTGCATCCCCTATGTACTAAGCGTGCCCTTTCATCGTTCACTCGGATATTCCTATAGGCACTGGTCAGCCCTGTCTATGTACCACCATTCATATATATATGCCCTCTTATGTATCATCGATATGTACGTTTTATTGCTCTTTGGTCGATCTTGTTCACGTACCCTTATAGAGATCATCCTATCTCGCCCACACGAGTGGATCTAGTCAATGATTTTATATTCCTATATATGCATACGCTATGCGTAATGGGCACGAGTCTCGAGAGGCATTTGGCCTTGGTGTATCTTTCAATCTCACGGGCTCGCTGCCACTTTATTTTTGACTCGTCGTGACACTCGTGCCAAGATACCTCAAGAGCCCACGCAAAAATCACAGGTATAGCCCGACTGTGGCCTACCTATAGAAATCGACTTGAAAGGAATTGGGGCCAAAGCTACTGCTCGTCGAGCGTCCCTCCGGATATTTCGTATTTCCATTATCCGTAGGCAGGAGGCTGGATTCTGACTCGAAGCTGCGCTCGCTCGTCTGTTTCCACTGGCAACGCCGTACCGAAAAGTCTCTCTCGCGGAGAAGAAAAAAAAAAAGAAAGTTTTATCCCAGCGCACTCCGGAGCTTTCCACAAATTGCCCGAGGCAGGGCCCACCTCGGTCGCTGGTTGGCTGGGTGTCTGGCCTGGGTCACTGGCTTCCAGGGTGGCTGGCTCTGGCTGGTTACCGAGCCTACTACGTATAGGCGGACGAACGTCAATGCTTACTTTTTAATTAAAAGTTTCACATTTAAAACACCCTCTCTGACTCATTTAGCCCGGTTTGTCTCGCGGCTTCGGTGACACGATGAAAGATTCATGGCTGTCGAGCCTTATACCGGGTGACTCCTGTGGTCTTTGTATACTCGCTTGTACTCGGCTTCCCCATACGTCCTATAGGAACTTTTGGGTAACAGGTTATATATCTACCCCCTGACCCTTTCTGGCTACGGCGGGAGCGGGGGGGGGGGACGGTTAACTCCGTAACATCCCTCCTTCCACTTTTGAGTTTTCTCCCTGATACTCTGACGCACAGCATCCCTTGGGCCTCAAGTTCGAGATTCTCGCGAACCGTTCTCTTGCTATTAAACCCTTGGGGTAAGACCCGGCACTTTGCTCGGTACACTCGCTAATTAAATTATTCTGAAACAGCGGAGTTGCACCCGGACCTCCTCGTGCGTTCACGTGCATTCGCGTATGCCCACGCCTGTCCCACGCTGCAACCCCCTGGACGTCCCGCGTACGTCACTCCACCAGTAGTTAAGGATCTTCTTGTACGCATGGAATATTTTCTTGGAGCAGACGCTAACACGTATTGTCCTTATGGTAGACCCGGTTGAATTTGAAAAAGGGATGTCCTCGTTGAGACGTCTCCGGGACATGGCTGTGTAGAGACGAAAGGAGATAATTATCTTACTCTGAATTATCTCCCGTGCTTCCCATGCAAAAAAGACGTCGAGAAATTTTACGAGAACGAAATACGAGAGGGTTATTTCATACTTGACGCGATTTTTCGAAAGATGGCGACGGCGACGTCTCTTCCTGAGAGAGGGACTCCGTTTTGACAGGGAAGAGAGAGAGAGAAACCTCAACGAGAAATGACAGATAAGCTGCGAGGAAAATGGTTCGCGGGACAGAGAACAAATGGTTTGGAAGATAGCGAGAGATGCTGTAGCGCTTTTCGAACTCTTACTTCATCCTTATCTTTATCTTCTGTTCATCTTCTTCGTCGTTCTCTTTCGCCTTCTACGCTTCTCTCCGCTACTGCGCGTCGCCCACTGTCATTTACCACCGCAGTCGCCAGGAGGCACTGGCATCGCCATACAGATCGGATAAGCGCAATCCCCGTAATCGTCTGTCAGCTACAAATAAGACAACGAACGGATGCCGAGGAAATTTATCAGACGTCGCGACGCTCCGGGAAAACCACGTCTGACCGAAACTCGCCGATAATGGACGGCACTGGCCTCGGGAACGTAATCTCTCCTCTCTTTAACCTTATTCATTCGTCTTTCGGCATATTACTTCTGAAACTCTCTGACATTTTCATTTGGATCTGCTGATTAATGTAATGGGATACATCTGTTTTATAGGAACGAGAAAGAAAAAGTATAGGTATATATCGAAGAGCCGACGATCGATGTCTTTATGAATTTATTTACGTAATACGTCAGTACGTTGAGCCACATGTTTCATTTCGCTAAAGATAAATAAAATGTAACGTGTTTTTACGTCGAGTTCTCTGATAAATTTTTTCTCGGTTATTCAAGACGAATCCAAGACTCTTGAAGTGTCTCGTCGATATTTATTTAACAACCCCTCGGAGGAG
The DNA here is from genome assembly GCA_036026315.1 of Trachelus stipa. NCBI lineage: Eukaryota > Metazoa > Arthropoda > Insecta > Hymenoptera > Cephidae > Trachelus > Trachelus stipa. Next base: position 276,527 of record JAYRCB010000470.1, read on the forward strand.
CGTCGCGATGCCCTCGTGACTTCGGTACCTTCGTTGGGATCCATGTTAATCCCTAAAAAATGTACACCTTTTATCCAGTCACCGGTGGCTCGAGGTTCGAATCGCGATTCGAGGTAAAATATTTTTCTTCCGGCACTTTATCCTGTCCTCGCTTTCATCGCTTTCACCTAACCTGACCCCACCGCATGGTAGTTCCTTTCTCAAATTTATTGCTATTTTCTACCCGAGTCTCGGAACACCTGAGCTCACCCCGCAACACCCATTGCATAATGGCCGATACTCTCGGCTGTGTATATTGGCTGAAGTCACCGATCCCCCTCTCTCCCACGTCCCTAAGATACTTTGCATCCTTTTTACAACCTCCATTCTCCTCCTCTGCTTCCCGCGTCTCATACAACGTCGACGTCTTCCACTTTAACTGGTGTTTCTACTTTTACCTCTGATGACCCCCTATAAATAGCCGATTATTACTCATACTCCGATAATATCTTTGAAACGGCTTTTTACACGGCTGTGGAAAACGAGTTCAACAAACAAGACTCGAGCCGTGAGTCAAGCGCCAGATCTAGGGGACTCCTTTTCGTTTAAAGCCATAGAAATATGGCCCTTCGTTTAAAACACATTGTACTCGTAGATACGTCTATATACGCCGAGCAACACGAAACCATTGCGTGGCTACGTTCTCGCGCTGGATGCGTCGCGACGCTTTTTTTTTTCTCATCGCGATCAAAAAGCGTGACACGTAGTTAACGTTTCTTAATTATAGCTCAGACGACACATGCGAAACGCATCGGACGTCTAATTGGTCGAGGCCGTGTGGGATCGAACAAAGGAAAGAAATTACGTACCATGTATACAGTATTTATGGGGGTATAGTCGTACGAGTAATTTTTCTTTTAATCGTACATACGTGACGATAATTACGGTTAGGACATTTTCAATGCGGTTCGACTTGTACGTTCCTCTGGGACGGGTATACTACGTTCGTCGATACTTTAACCGTTCCAGCTAGGGAAAACTCGAATGGGAAAAGTGATAAAGTTTTACGTTGCACAGCCTGTCTCGTATTGGCACCGGTGTCTGATTGCATCCACCAGTGACGTATATGCGCTACGTTCGAGGATGCCATTGCGTTTACTATATACGCATTGCAGCTGTATTGGGTCGATGTCTTTCTTTTGAGCTAAATAAGGAGAAAATGCAAAGACGTTGCAAAGCAGAGCGTATCGACGTTGCGACTATCAGTCAAATATATTCTGTCAGGTAATTTTCACGTATCCGACGTTCAGTTCTCTGTGACTGGGATAACATAACGAGGAAACTAGCCTAACTAACCAACCACTGGGAACAGTGACGTGTGTGTATATACATAGGTATAGTCTCGCTCTTGATATTTGTTTTCTCTATGTTTCCCCTCATTTAGATTATTCTGAACTTTCCAAGTGCATCGGATGCCATTTCTCCTAACGTCGATACGCACGCTTTGATATAATCTCTAGAAATTTTCTCTCTTTCTCTCTCTCCTCTCTCCTCGTCTCGTTAGTTCTCTTTCTAATGCTCTCGATTCATTCATCGGCTTTCCGGTCGCACGTGATGCACGCACGTTTTACGTATGCACGTATTATATGTATATATGTAAACATAGCTCGAATGCCATTAGCATTATCGTTTTGGCATTGTTCGAGTTCTTCGTGGCAATAGGGAATTTGGTCCCGTGGGGAATGGCGAGTATGGAAGGTGGTTTATGTTGGTCTCCGAAGGATTAAACGAGGTAGAGAGATATGAGTAAAGTGAAGGTATAGAGAGGAGAGAGGAGAGAGGGGGGGGGGGAGAGAGAGAGAGAGAAAGTGAGAGAGAGAGAGAGAGAGAGAGTCTAGAATGAAATAGTAGGGACGTCATTGCGCGTGCGTTCTAACCGTATAGCGGCGTCCCTGTCTACGGAAGATTCGAGCCCCCCAGTCTGTCCTCGTACGCGGTTTATGCCGTCGCGACGCCAGTGCGACGTCGACGGGCGTCCCGGCCGTCCGACGCTCCCGCGTCCTCATCGTAAAGACGCGCATCAGTGGCGTCCTTGTGTGTATCTCCTTGAGTGCAATATTCTAACAGCCGTACGTCTTAAATAGGAGCCTCTGAGTTCGCGTGTACGCGTTAGTAAATATTTTCCGAGACTCGAGAGGGATTTATTTTCGCGAATTTTCATATTATTATTAAATCAATTAATTTTTATCTCCTCAAAGGATTTCGACGCAGGAGTTACAAAAATTTAGTCAGACTTCTATTCGTTCTTTTTTTCCCTTATTGTCATTGTCATGTAGAATTACACGCGGAATTGTAAAAGATATATTTTTAGAAAAAAAATTAATAATTATGCAATGAATAATGACCACATGATACAATCATAGATTCATCGAACTATTTTATCGGAGAATTTTCATCGATTTAACGATAAGAAACGTTCTTTAAATCTTGATAAGCACTGTTCCGCATGATTCGTATTATTGTATGTAATACTTTGTTAATCGGACCCATTATACAACGTGGAGATTTTATTCATTTTTCTGTTCTCTCTTCTCCATTATATTTATGGTTCACGGAGGAAATCTGTACTCTGCATCCCTGTAGCAAAGGGTGTTTCAAACTACCTGTAAAAACTTTCTCAATTGCTCCAGATATGAATCTCAGCCTGTTTCTCATATGAAAAAGATTAACAAGTCCGTACAGTCCGGTTGTGAATAACTGTCCGCGCCTGGTAGCTCGACGATATTTCGACCGATACCCAAAAGCCACACCCTGTAAATTCGAAAATAGGCGGCAGTCTCGTTTGTAATTTGAAAAATTCACACACGACGTCGAGCCCACCCCAAATCGAAGACACGTCGTGTCGTCCGTTCTTGGATGCTGGGACGGAGAGAAGAGGAAAAAAAAAGTGGGAAAAGAAAAATAACACGACGTGACTATCGCTCGACTATCTCGTCACTCGTAAACCTAATTTCATCCGGTCGACTTGTCTTTACCCGGTTGCACAATCGAAGCGACGCTTCTTATTTCCCCATTTCTTTTATCTCTTCACTGTCTCCCACCATCGGGCACGCGTCCCTTCCCGACTTTATTCGCCCGTGCACACACCTGTTCCAATTCAGGCACGCACGTTTCATTGCGGTGACGCAATTATTTTCAATAACAGTTCGAAATTGACACGGGATTCACTGATTTCAAAGCGCTGGATGTTCCCGACTATATTCACGTCAGATCTGGACCATTCGAATGGGGAAACACCTGTTGTCAGAAATACTGTACGAAACTATAGAATCGTCGAAAGTGATTTTTTATATGAAAAATTTTTTATTCTTTCATAATTAAACAATTATAACCTGTCTTTTGTATAATAATAATCAGTCGAAAATCATCCCTCTCGAGTCTCACCTATTTAGTAATAAAATCCAGTGGCTCTGTCCAAATTTTCGAAAGTGCTTATCAGCGTTCCATTTGGTGCTATTTCACTGTCCTTTATTAGCTCTTAAAATTCCTAAAGTGCCCGGGAGACCCTAAACCGATTCCAAGTGATTTGAACTCGATGATCCCCGTCGCGGTGGGCCCAACGGGTTATTTCGCCTAAACGAAGTGCGAGCCTCTTCGTCGACCCGTAAACTCTTTATAGCCCTTTATCGAGATCGTTTTACGAGGGTGAATAACCATGCTGCCGCCGATTATAAACAACATAAACAGCGACATACTCACCCTCTACACGAATCCCAGTGCGGTGAGGAACAGCGGGGGGAACCGCACGAGCACCCGGGGTCGTTACGCTGAAATTGGCGTCAAGAGGTAAATAATTAATCACTGTGAAATCAATAATATTGATCAACCTTTTCCCCTCTTTCTTATTATTTTTTTTTTAAGAAGACGTACAACCGGGAGGTTAATAACCAAGTCATGGCGGAAAATCGATTTTAATCAACAGTTAATATGAAATATGATAGGAAAGTGGAGGACAGTCAGGTACCCACGAAGCCCTCCAGTTTATTCTTAAGTAAGCTCCTTAACGTAAGCAGCTTAGTCTCGACTCTGTGAACGGAGCGTCGATGCGATTCGTTATTATTATTATTTTTTTTTTCACAAGGCACGAGACCTCTCGCCCTTGGCAATCTCGCGAACCACCCTACGAGACGACCGGTGAGTGTCGCGAGAGCAACCACCAAGCGCGACGCCTCCCCTGGGTTTCCCTTTGAACAGCCCGAACAGCCCCTAGAGTGAGCAGCGTGAATGCAGCGAGCAAAACGCGGAAGATTCTAATGAACGGCATTTTTTTTTTAATTTTCATCCTCTTCTCCTTTAACCTCACCTCTGTCTCTCTCAAAGTACCCGACTGCTAGGGGGGTCAAATGGCGCTTTAACGTCATAACCGAAATGCCACTCTAGGGCTCTTCACGTTACGAGTGAGTTAACCACTGTGCAGCCAGTACTGTTTTGAAGCTCTGCATTCGTCCCTTGTGCTCTGCACTGGTATTACATGTATGCACGTATTGCGTAACGTACTGTTGCACAAGGGCGCGCACGTGGGCATTCGGCTGAATTCATCAAGCGAATTAACCGGTGCACTCGACATTCAGTTCAATTTACGCTTCTCCTCCAGACTGTTTTTTCTGGCTTTTTGATCTTCTCGCCGGTGATAACGACACTCGATCCGATCTTAGCCTTAGGATATTTCAAATTCAATTGAAGTGTACACCCTGTACACTGGCAGGGTTGTTATCTAATGTAAGACTAAAATGCTCAGTCGACCTGACCTTTGTCGCTGGGAAAATGATTTGCAATCACCCTCCACGGTCTACTAGGGGTTGCGGAAATTCACTAAGGAGGAGCAAAGGGACAAGGCCGTGTCTCATCCAGCGGGGACGAGAAACTTTCTCGAAATCAATGCGGGCCGCCCGGAAACTCTTGGGGGATGATCCGCTCTTTTCGGGTGATAACGAGGAGACGACAGGAGGGTCGGGAAGATGGGGCGGTAGATGTCGAAGGAGGGAGGAGAGCACTGGGACGTTTCTATGGGGCGAGAGCTTGCGAAGGGTTGAAAGGAAAATGTGAGAGAGAGGGAAAGAGGGACACGGAATGTCTTCTTTGAGAAGCAGAAAAAAATCTGTCGACCAATCGATGAATTTCCAGACGTTTCCGGACTCGGTCGAAAATTTAGCCACCCCTATTTCGTATCCCTCCCGGTTATCCAAGAACGCTCTTGGGCCACCCTTTTAGATTCCGTAGTAATGGACTCGGTGGCATCCAGTCATACGGACTGGACTACTAGGAACACGTCTACTGTCTCCACCCACGGGGCCAGACTGGAATCTAATATACCGGGTGACGTCAGACATCCACAGGGGAGAAACAGACCGTGGAGCTACTTAGTGCGTGAAGTGTCGCGTGTTACCTCGGGTAACCGAACCTCACTTCCACTTCGGTCTCACCGTGAAACCCAAGAGTCACTCTTTGGCTTCGGTTTCTCCTACCACGTACCCTCCTCTCTTTCTATCTTGTTGGTTATATGCGTACAGTTGCCTGTTACTTCTTACCCTGCACTCTCTGCTCGCTCTCTCTCTTTCTCTCTCTCTCTCTTTTTCTCTCTCCACTATATATACTCTTGTATATAGTACGTACTGGTACACTTTGCATGTACGGTAGGTACGGTACATCGTATTAGACATTGCTGAGGTGCATCAGGGAAACCGGATAGTTCCTGTGGCTAGTCGCCCACACTTCGACGACCTCCTGAGGGTCTTCTTAAAGAGCGCCGTTTTGCGAGATCGCCATTTTGGTAACAGAGAGAGAGAGAGAGAGAGAGAGAGAGAGAGAGAGTAAGAAATTCAAGTAGGTACATGACAATTAGTATTATCGTTAAGAGTTTATTGGGAGTCAAAGAAATCATCTATAGAAAATGGAGATGATCACCGAACGCTGTTACTAGGAAGATTCATGATTTGGTCCTATGGGTATACGGCGTGGGAAGTGACGTAACTTGGAGATGAAAGAACTCCTAGTCTTTTACTTAAAATATGGCCTTGTTTTTCGCTTGGGAGGAACCGCAGTGGATTGGATATTAGTAGGAACTTTTTTTTCTTCCTGCCCCCCCCGGTCAAGAAAAATTGGAAAAGTTTTGTTTCCACTTTTACAGAGATGCCATATACCAACTGATGAGTTTGGTTCTAGCGGTGCTATGATCGCTGACCGGAAAATCTCTATCGTTCTCGAACGCCTTGGACTTTTGTATCTACTCCTCTCACTCGTTCCATCGCCTCTCTTACACTCGGGTACAGTCTATGTCTCGCAGTCATTTTTCAACTTCTTAACTTCCGCTTTTTCCCTGTTCCCGCTGCCGTCTTTTCTCCGCGATGAAATAACAAGACCGAGAAGAATAGTTGCTGGATTCTCATTCCTCTGGCACATCGTCTGTCCGTCTCTCTCTAACGCGCTTAACTTCCTATATCTCCCTCTCTCTCGCACTCACGGGCGACATAGGAAACTCTAAAAATTCAAGGTCCACAGATCCTTTCGCTTTATCGGAACTTATCGCTGTGTTTACCTATCGACCATGTTTCTTCCATAGGGTTCATTTTGAACGAAACGGCCCTCCCTACCGTGTACGCACGTCCTTTACTGGTACGGACTTAACCAGAAATTTACATGCTGCTAAGACGTATTGGCTGAATTCCAATTGTAATGAGGCTACGCTGCGACGTCTGGAATTGGCTTTGGGCTAAAGCTCGCGCTTTGAATACGAAACCTGAGGAGCTACGTAGTAGGTACAGTCTGTGTCTATCACGGTGTCTTGTTTTAACCCACTCGACGTTACTTCACTAAATCTCTCCAAGCCTCGCACGACTTTACAAGGAAAATTTCACCCCAGGAGCTACCCTCTCGTTTCGACGCTATGACAAACTCCTTTTCCCATCGCGTAGCGTCCTACCATTCATTGCCTATCTCATTCCCACCGCCCGAAAGCTTTCAGGCGGCTTTTCAATTTGCGATCCGACGACAGTCTGTCACCACTCCGAGCGCGTACGATTTCCCTGGTTTAGCAAGGGTTGTGCAGCCACTGTAGTCATCGGGACGTGCACGCTAAGCGGTCGGCTCATTAATACGTAAAACTGCAAGCGCCGTGCCACGTGTTGAGAACCTTCCGTCGTCATGGAAACCCCCATCTGATCTCACAGACGACCAACACGCAACACACCCTTGGTAGCAGTGAACGGCAGTGGCAGACTCCAAGGCATTCTACGTTACCACTACCATAGACTACAAGAAGAATGTCAACTGTCAAACGCACAGGACAATACATTGTACCTACCTCGCCCTCTTCGACTTCTCTGTACCCTCTGTACGAAGCCCTCTGAAGCCACCCTTATACCGACGTACCCGTTTTTTACATGCGAGCCAACCAGACCCAACCCCATACTCAACCCCAGTACCATTCTAATGCACTGAACTCTCTATGACTATCGGTCTAAATCTTCTTTGACAGCGAGAAGACGTCGACCCCCTTGTATAACCTTTGTTTCGATCCGTGTAATCGGCGTACATAAGTATATGGAAGTCATTTTAAGGGATGATCTTCCTTGGATCGATTGCCATTTAAGGGATCGTTATTTTGTTTCAGGAGCGATGTCTTCCTGGAACCGTATCTACAGCAGCACGGAACTGTTCAGGTGGTCAGTTCACCCAGCACACCCCCGCCCAATCCCCTCCAGCATCATCAACTTACGCAGCTACATCATGTACAGGTACGTTCACCTCGAGTGGCTCGTTGGTGCTGTACTTATTTATATGGTTATTTATTCGTGCGCATGCGCCTTGTAATAATCTCGTGTCATTCAACCGTAAATGATTCGCCGTCCATCAGACGACCAACCAATTCCGCTTGGTCCGCGGTACCTGGCACCAGCATCCTCCCGTTGCAGGCCGCCGAGGTTGTTTCGCGTTTCCAATGTAATTTAATTTGAAATGCAGACTGACACAACGGCAGTTCCGACTAAAGGGATTAAACGTGAACGTGCGACGCGTGCTGAGCGCAGGGCTAATTGCAAATCCCTTAATTGCCCGTCACGAACAAGTTTACAACTGACGCGTAGCAATGATACTGGTTACGGGAAATTTTTTTTTGTTTTTTCGTAACAATTGAGGTAGATGGAAAAGAAGAATTTGAAAAAGAAAATTGACACCAATCGTAACACGAATATATTTATATATACCCTCTTCAAGAACCGTCCAGTGGAAAAAGCTATGCGTGGGCTGGCTACTGTATACCTACCCAGGGACCATAGAGTGGGATTAGCATTGATATATCGATGCTAAAGCATGCGGAAATCGGACCGGTCTAACTGCGATAAAAAAGAACTGATCTGAAGTATACGTGTGACCGAACGATAGAGCCAGCGATCAATCTGGATCAATCAAATTGTACGGGGATATAGCGTCGAATGGATTTTAGAAAAATAACCACCTAGCCAAGGGATGACTGATCGCGAGTGAAGTGGATCTCCATGGCTGGTCGAAGTTTTTTCCAAGTTGAATTTTCATGACAATGAAAAGTCCACTTTTTAAACATCGACTCGGGTAACTTGAGAGTCTTGCAGGGATCGATACGCCGTTTTTACTTTGCCGCCTTACGTACCCCTGCATTGTATCTCTTGTTATGGCGATTTCATTCTCTCCTTTTTGTCCCATCCCATCGGGTCTGGCTTTCATTGTAAAAATGTTTCAGCTCGAAATGCCCAGGCCCAATATCGTTGAGTAACGTCAGCCCCCACGTTGCGTTTCTATGGGGCGTACCGATAAAGGCTGTGCACTGTAGACGCATAGACGAGAGTACGCGGAATGGCCGTATAGTGGCGCTGGAATAAATCGGGAATTGGCATTGGCTGCAAATTGAGATAACCACCCTGTTCGGGAGCCGCCGTATAAAGCCCATGGGAATATAATGTGGCATTAGAGTGTATTGTCAGCGGGTCCCTGGGGAGGATTTACACCCCATGAATTGCGGCTTAAGGGACTGATTCGCACGAAATTTCCATATTTATCAGTATACACGTAACTGCGGTATACCTATCTTCACAGTGACGTATATATCTAGTGTGACGAACCTTGTGACGTTGTTAGGTAATGAATTCCTAATTAGTTCCCACGATCTCGATTACATTACCACGTTATAGCGGGAGGGTAAGAAATGCGTGATCAATGCGATAGCCCTATAATGGGAAGATCTCGCGATTTAAAAGAGTGAAAATCTTTCGTATGCACTTTGACCTCCGTGCGCAGCTTCCTTTGTCGTAAAACGACAGTATGGCACTTGGGTCCAATCTCGTTCGCCCACTCGTTCGCGACCAGGACGGATGGAAATGGAAAATTGACCATTTCCTGAAAAAGATCATCCCACTAGTCCGATTCCCATTCTGGAAATCGTATCCCTTTATTCCTTTCGTCTAGACGCCAGGATGACTTTCATACAGCTTTATGAAAAGGTCTCCTGCGGACTGGCTGCTGATAAGAGGAGATAGCGAGTAAGGTGGAAAGAGATAAATAATAAAGAAGATAAGGAAACAGATGGAAAATGATAAAACTACAAAATCTTGATTCCAACGCATCGAGATAACGGGGGGGTGCATTATGTTTCAGAGTGAAGAGTCGTTATCGTCGGAGGGATCGGGCAGTTCAGCGGGATCATCTGGATCATCGGAGGATTCGGGAAGCGAGGTGGCATGCGACATCACCCTCATCGAGAGACTCATCCGATCTCATCCGATCTGGTTTCTTCCTGGGATCCAGAGGGCTGGTGCCTTCCACTTGTTGCAGGGCAAGGAAGAGGGAGTGAGTATCGTCAGGAGACCTTGATTAGACCCTCAAATAATCGCATCCCTTTCGGTCTGATCCCATCCCTGTCTTCCTGTTACACATCGTCACCCTCCGTGTCTCTTTTATACACTGGTCTATATGTATAGTCGACTCAACCCTTGCAATCACTTCCTTCGATTCCCACCGCTGATCCCATTTTGGCTGAACTCGGCAATTCGATTTAGGTTATTTACGATAGTCTCCCTCTTCCTCCCCTCCCCTCCTCTCTCTTTCTCCTTAAAAGAACTCTCAGGTAGTACCTACCAAGCAGTGGTAAATGCCACGTGCGCCAAATGAAATGGTGTCTCCATCGTTTGGCAGTACCCTCAAGACATAGACTGAACTCGAGCGCGGAGCTCGCTGCCACCCGAAAGGGTTGAATTGCATCGCGGCATAGCACGCCGACTATTTGGCTAGAGTCGAGCATCTGTTTAATACGCAGTAAACGTAATGGGCAATGGGACTCCTGAAATATGACGGTTCGATTCTTGGCGACTGTCCAATTCTACAATCGCCAGAGTCATCGGTAGACTAGTAGGTGCACTTTCTGAACTCTCTGAACTCTATGCACTTTGCATCTATATACTGTACTGTATGGGGGCGGTGGAGGGGGGGCTTATATCCGGGTACCCATTAACTTCAACTATATCTAAGGTCGTCATTTCTCTGCTCGTTTATTTATACGCGATTCTTGGTACCGACAATGCGTTACGGGTCTGCTACACCGTGCTGGATGCATTAAGTCGATGCACCCGTGAAATTGTTCTCAGTGGGAGGAAACCAAATGGAAGGAAAAGAGAAAATGTACACTGGTGTAATATTAGAGAACGACACCGTTTTCTAGATCGTCTGACTTCTATCGCGTTTGCCGACCTGTGAATAGATCTCAGGTCCTTATCGTTGCTGGCGTAGCACAGTGTCGAGAGACAAAAAAAAATAGATTCCTCTTGGCGATGCCAGCGTACATGTGTGCACGTGTGTGTACGGCTTGGAAAACCGTGTCAATGCCTACGGTAATACATGCCACGTGAAAGCACCTTCTTTACAAGACAATGGACGGAATTGTGGGAAATCGTTTAACTTCGCGTTACGTAAACCGTATAGAAAATTTCCACTTGGTTGTGTCCGCCGAATCGCATTCGAATCGTAATGCTGTTTTTGAGAAACGAAGAATGAGGAAAAAGGATAGAAAAACGTTCGGTTGTCATTTAAAAATGCTATCCAAGCGCAAGGAAGGTTTTACGAAAATAAAGGAAACGAATCCGGACGAGTTTTCAGCATACGTCATTATCGCTTCCGTTCTTCGGATAACCATTTTTTGCTAACTAAGCACAAAAGCTCTTATAATCGGAATATCCATGGACGAGGATAAAGAGGGAGAAAGAGGAAATGAAAGAGGAAGGAGGGACTGAGACGAGGAAAAAAAAGAGGCATCGTCAGCCGAATGCTGCATTGTTTCACGAGCGGTGCATTGTTTTCCAGCTTTGTTAATTGTTACGTACCGTTGCTCTACCCGCGCAACCCTTCGTACCAGCAATCACCACATAGCACAGCCATCCAGTCAAACCAGTCACCCAGTCAGCCAGCCAGCCACCCATCCGTCTATTTGACGTGTACTATATCCAGCCGTCCTTTCTATTCCGGAATAGTCGAATAGCTCAAGCTAAAAACAATGCTCGCTGTAATTAGTCTCTGTGTAGATGAGAAGATTGTTCCTAGTGGATGAGGTACAGTTCCTGAGAGTGGACCCAGCTTTGCTTCAAAGTATCTGAAACAATGCGCCCTGAATAGCCTTGGGAATACGTTGGAGTGTCATTTAAAATAATACCATGAAATTTGATTCTTTCCAGAATTTCGTCGTACGTCAATCCAGCCAGAGCGACACTATGGCTCTGTCTGTGAGACTCCCACCTGGAAAGGGTCCCTATATAGAGCACTATCTGATCCAGGCCAACAAGGGCAAGCTCAGCCTGGAGACCAGTGAGAATAGATTCGACAACATACCATCGTTGATCGCACATTATTCACAGTGCTGGTGAGTCCTGAAGTAGGGTGGAAATCAATTGACCAGTTGATTTCAATCGTCTGGAGACTTCAATTTGTCGTTTATTCCTATTTTGGCAAGCAGTGACGAGTTACCGGTACAGCTGACACTGCCAAGGGCTATGCGAGAGGCTAAGAACAGACAGCAACTCTCCTCCTTGGCGTTGCTCGGTCAAGAGTTCTGGAGGTATCCAATGGCGAATCCAAAACCACCAGAGAGTAGCAGCAGCAACACGTCGAGTCTTAGTAGTTTTCATGGTGGTAAGTGTAAAGAATATAATAGAGAATTTATTGCATGTTATTTTTATATAAAAGACTTTATATGCAGTGCTTGCACTATCTGTTGTAGGTAACAACAATGCTAATACACCAATCACAGAGAGTATAGTACTCAACCTGGCCCCAATATCATCCCACGATACAAGTACGTATGTTGCTTGAGAGTGAATCGTTTTTTTTTTTCAAAATTTTTCTATCCTCTTTTTTCCCTTTATTTAAACCAGCTCGATTGTATCTCGCTCGGTGGCCTCGTGGCCTCGTTTCGCTGTGAGCCCTTCGATCGGGATGCATCAAGAGGACGTTTTATTTAAAAGCCTTCTATTTTTAGGATGCACGTCGCCGACGAATACCGTCACCACGTCTACCTTTGTATCGTCGCTGCCGCGTCAACCGCGACCAACACCACCAAATACCTTGAATCTGACGACGTTCAACGAGCCCCTTGATGCAAAGAAGGTTGATAGATTGGATAAGATGTCACCTGGGGAGAAGCTGTCGCAGAAGCTGATATCCCCCAATCTAGTACAGAGTGTACGCTGTCCCTCGCCTGTAGTTCATAACGTTGAGAATAACGTTCTGAGTCCCATGGAATCCAGAATGAATTTTGAGACGTCGAGGATGAACTTCGAGACGTCGAGGACCATCGTCGATACCTCCAAGAGCTCCGTCATCGAGTTCTCCAGGAGTAACAAGTTTAGCTCGAATACCCCGACGTCGAACTTTCAACAGAATATCTCGAATTTTAATAGTCAATCCGGTACTAACTCGCCTCTGATCACTGAGGTCAGGAACACCATCCTCGAGAATCAAATACTCGGGCAGAATGTTAAGACTCCACCACCTCCCCCGCCTAGATGGGCTAAACCTGGGATTAGTCAGAGCCAGAGCAACTTCACGGTTACCACTACGGTCACTTTTAATGTTAATCAGAGCAATGAGGTCTCCAGTTCTCAGGTAAGAATCTATTTTTTATCTTAAAGATTATTTGATTACACTTGGACTATTATTTATTAATTAGAATTATTGTTATTTTGATTGTAGCAAAATACACCGTCGGATGCGAACACGTCGCTGCTGAGTCCACAGAGTGTCACGTCGACCAAGTCTTTGACTTCAAATTTGTCAAACAAGTCACCCCTATCACCGACCACACCCGTATTATCCCCTACCTCGAAGCTAGTCTCGAACGTCGGTGGAAAGACGCCAAACGTCTTGTCGCCAACGACGCCGTCAGGTACGAGCAAATCAAAGCGTCGTCGAGACCGCGAGGCCAGGAAGAATTCACAGCACTATCAAGAGTCTGACATCCTGGAGTCCTACTACAGAAGCTCTCCCGGCGATAAGATATCGGACTACGAAGATATCTGGAACACTACTGATCAGTCAAATCATTCAACCTGGTCGCCTAATGATAAATTGTCGCGTAATGATGTAGCCAGTAATTCTCAAGATCGGTTGAGAAATTCTAACGACCGTTTGGTAACTCAGGAACGTGTCGTCAGTCCCGCCTGCCCGAACGACAGGCTCGTTGGGAACGACCGTTTCATCTTGAGAAACGACAAGAGCACGGCGAACGAGAAGCTCAGTTACAAGGAGATAACGAGTCCTGAGTTCAGCAGTTTTAAACCCGTTCTTGATCTCAAAAGTCCGGAGGCTGGGTCACCGGAGGAGACAGGAATGGGAAGGAGACCTGATTTGTTATCACGAGTGTGTAAGTATATATGCTTTTACATTCTTTCTTCTCAACCTCGGTGATAAATTTCTAAACAGAATATTTCAATGTGTTACAGGCAGCGCCAATTCTCTGAACAATCCGAATACCATGACACCACCTAGAAACAAACTGGGTTTAATTCTCACTAAATCAGAGAGTAACAGCCCCTTGACACCGGAATCAAAACAGGGTAGTCCTTTCTACGCGGAACCGGCGGACGCCATTGCTCAGAGTACAGCAATAATACCAAGGAGACGTCCCAGAAATAACCCAGTATCCAGTAAATATAGACACAGTGAACCTGGTTGGCTACAAACACCAGTTGGTACGAATACCAACCAACTTCATCCAATTGATTGGGACGAGTCTGAGGAAACCGAAGACAAAACACCTCTTATATCATCCTCCGTTGACAACTTAGCTAAACGCCTAGGAACGCGCGAGGTGAAAAAAATTCCCAGAGCCAAACCCGTTCAGCCCCCAAAGGTCAGGATCAAAGTATTCAACGACACATCCTGGGCTGTCGACTCCAGCTGGGAATTCATTGGTATATATCAAACAACACCCTTTGAAGATCCTGACGAGTGCCCAATCCCGGTTTTCTAAAATTTATTATTTTGCTCCAGGAAACGAGGGTGACGACTGCGAACCTGATTACGACTGCGATGCCGATTACGAAGGCGACAGTGCGGCTAGAAAATTCCCAGACGAAGAATGCGAAAAGGACGTCATTGGCAACACCTTGACTGTTCAGAGTATCATACTGCAACGGTAATTTCAGCCGAACGGAATAACAGTACAACAGAGCAATAGGATACTATAAGAGCATGAATTCTTAAAGGTACCCTGAATTATTGAAGCCACCGGATACTTTGGATCCTCTTCATAGCGACAGGAACTCTTCGTATGACAACGTGGAGAAAAGAAACGAAAGAGAGGATACTCCTGACACAAAAAAGGATCAAGCCTATGATCCATCCGAGTGGGAAACAATGTTGGAGACTGACGAGAGCGACGTGGAACGCGTCAAAAGGAACAAAAGCTTCAAGGAACGACTGGATCCATTGCTTTGTAAGTACATACATTTTCTCTTTTGCCTAGGAGTTCTAATAAATTACACGTTTACAGCTGGAATGTCAAAGAAATTATACGTCTAGATGTAGGTTTATGTTAATTAAGCGAATTGCGCAACGGGCAGTTTGCGTAACTTTGAACGTGCCTATTGCGCATTATTGTCCTACGCAATTATCAAGGCTGTCAGTGATAAATCTTGAGCATCGTCCTAATTCTTTGCAACAACTTCGTTTCTGGAGATCCGAGGAGAAGACTCCAGCAGCCGCAAGACTGAGGATGAAAACCTGTTGAACAGCAAAGAGTATGGAAAATCGTATCAAGTATTAAGAAAAGTGCTGAAGATTGACCTCCGATTCAAAGGGCACGAACTACTATGACTGTAGCCAACTCCCTTGGGGAACACATAGCCCCCCTGATGGGGACGTCTGACAAGGCCATATTGTAGCCACAACTTCAACCCAACCCACTAAACAAGCTTACCAAATGAGACTGACGGGCAACTCTCTTGCAACACGGTCTACGTGCAGTGCTGCTCTCACTTTATCAACTATATACAGGGTGTTCTACAACGCACTAATTAAAAATAAATAATAGATCAAATTACCCAAACAACGCTCGTGCAGACGGGACATTGCTCAGAGTGCTAGTCTACTACTACTACGCATTCCGGATAAACTTTCGGGGTCACCACTGCTGACGCGGCACTCATTGCTTAGAGTCATCTCTTTATATTTCAAAATAAATTCATTAAATAACGAACAACTTTGATCACTCTGTATATATGAAAAACGATCGCCAAACAATTATAGTCAGGCAGAGAAAAATATAAATAATAAGACCAGAATAAAAAAGAGAAACAAATGAGTAAAGCTTGTGCGTCAAAGAGTCTGATAAAGAAGCCAGCTGTTGGACGAATGAGAGCTCTGAACTGATTCATCCTCTACGTAGGTGTCAGTGCCACTACATTTGAGTACTACCCAGCGAGTACTTGCCAGAAAACTGATAAGAACTATTCGCCTTTTCAATACACCGTGATATGAATTTTTCACAATCGAACTGAACGGATAATTAATTATGTCAGTTAAGGGGGTCACCTATTTACTTATTTCGCCACTTATCTTTATTGGTCTACTTGTTGTCATTGAAATGGTTTTTCCACTTGTAACGAAAATGGATAAGGATATTAGTGTGTAAATAATGGCGGGTCATTTGTTGCATAGTTAGCACTGTTACAACATAAACTCGATTCTACTTTGTTTTGGAAAACTTGAACGGAGAATTTTAGGCAGAGTAATTTATGAGTCACAAAATGAGAAAGCAAAAAAGGCCTCGGGAAATCTTTCGGAAAAGATCATTGTATCAATTTACTGATTAAACCAAGCAAATAGACAATCAAAGTTATTTGTTTCTTAAATTCACTGTTGCGTATGTTGTGACTTCAAATAACGTAACAATGTATTCAGTTATTCAAGAGAGTCGATTGATATTTATTTTTTTGAATTATTTATAAATTTTAAGTTTTATCAATTGCACGACTTATTCACTGCAGCGCACTTTCCCACGCTTTGGCGAGTTCGACTTCGATTTTATTTGTTTAGGCTTACTTTATTGACTGTATGATGTAACATTCACTTCCTAGAGTAGAGAATGACTTAAGTTATATTGAAATTTTATATACGACCAGATTAAAGTTCAATCTTTCAAAGATAGAGAATCTTGATAGTCGTATTTTTTTTTACGTGGCAAATAATCTAGCCAATGATTCTCGTTGCATCGTTCACTATCATTAAATAAGGTCGAAGCAATCACGAAGAATATGCTATATTTTTTTTTAATTTAGCAATATACATCGTTACGACCTTCTGAACCATGAGGGATAGTTTCAGGTAGATCAGTAACAACCATAAAGTTAATGGCCCATACTATAAAAATCATTCTAGGTAAATCGACCTCACAAATTGAACTTTTGATTTTTCCCTTGGGAACAACAGTGCGTCCCGTAACCATCAAAAAGTAGACCATATAATAGCCATATCCTTTTATATCTTAGCAATCCCGCTAAAATTGTAACGTCCCCTTTGAAAAAGGCGCCGGAACGTCAGGCGCCTTCAACTTCAATTTGCCCTGTTAATAATGACCCCACAGACACAAACAGGTTCTACCTATACAAATAATACTTACCACATAGGTTTACGCAGTATTAATACCTAGCACTACACTTTATGATCGAAAAGATTAACTTCGCCCATTTTTATTTCCTTATTTATCATCATAAATATACAACCATACCGTAATAAAAATATGAATTCTCTCACTTAATGAGATTATATACCGATTGTCATTAGTATCTCCAAATATGGACCTGATAATTAAAATTTTTTTCAAAATTTAAAAAGTCGATTTCCAATTTGTAATTATAATACAAATTACGCCATGGTTTTACTCCACAATTATATTAAGTATTAGTATATTTTTTAAAAACTTATTAACCGATGCACAATCAACAATATTTTGTCTTATCCACATTGGTTTCTACATACCTAGACAAAGTGGACAATGGACATTTGTTTGTAAAGATTATCGATATTTGTCACTGATGTTGAAGCATCTGCTGCTGCCTGAGACCAGAATAAGAGCCGACCTCACCGCACTCCTCCAGACCATCATTCCGCCACTCGACCTCATCCTACGTCGTCACCCGCGTACCGCAGGCTACACTCATGTTCTAAAGTGCAACAGATAGAGACGCTCCTGCTATTTATTGCTCGATTACCTTCACGAGATTTTCAACGACTTCTACTCGCTGTCAGTTTCGAACTGTTACTCGAGTCGGTGCAGTTATAACGTTCACAGTTTGACGACCCATAATTTCACTTCCATCCAAGCTCCTTTTTCCCACCACGACCACCGGACAATCTAGAGGGTGCAAGTTCACTAGTGTAACTGCTGCACCTTCGTGAGTTCAGTAAGACAACCATCTTTGTGAAGTGTAGATGTTGGTTTTATTAATTCCTGATCGAGTTTATAAAGCTCAATTCACAGTGACGATCGCAGTTTGTGAATTTATTATTTAATAGTATTTGAATAATTTTATTATTAATGACCGTGATCGCGTTACAGTATATACGTAGAATGTCTACAAAATATCGTGGAGTCTTGATTGACAGATTAGAGCTTGCCTAATCTATGACAGTAAAACACTTCTTCTTTGATAGATGAAGACTGAAGAGCTTTAATTAATTTAATACAGGATCGTTACTTAATTTCAATCTACTTAAGCCCCACAGAGCTTAAACTCGACGGCAGTTTTTGTAATTAGTGTCTCACTGTGATAATGGAACTAGGAACGTCGATCGTGATTGACTGCACCTTTGAAATGTGTCCAAGACATAAGAGATTTTGCGTCAGGACAAGGCGGGCTTTTGGAAAAATTGGAAAGTGGTTTCAAAATGTGTGCAAGAAAATTAAAAGGACCTGGGTCATTGTTGTTAAATGTAAGAGCAGAATCTTGTTCAATTGTTTCGTTCGACGAAGAGACTTTGGAAGATTATAATAAAGTCAATACGTTTATTTTAATACAATTTTTTTTCTGTTTCACAGCTCCACCTAGACTCCAAGCTCTGAGGAATCGTGACGCTGCTGGAACAGGATCCACCATCAGAGCCTATGCACTGCAATTGGCTGCTGATAAGACAACCACCTTTTCGCAGAACATTGATAACTTTATCCAGTGCACGAAGGAGGGTAAAGAAGCCAGTCCTCACGTGGTGATGAGGAACATGAGACAATTCATGTCAGGGATGAAGAACTACCTGGTGAAACATGGCGAGAGAGAATTTGAGAAGGAAGTGGAGAAAGAGAGGCTCAAGCTAAAGCATAACGAATTTCTCAATCTGGACGCCATACTCGAGGGAGTTATGATGGGCCTGGTTGTACGTCCTCTACGAGAACACGTCTATAGACTCTTCGTTGACCATTATGCTACCACTGGCTCACTTCATACACTGGCAGATAGCATTCAGCATGCCCAGGGTAAACATGTTCAGGATCTGGGAGTTCGGGTATGTATTTTCAGATACCGTAATACGAATTATTCCTTCCTGATACGATTCTCGAGTTCAAAGTTTAATATCATTATCAGCCAAAGATCATTCCACCCTCGGAATCGAGTCTTGATCGTATCCTGAGGTACATAGATCGTCTCCAAAAGGCGGACTCACCTTTGGACAAGCTTGAGAATCTGCTGGCAGCTTTTTCAACCATTTTTAATTCAGTAAGTGACACCGCAGTCTTAATATCATTTCTCATTCTTGTCTCATACATAATATATCTATTCAATTACCAGGTTAAGCACGCGAATTCTGGAAGACACGTAACCCTTGGAGCCGACGATTTACTACCCTTACTAGTATGGGTCCTAGTACGCGGTAGAGTAGTAGGCGCTGAAGTAGAAGCTGAGTATATGTGGGGCCTTCTTCATCCCTCTCTCTTAACCGGTGAAGGGGGTTACTACTTGACAACCCTATCGAGCGCAGTTCACGTTCTGAAGACATTTAAATCCAGCCAGGGAACAATGTCTACGTTAAACGTGAGTAATTCCAGAGAACCAGGCTCCTGAGTACCAGTTAGCAGTACGAAGGAGAATACTCTAGAATATCATTTTGAACTCTTATTTCCGGTTTGATTTTAGGGCTGTGGAACTCCGGATTGCTCCTCTGTTCTTCGTGTCCTCGTACCGGACGAGCTGCACGGTTCTCTAAATACCAGGACGCTTCCCGTCAGGCCAAACATGAACACCCGTGACATATGTAGGATCCTCGCGCACAAAATCAGATGTACGAATCCCCAGGACTACGGACTTTTCAAGCTGGTGCAAGGCGAGGGTAAGGAAACACGACTTGTAGTCACTGATAATCGCAACGAGAGCAGCGAAAAGGCTAGAATTCGATTTCTCGAATTGGCAGAGACACTACTTGGCGATCACGAGTGCCCCCAGGAACTATCTCACTGCCTTTTCGCGTACAAGAGGATCGACGCCAAGATAGCCTGGCCGAGGACGAGCTCCTGAATAGGATACTAAAGGCAATGACCAGCGATCGGCCATTTTGTCTCCCTATCTCTTTCTTTTTGTCTCTATATCTCTCAGTGCATTTAACGAATCCAAACGTGATTTAAGGTTAGTATTGTTAAGGTACATTTAAGAGATGATTGGCCTGGGAGACCTGAAAAATCCTAAAGAGTCCAGCTGTTTCTATTATCTTGTCAAGTATGACGCCTGGCTACTCTATTGGGCACAATACTATATAATATATTTACCCAGGCCTTATCTTTATCTTACACGAGAATATCTAAGGGTTAGATGTTCGCGAGTTGTATGTCTTCGTTATAAGAGGCGCATTAAGTAATAAGATTAATACGGTAAGTATTTATCAACTGGACGATTAGCGATAACGTGAAATTCGATAATCTAGAGATCCGCTTTCACTGTTACCCGCGAAACAATTAACCTCAATTCACTACCATCGCGGTCGTCTTTAACATGCAATAATAATAATGATAATCCGTAAACTAATTAATCACCTCGTTAACGTTTCCAACGAAGCCGATCAAACGCAGTCTCTTTGAAGATTTACCCGCGTATTTATCAAAGTCCTATGAGGGATTCATTTGCAATCAGGTTTAAAATTTCTTGTTAATACGCCCTTTTTTTAAATCAAAAAATTAGACTTAGGCACCGAATTAATTGTGGATACAATAAAACCATTGTCTTGCCAAATTTATATAGATTCCACATATACCACTAACCTCTCATCCGTTACACCAACATGGGAGTAAATGAATTTACTGTATTGCAATGCTCGGTGCGAATAATATTTCATAGTGGAGACTCCTTTCGAAATCACTGCCAAAGTAATAAAAATGAATATTGCAAGGCAGACGTGGTTCGATCTCATGCCTGGATATCTATGTTTTTAATGGAAAGTAAGGAAGATGAGACAAAGAGAAAAAAACAAGAAAAATAAAATGAATTTCTCCCACCTTCCCCGTATGTTAATCAGTATTTAAGATTACGTGAACTTTTACAAGTACGAACGACGCAATTAATTAGCTGCGTTTATAAAAAGACGCCGACTGGGCAATCGAGCTGATAGTAACGACTGTCGCAATTTCTTTTTTTTTCAATTCAACTGCAGAAGCACGAGTGCGTATCAGCAAAGTTAGTTTCGATAGGCGGACGATTACCTTTGTCTGACTCACGTGATTACGATATAGAAATGATAGTCATTGGGGTTATGTTGATTGTCCTTGATGATAATTCGTAATCACCGATAGACGTGTGCTTGACAGTCACTGACAGTTGAGAAAAGTCTCCGGTATAAGCGGCAACTGGTTTTCACTTGATCCTTATCAGTGAGTAGTCGACGATGGGAATATACCATGGGTAATCAGTGAGACCGTCAAGGCGTTGGGAGGTCTATCCGTTTCGGTGCCCAGATTCGGTCGTGCGAGAAAATCCTCTACAATTTTTCTATAATCGAGTAAAAGTGAAATTCGTAGAAAATTTTCTTAACACAAAATTCTATAACGTAGACGGTTTACGAGAATGCTAGCTTAGGATTCTATTTTAAGTACTTTTTACGAGAGCGCGGTGGAAAATATTATAATGGATAAGCGGAACTGTATTTTACGCAAAAACACTTGTATTTATTCGACAGTTGTATACATTTCTTTTGTTTTAATCTTTTCCTCGTTTTTTTCTCTCACTCTTCCTATCGTCCCTTGCGATTCAAGCCGCGGAATTCCTATACCAAATGATTTGAAGTTTCAAAACTTTTTGTCCACGAAGATACATTTTCCTTTTACAGCTAACGCGCATGCGCCGACAGACTGATTCTCTAATGTTTTTTCCTTTAGCCACTCCAAGCGATCGTTTAGTATCGAGTTAGGCGGACAAGGGTTTACACACAGGGTGTTTGCAATTTAATTGGGAAATCAGTCTGGGCTTCTGCATTTTATTAGCGATCGGCAACGACCATGATGAATAACGATAAATAACAATACCCGCTTAGATATTGTACATTTTTTTGTAATTTAATTTATTAAAACTGTTCGACTACCCTGTTTTTTTTAAGATAATTGTCTATTTCATTGTCGTGCTTCGTTCTCTATTTTTCCAATTAATATGATTAATTGTAATGTTAATGCTTATATGCTAGTCAAGCCGATGCGAATGAAAAAATTGTAACACCGTTTTAGCATAATTTCTACAATAGCTTTTTTCTCTCTCTGATTGGATAGATCAGCATCCCTTATTATTATTTAACCTCAACCCACTATCATTATTTCTCATCGTTATTATTATTATTGTAACATGTAACTCTATGCTCAATAAACACTTTTCTATAATTCGAAACATAAGAGCCTGTTCATTCACGTTCTTCCTAAATAGAAGAACATATATTTACCTACGTGGACTTCATTAAAACCAATTAGATCAATCAGATGAATTCATTGCGCCATATTAATGGCTTTTAATGAAAATTTATTGTCTAATAAAATGTACCGTTAGTTTAAACCAGAGACTGCAGCCGAAAGAATTATCGATTCGGTTACGATAATCGAAATGGTAAAAACTTGAATTTCGGTTTTAGTTTTGAGTTTTGGGTTTTTCATTCATCCTTTTTCGGTTTTAGGTATTTTGTGACCAACAAAAAATTTGGCATCGATTGCACATAAAAAAAGGTTATTTTTGTGAAAAATAAGACTTTTGGGACTAAGGGTGCTGTCTTATGTATAGAAAACGGAACAGGAACAACGGAATCGAAAAAATAGTTTGGTGGGGGTTTAGCATCGTTTGACATTTTCGGAACGAAGATGTTCGGTCAACCCCCACCAAACTAATTTTCTGATTCTGTCGTTTCTGTTCTGTCTTTTATACGTGGGACAACACCCTAAATTTACATTCCAAATTTTATTTTCCATTTTTCAAAAAAATGAACAACAAACAAATTTTCTAATTGTGCCAACAAAAACAACAATTTTTTAGCAAAAGAAAAAGTTCAAAAAGTAAATGTTACAGTGCTAACTTCACATAGGTATGGCACTCAGAGATGAGTAGGGAAATGCAGAACGCTACGGTTTTAGGCGATATCAAAAGCAAACATGACTCTAAATCGTAGCGGCGAGTCCGGGAGTAGGATTTCGTGATTGTCGCCTCCGTCGATAATGCATATCCCGTCGTAGCCGAGCTGAACGTGATCACGAACGCGTAGCCTGGCCGACAGAGGGTCTCTGCAACTTACCGCTGGTTCCCAGAGCAACCTTTAGAACAGGGCCGCTCATCAGATATTGACTAAATATTTTTTTTTGTAATCTTAAATTCGAGTGCACAGTGTAAGCTCGATAAGATTTACTAAGAGAAAAGTCAGCACCTCATGCCTGCCTGCGTTAAGGAGTGCAGCGATGCGGTGCTAGCTTCCAGCATTATTTAACAACAGTTCCAAGCGGAACTATGGTCCCAACATTGAGTACTAGAGAGAACTATCCCGGAACTGTTTGAAACACAATCTGAAAACAACACTGAAAGCCAGCTCCTTATGCAGACCTGCACTGAAGCGTATAGTGCGACTAGTATCCTTAATAGGTATTTTACCGATGTTACGTAGCAGAACTATTCTTAAAACCGATCAGGAACTATAGAACTTCTCGATAACAATTGAAAAACCTATTGCTGACACCCCTGTAACACCTCAATTTTTGAATAATGTTTCATCAATAAACTTTTTGAATAGTTCTAGAGGAGTCCTATAGTTCCTGATAGGTTTTAATAATAGTTGTGCTACGTAACACCATTAAGAAACGTATTTTCCAAAAATTGAGGTGGCAGTTGTGGTCAATTTTTATTAACTAAAACACCATCAGGGTTCCTGGGAAGTTAATTAAGCTCATAACAGACTCCTGCACTTATCCCTACCCTTATCTATCTTCTCTTTATCAATTATTATGGTTACCGTAAATTCGCTTTATTACTTAACATTTATATAAAATACATAGCGCAATACACTCCATACAGATATTCTAGATGTACTTATATGCTGGTACATGGGTAAGTTTTGTGACGTGATCTTTCGATTCACAGTCACGAGGGGACTCCGACTACCGATACAGATAACGTTCTCGCTTTCTGGTTCCCTTCGAGTCACCACCCTGCTCAGAAGCTACGCTCTCGGGTTGATTCGCATAGTTATGCCAATGCTCTCGTAAGATTTCATTATTGTTTAGTTAAGGTCGAGGTGCTCGAATCTGCCGTGGGAAGATAGTCTCAACGTACCGAGTTGCCCAGCAGAGAGGAGACGACCCGACGGAGACGTCTCCACAGACCGACAGAAGCCCGGGTGAGATACCGGCGCCCTGCGGGAGATGGGCAAAGGGCTGTAGAGCGGGCGAAGATAGAGTTTTGATATGGTTAAGGGCAGTTTTTAAGTTAAGTTAAGGGCAGTTAAGGGCAGTAAACGCCGTTTTTTGAGTTTTTAAAAAAAGTATGGTTTGCACACCTCTCCAATTAGTCCCATTCGAAAGAGTATAGTATGTTTCAACAATAGGCTTTTTCAATAATTCTCGAGGAGTTCTATAGTTCCTGATCGGTTCTAACAGTAGTACTGCTACATGACATCGGTAAAATATCTAGTAATTATTCTGGTGGCATCATACGGTTCAGTGCATGGATGCATGAGGTGCTGGCTTTTGTTATATTAAACTTACCGAACTTACACTGTGCGCTCGAGCTTAGGATTGCAAGGAAAACGAATATTTAGACTCTATCCGATGAGCTGCCTCGTTCTAAGTGTTGCTTTGGGAACCAGCGTTGAGTAGCGGAGAACCTCTACTCGTCAAGCTAGACGTTTGTGATCACGTTCAGCTCGGCTACGACGAAATACGCATTATCGACGGAGGTGATATCACAAAATTCTAGTTCCGAACACGCCGCTGCGATTCAGCGCCATGCTTTTAGTATCGCCTAAAACCGTAGCATTGTGCATCTCCTTACTCATCTCTGCGTATACTCTAAGCAAACTCCAAACGTGTAATAACAGTTTTCACTGGCACATCTTCTCATTGGAGAAGGCAGCTACAAGGAAAGGAAGGAATAAAAGTTTTCCGATTTTTTACCATGCTGATGAACAGCACACGTTTGTAGCGCCAACCATTAGCGAACAGAGTTCTCGAGTTCGAGAGTCGGTTTTTAATTTTTTTCATATTGATTCATTGACTATGCTCATTGGTTTTATTAATTACCTTAGGATTTAATAAATACATTATTGTATTTTACTATGTACAGTTTATTGTATTATATACGTACAATAGATACATAAATTAGCGAGCGTTTCTTCTTCCTGAGAGCTTGTGAGTGACAAACCGGGCAGATGGAACATGAGGGCAAGTAGGAAACGAATATTTGAACTCGAGAACCCTGTGCGCTAATATCACAAAGATAAATCGTTCGGCAGATGCAATTATTTTAGATAATCTAGCCCTTGATTTTTGGGGTTAGTGTCTATTTTTGTGGCACACATCGAAACTGTCCATATATTTAAGCGGCCGACAATATCACTAGATTTTGACACGGTAACGAAGGGGAATCCTAAACTGAGGGTGTGCTAATTGGGATGGGACATATGGTATATATTGGACCAATCAAAAACGTGAATATGACTAGATGACCCTTTTATCATTTTCCGCATCAATGCCGAAAAAAAATTGGTTTCAAGAAAATCGGCCCACTGACATTCTCCCTACTCATCTCTACTATTATGAATAAAACACATTCCAGTTAACAGTTTCAGTTTCGGTTTTCCACTGTAGCAGTTTCGGGTTCCCGTTACCACGGCTTTAGCTATAACATTTATACAATTTCAGTGGTTACTGTTTCGGTTCCTTATTTTCTTGGATTATCGGTTATCCAATTTGGTTTCAGTTACGATTACGGTCCCTGGATTAACCGTTACTAAATTTGTGTCATCTGTTGGTAAAATAGAGCACGGTAACGTTCATACTTGCGAAAGACTTCACGAGACGTCGCCCTATGTACTACCGAAATTCACAGTAGAGAGACTAGTAAACAAGAACGCAATGTTTCAAGATGGAATTTTTATCATATGTTTATTTCTCAATTTCTGAACTAGTAGTATACGAGAATGCGTACATGGTGACAGACGTATACATATACAATTTATACTGTTGAACTACCTACTGATATTCATGATGCGACGTTCAAAATGGAACATGCTGATCCACCTACAGATGATCCACCAAAGATTTACCTTATCTGCAAGTGACAGAAACACAGTAGTTTATTATGCTTTATAATAAAATACAAAACGAAACAAAATTTCTACGTTAATATACTTCACAGAATACAATATACAAATTATACTCACTTAAAACTATTGTAGTACCATAAAACAAAGATTTCGTCCTTCATCATTGTTTTTCTCGGTTGCAGCGCTGCTAACGACCAGCAGTCGGACATCAGAAATTGCTGGTCCAAGTCACAACGTTAATTCAAATCCGAAGACCCACTCTATCAGTACCACCAACGATCATCATTATCATACCTGTCAAATGGGAAAGTGGCATCCAAACACGAAATTCAAAAAGAGCGGGAGCAATTTTTTTCACAAAAACCTATCATACTTGCACACACAATCTATATACAAGGTAGGGCATTTATAGTGACTAGGTCGATATTTTCGGAAACGATGCCAGATGTAAAAAAATATTTCAGACAGAAGTTGTAAGGTTTCAAGGGGGATAGGTTCCATTATTGAATTCCTTCCTGAAAGCAGGCCTTAATGTAATTCGAAGGTCAACTTTCATCTTTTCAATGAGATAATGCATGTTTTATTCAGGAAATGAAAAGAATATTTTCTGTCTAGATAGGCTAGGATATTTTTTCTTAATTTTAAAATATCTTATGACCTGGAAATTTTTGGTGATTAGTATACTTTTACTTTTAGATTCAAAATTGAATGCTCTTTTGATTTCCAGGAGAAAAATGGCACGATCCCATTGAAAAGATGAAAATTGACCTTCAAATTACATCAACACCTGCACTCAATAAGGAATTCAATAACGGAATATACCATCCTCCTCGGAACCCTACAACTTTTGTCTGAAATATTTTTTTATATCTGGCTTCGTTTTCGAAAAAATTGACCTAATCACTATAAATTCCCAACCCTGTATACAGAGGTTATCAACTAATTTGGCTAAGTTGCACCTTTGCGGTTTATGATGAAACAATAGACGATTTTGAAAATCCGATGTGACAATCATTGAATAATTTTGGATGGCGCATCGAAAGCGTATATTCGTTTAATTTCCGTTCGAAATGAATAAACGCATCTGCGATAAAACGTGAAGCTGTTAAAGCTACTAAGGCTGCAAAGGCTGCTAACATTACTGAGGCTGCAACCAGGAATACCTAGACTCCAAAATCTATGGCGGGAAACACAGAATCCAAAATGGGATAAAAAGAATAACATTGCAATACGTTTTAGCCACCGTGTACAAATTTCCATCTGACTGACCCCGCACTTCAAATAGTTGCGAATTTTCATGTTCAGCTTAAAGCTACTGAACGCAGATAAGACATTCCACCAGCACCGAAAATTAGTCGAAAAGTTAACAAATTTCGAACGCAAATACCTCCCTCATTGTGCATGTCATCCGTATATTCAATCATTTAAATTGGCAAAGACAATGATTTCGATTGCGAACAGCAATTAAACGAACAATAATAATATGCGCAATCGACGAGCAATCAAAAAATATTCAATGGTTGTCAAATCAGATTTTAAAAATCGTACACAGTTTCACCGCAATCCGCAAACGTGCATCTTAGCTGATACACTCTGTATATAGGTATATCTAATCACATTTATTACGCCACAATACAGAACGGTACACTTAATAATTTAATCGAGCTAATTATAATCGTAATACAATAGCAATCGATTAGTTCAACTATGATCTGGAGGTATAAATAGCACACTCATCGTGACGTCGCGTACATCCTACATACAATAATTAACGAGCGACAATAATTAGACGGTCGTCGGTAAATTTTCGTTTATCAACGGGCGCAGCAGTAGTAGCGTTGCCGTCGGTAGCGGTAGTAGCGGCAGTAGCAGCAAGAGGTTTGTTGGCATAGTAGACGCATACGGATAATAATGCAGCGTCCCGACGGAGGATAAAAAATGACAATCAAAAATAAGTAAACAAAGGAAATCATCCAGCTACCGACACGACAAGGGATATTATAATCGTCGCTCTCAAAGATTGTAAAATGAACGACGAAAGGAATCATAAATTACGGATGCATTGTGTTCGTATACCGCGACGCGAGACGTCGCGGCGCAGACGGAATACGCACGGTAAACGTATAGGTATAACCGTCCCCCATTACGCTAATCGCCAATAGATGGTAATAACCTCTGTGTTCTTAATATAGCGCTAACTTAATTAAATACATTCTATACATACAGTTATAGGCTGCCCATGGCACTCGGCAAACTTCGGCATACTTCGGCACGCTTCGTTATTTCACTATGCAATGCACGGGTTCGCTTATGTACCTGCGTTCAAACTTTTACTTGCGTTTAATGCACGCGTCTGGTGAATCCGATTATTCTCTTGCCGAAGTACACCGAATTCCTTTATCCCAAGGGATATTCGATACTCCTGCACTATCGTATGCATTCTTTCTCTTTTTTCATTCGTTTTTTTTAATACTCATTGTCACATCCTAACGCGCGAGTAAGCGAGTAAATAAGTCAATTTTAGCTCTATAACTCGGGGAAGATTCTCGATTGCCTGTCATCCGAATTAACTCTGCTTACTTGATGTCCGGTTAACAATTAATTCTTTCTTTTGTTCAATTCCAGGATATCCTGACAGGACGATCGTTCACAAAAGACTGTTCAAGATACAATTATGATTAGCCTGTTATATTTTATGTCCTAAACTCTTAATACTGTTTATATCTGTACAAGATCCGCGTTTCTATCATCATGGCGAAGAAGAATAGGAACAAGGAGTACAAAGTGAATAAAGTAAATTTCAATAGAGATAATAAGAAATAAGGAATACAATGTTTTAAATGTGTATCTAACAGAAGTTAAAGAAAGTTAAACGATCGTCCTAATTATTCATAATCGTTATATTATATACTTCTTCGAAAAGAATACGCATTCTCTTCAGCAATGTTATAACGCGCCGTTGCGCAATGACTTATAGCCTCTATATCCTACATACGTTAAAATCTAGAAAAATCTTTTATAATTTATATAGAAAATGTACAAGAAAATCTACATTAACGAACGCATATTTATAGTAGACGAACGGGTATCGTGTTAACGGGTGACGCTCGTCGTGACGCTCGCGAGTGATTGAGGAGGAATAAATAAATAAGAGGAAGCTTTGTGCCATTTACAGTCGTAGTCGGTTGTAACGCATAGCGCCGCGGCGCCTGCGTCGTACGTCACGTCAGGCCACACAGGACCGATAAAGGTTCGCCGTTTCCTATACGATGCTTAGACAAGCACGGTTGGGCAATTAATTAATCGCAATTTGCTGTTCTTCGGCTTAGCCATAAAAAGTCTCAATAAAATTATCTCTCTCTCTCTCTCTCTCTCTCTCTCTCTCTTTATTTTCATATCTTTATCTCTATCGTTCTGAAATATCTTGAAACTTTTCTTTCTCAAATTCTCCAAAGACACTTTGACCAAAAATATAAGGAAATAGATAAAGTGCAGAAACATTCGAAAAAGAAAGAAGAAAAATTAAGTAAAAAAAGGGAATAAAAGATAACAAAAACGATAAAGATTCAAAGATACGAAAATTTTCTAATTTTTCTTTCTTCTTTCATCTCACGTGCCTCCACACGTGGCCAAGTGAGGTACGGCGCGCGAGTCCGTGGCGAATAAAATGAAAAATTAAAAAAAAAGATCTAGACGGCCAATGGCTGCCGGCTATCCGAGTCCGTCCCTCCATCGATTAAGTTCCCGCTGTCCATTCAATGACAGGATCTTGCTCTCCGATGAAAGCGACGCATCCTGCGATGCCACTCTTCGCGCCATTCAATGACGATTGATCTTTGAGTGACAGTGATGCCACCCTGACCACCGCCGTCGCTCTCCTGCCCAAGAATCAGGTACGACCTGGTAAAAAAAAAAAAACAGAAAAAATAAAATTTTCAATCGTACACAAATTCCTACAGATCAATTCACATGTGCCCTCTCAAGACTATATTGCTTTCGCGGCACAAATACAGCGCATAGCCAATATAAATGACGCCTATACTTTTCCACAAGCGACGGCCCAAGCGTCGAGACATTTATCGGGTGATTATAGTCGCTCCTATAGACACGCGTCTTATAACCGCCCGCCTCCATGTCCCCACCGCTTGTACCGTCCCATCTAGATGCAAGATGCTCACTGGTTAATAAAAACCCATGGAAATCGCGTTAAAATAAAGAGACTGCTCGTCGCGCCACCAAAATGTCCCATAAAAAGAGTGTATATAACAGACAGGTGCGGATTGCTATAACACAGAAAAAACTAGTCACCCGGTTTATCCAAAGACGCAACCGACGTTTCATCCAGTTAACAAATTAACCAGCCAGCATCCTTACCATCTATATTAATCCCGTGGACGGATCATGCATTTAAACACACACTGAACTCGTCGAGGTTAAAACTTAAGAATATAATAGTCAAGATGGACGCTTACTTGTTGGGCTTGATCTTGGGGCATCTGCAGGCGAGATCAGCCGAGTGCACGTATAGGGTCATAGGTCCCCGACGAAGCCTTGAATCCTGGGACCTTTTATAAACGGACTCGACGTACAGGCTGAATCGAATCCAGGTGGTACCTGGCACATTGCTACCAGGTTGTGCACCGCCTTCGGTCTTCTTGTGCCTCTCCGCGACTCTCACGAGGATAGCTACGAACAGGAGGAGATCAGAGATTCAAGGTTACAAGATCAATTAATCAAGATGATCGACGTCGGTTCGCGCGACCTATTCGCTTGGTTCACTTGTGTATTTTATTCGATTGCGCAATTCTCACGTAGCGACATCAGTCCCATCAGTCCCTGCGAATTCATCTGACGTCAGACAATTCTCCATCCGAATGGCTGACCCCTTCTTAATCAATGATTCATTGTTATGCCATCTTGTTACCATGACTTTTACCCAAAATAAATAAATCCTATCTAAATCTCTTAGCAACCACATAGAAGCTTCGTACGCTCCGACCGTATGTCACGCTCGCTCTTCCGCTCTCTCGCTCTCTCCCTCTGAACTTTCAGTCTTGTTTCGATCTCAGAAAACCCTGAGGCTATTCTAAGGTCGACAGCTAACTGCAGACCCGCCGAGATTTATCTGCCCTGAATCAACCTCATACACGTTACCCACGTTAACCCTCAAAAGCATACCGTAGCTATTATTATTGAATCTACTTCCCGAAACAGCCTCCCGCTACCACCCTTAACGTTCGTCACTGGCAATCAAACGCTCATTAGCCTATAATCCCAGCTGAACGTAAAATAATAACAAGCACAATACAAACCATAGTCCCGCTTGCAGTACTTGTTCAGGTTGAGACGTCGCGTACTGGCTCGACACTTTCCGCACTGATCTGAAACAGTATTGGAGAACAGATCAGTAGAATACAGAATCCTTGGTACCAGATGGTACAATACGTTGCGTAATGATAAGCCACCATATACCAACAGCTTAACACATCATATATACATATACAGTGATGCAGCATCCCTGCACCGTAAGCCGGACCGCAATGATCTTTTAATGATTTTCCTTTGCCAGAACTGGACCACTCAGCATCATCCATTACTCTCCGTCATATACCCCATATCTATTGTTTATAACCGTACAGCATCCCTGTATCTATGTGGATACTGGTACGCCTTGCATCTCTCAAAGATACATAGGACGCATCTCCAAATCTGCTTCCACGTATCACTCTCTCTCTCTCTCTCTCTCTCTCTCTCTCTCTCTCTCTCTCTCTCTCTCTTTCTCTCTTTCT
>JAYRCB010000470.1:308725-335221 GCA_036026315.1 Trachelus stipa
CTCTCTCTCTCTCTCTCTCTCTTTCTCTCTCTCTCTCTCTCTCTCTCTCTCTCTCTCTCTCTCTCTCTCTCCCCCTCCCTCCCTCTAATTCCCTTCCCCTATCTCTCTGACATATGTGTACATACGTATGTGGCACACTACAAATACATATGACTACCTCGCCTCGGATCCATGTGCTCAATTAATTCCCCGAGCAATATGTTACACGTCGCAGCGCAGCATCCCTAACAGTCGGTACAGGCTCTATATGTCGCTCGGTAACCCTGATTCGATATGACGCGCTAATGCTGACTGCGCCGTTGCGAATTTACCCTTCTGCCCTTTATACACGTGATACGTAGTAGCAGTTTGGGTTTCAGAATACCAGCCACTAGCAGTTCACGAATTTCTCTGTGCCCTCTCTTAGGTCTATTTCGTAATGATCGTCAGCTCCCTTGGCATCCGTCAAAACTGGTTGCAACGGACTGCTTCAATGATTTAGTGTCGGTAAGTACTGTTGCGGTTAATGGTTGGTAAAGAAACGGATCCCTTCACCGGGTCTCGCTGTTATCCTTCCATTGGAGAACTCATACTAATATCTCTCCTCGGATGTCTTCCACGTCCAGTGGATAATCATACGTAGGACCAACACATGGACTCGTACGCTAGACTCTCCTAAGAGACTTTGATGATTAATTATCCGTCTAGTATGGCTTTACCTCTCTTTCTCTCTCTCTCTCTCTCTCTCTCTCTCTCTCTCTCTCTCTCTCTCTCTCTCTCTCTCGTTTACTTCTTTCTTTCAACGTGTCTCAGGAACGTTTGTTACTTTAAAGTGGCTATGCCATTGGTACCTAAACACATGGTGAGGGATAGGCGTGATCTAACTGTAGGTTCGCGTAAGAGAGAAAATTATACCGGAGACATGTTCCCATTCATAAATTTCGTATTCTATGCTATCGATTGTCAGCTGTTGTTAAGTCTACAATTCATGGGTATAGATATAGGTAATAATACGGTTGTGAGTATAGAATCGTAATGTCTCGCGGTACGAACGTGATATGTCGTAACGTACGTGTACGCTGAGTGTATAGTAGATCCTTGGTCGAAGCTGCCATTCACAAGTATTCTTTTAAGTATGGCAGAGAAGCCATTCATGCCCGAGTCGTCATTCAACCTTAGTCTGTTCACTGAAAATACTGTATTTATATAGGGAGGAAATGGTTACGTGCTGGTAAAATAGGTCGAATAGATAGATGTCCTTTACGGAATTAGAAATGGTTTAATTTCGGATCGACAGGCTCGAATGCAGCTGCATAGGGTTTCGTGGAAGGTATAGACGTGACTCCTGGAGACGACGCTTACTGGTACGGAGGCGGAAGTGACGTCTGTCAGAAAAACAAGTGGACGAAGGGACCAATGGCGAAGCATGGGAGTGTGGCGAAATTGTTGGGTAAAAAAAATGAATGATCCTTTGGCGAATTTTTCCCAGAGGTTCAGGTATATAGGTATACTTGGGGACAAGGTAGATTTTATTATGGTCGTCGGGTCGCTTGGATGTCTTGGACTACTTGGAAGATTAATCGTTTTATCCTTTCTGTTTTTCTTGGCGATTGCCACGCGCCGCGACGCTTTACGCTAAGCAGAGTCTGGTGAATTTACTTCGAATCTTGGGAGCGAGTGATCTCGCCAAGGAAAACATTCGTGATACTTTGAAGGTATGTATATCTATATATGTACATACGTATAGGTATAGTATGTGGATAGATGTAGAAATTGATATGCAGACAGCTACACGTGTCCTGAAAACGTCGAGATCGCGTGGCAGACGTCCTTGATCGAATCAGTTTAATTTTCGCGAATGAGGTAAAGGAACACTTTTAAAGATAATACCAAGAATTTTCCTCGATGTGTATAATGTATATACGTTTCATCGTGCTTTTCTCGGAGCTTCTTAAAAATAATAAGAGACTTGATATCCCGAAGCAATTTGCGCACCCGGATATCTGGCTTAAGTGTTACCATGCCTGGTTTCTTCACACGGCCATTTTCCATTTCTAACCTAACCCGATGGAGCTCGGTGTATTCCTGGCGACGAGGCAAGAATTTCAATATACCACGGATATAGAAGAGTGCGAGGGGAAAAAAAAACTTAAGTAAACTCATATAGAGAGGAGTTCTCTCAAAGGCGTAGGCATCCTCCGGAGTTCCCTTCCAGCGTCCGAGGACCTTTTTCGACCTGGGTCCGTGAATTCTTTAGAAAATCCGTTTTCAACCAAGTTCGCTTTTTCTTGGTATCACAAGTAATGACCAAGGACACGTTACAATGGAGAATCCATAACCTAAATAACAAGTTCTCGCTTATTTCTACGTGTATACGACCAAAACAAGTCACTTTATGTCTGGACCAATTCCCACGGGATCTCCGGAGATCCTCTCTCGGCTATTCACAATTGGCAAGTGTCTGGTCTTCTCACCCAGTAACGATGTATACAGTGAGAAAATTGGAGGATTCCAGTAATCCTCATGGATTCTTCGCCGACGGCATCCGACCGCAGGAAGTGAGCAGGAGGAAATTACTTGCAAATTACTTTACTGGAGTAATTCATCTCTCAGGACCCTGAAGGGATGCTGGGGTCAGGTTCACCCGAAGCGCCAACAGTTTACGCGGCTAGCATCTCATATTCGATTTCAAATTGCCATACCTTCGAGTATCGCTACTGTTTACTCCACATAATTCCTCATTACTCAAGTCCAGTAGTTCATAACAGCGCCCGGTCGCTGTACCATTATCATTGGCTCTAAGGACCCTGACTTTAATCATGATAAAGGTCAATCTTCATCATCGGAGAATTCGATTACTTATAAAATTATTGACATGAGGTATTATCGTAATGGATTGGTTAACTGGTTGACAATTATCCTACTGATAAGGAGAGAAAGGGGTGGCCGGAGGTACAATAGCCAACCGGTTAGCTCGTACCATGCAGCTGGTCTCTCGTTAACCATCCAGGAAACGATGTGAATCCAATCGGTTGGAAAATTCGATCCATCGACAGCCAATCTGCTAACATCACTGGATCCTGTGGTTCGGTACGGGGATGCTGGGTGAGCTTACCGGGTTCAGGGTGTCCAGTGTCTGTTTTCACGTGCATGCGCCACGTGTATTTTCGGGTGACGGTACTGGTAGAGGAAATGCTAGTGCCACGGAGCGGGTTAATCGTCACAAAGGACGTCTCGTTAGCAGGGAATTAAACGGATTATGGTCTGTGTCTGGTTGTGTCT
Organism: Trachelus stipa; assembly: GCA_036026315.1. NCBI lineage: Eukaryota > Metazoa > Arthropoda > Insecta > Hymenoptera > Cephidae > Trachelus > Trachelus stipa. Next base: position 311,987 of record JAYRCB010000470.1, read on the forward strand.
CTATCAGCATCATCTCAACCGCCATGGACCAATAGGCATGAACGGAGACGCAATGAAATACCGGAATACCGGAAGAGCATGGGAGTAGAAACGGAAGCGCGTGTATTATATGGGACATTAAGTAAGAGAGAAAGACTAACGAGGAGGAGAGGATGAGAGAGACTGTGTAGAGAAATAAACAAAAGGAGAACAAAGGAAGGTACTCGCAGCTCGTTTATTCCCTCGTAAAACGTGCCGACCTTGCCCGTGGCCTTGTTGGCATATCCGTTTTTGGATTTTAATAATATTAGGGATCTGTAGAAGGGGATTTCACAGCTCCCCATTGCTGTACCATATACCATGACTCCCCTTTGACCCAAAATCATCCCGATCCTTGTTGGGATACGTGTAATATTTTTTTATAGAATTATACATTACCTCCGCAAAAATTTAGAGGTTATCCACCCTTCATTATTCCGTTTGGTCTGTCTCTCGTCTGTTTTTATTAAATTTCATTGTTACCCGGCAAATTCGAAAAATGCGTACCGCACAGCGAATTACGTGATCCGCGTGTACAGCTCTGGTATTTTCGATATTTTTATTCGAAAACCCCGGGGGCGTCCGCATCGATTGAATTTCAAACGAAATTCAAATTACATTTAATTTGCTTAGCCAGCGACGGTAGCTCGCGAGGGATGAACGTGGGGCTAGACGGGGGTGGCGACGGCGGGGGGTGGAGCTGGAAAGAGGGGGGCAGTAGAGAGGTACGAGGATTGCAGGGTTTGAGGTCCGTGTTACCGGAGGGTTGCTATAGCGAAATGGCACCGTAGTAATGTTGGTAGAACGCAAAAGGGCTCCGACCGTAAAGCCATGGCCTACGTTATATATATTCTATTATCGGCTCTCGTACAGTCGAGCCGGTACGGTTCATTAAAGCGACTCGAAATTTGCAAACATAAACTCTCTTTATCCGAGACGGCGGCACGCAGAGCACCCACCGTACAGACTGTATCTACCAACCCTCCTGGCATCGTTACGCTGGCACTTCTCCGAGATTAGGATTCTCATCCCTTCGCTATAAATAAACTCTTGAGACTCTCAAAATATCGAGGTCCATATACGTTTCTGTATCGTTCTGCATCGTTCTTCGTGGCCACCTAGCGGGGAAATACCGGTACCACGTAAAAAGTATTATTATTATACCACTAATACTCTTATCCACAAGATGTAAATTCAATGAGGATTGAAACCGGATGTAGAAACGGTAGCTCAGCATCAGAACAGGATCCGGTGATACGCGGTGCATTACTACGTGCCAGCTCCATTTATGAAACGGTTCCCCGTGTTGTCGGTATGCTACAGTGAGGTTAGGTAAGAAGGTAAGTATAGTTAGAGGTCGGTGAGATGGCGTTAGTGTTGGTGCTCTCTCGCTTCCAGTATCGGATGTCTCATCTGCCGTGTTATTAGGGCGCCTTGTCACGCCTCTGGGTGTCTCATTAAATCCATTCCGCCTCGAGGACGGCTGGCATGAACGAAACGACGGATGGATGGACGTTTCGTAGAACGGATTGATCGAGAAACCTTGTGCTCGTTTACCTCACTCTAGGGCGCGCACGCCTCACGGTAATTAATGAGAGGTTGGGTATACGGAGGTGAAGGGGGGGAGCCGATCATTTACACCTACAGTCATTCCTTGGTGAGCTTTTTTGTTTCATGAGATCTCTCTATCTCTATCTCTGTCTTTCTCATTACTCATAGAGATTTTACTTATTTATTTACTTTCCTTCACTTTTTGACGCTCAATAAAGACAATCGTAGAGAGACTTTTTGACAGCTATATGCTCGTTCTCTTAAGGGGTTAGGCCACTTTAGAATTTTCGAAAAATCAATTTTTTTTTCTTTTAAACTATACCTTATGACCTAAAAATCTTAAGAGTCCCAAGAGATTATGGTCAGGAAAATTTTCTAAATATTCGGTTTTTGAATTTTAGTACAAGGTCGTCTGGACTCCTTTTCTGCTACTCAAAACTTCAGGGGTTAGGCCACTCTAGAATTTTCGAAAAATCAATTTTTTTTCTTTTAAATTACCCCTTAAGACCTCAAAAATGATGTCCCAAGAGACCATGGTCAGGAAAATTTTCTAAATATTCGGCTTTCGAATTTTAGTACAAGATTGCCTGAACTCCTTTTCTGCTACTCAAAACTTCAAACGCGTATATCTCAAAACTACATTTTTTAAGTTGGCCGGAAACATAACTCAGACAATTTTCAACCAATTTACTTGAAATTTTGAATATATCTTGAAAATACATTGTCTATGGAAGTACGTAGGATTTTTTTATACAGTGCATAGTTCATTTGTTATTAACAATTATGTGATGATTTTTTAGGCCAATTTTTCACTTTCCACTTTGGAAGTGCGCCATTTAGCCAAAAATTAATATATCGAAAAAACCCTACATACTTCTATAGCAGTTATTATATGGAATAAAAAAAAATTGGCTTCTTATAATTCAAAAATTACAGGAGCTGTATATCCGGCCGTGGACCCTGAAAAAATGGAGACGTCATCGCGAAAATGCTGTACAGCCGCTATTTTGAAATTAATCGCTTCAAAAAAATTATTATATACAGTCACTAATATGTATAATAAATACTCTTTATTGGAATCTCGATTTATTTTGTAGTACTTCTGAAAAAAAATCCTAAAAAATGCCTATTTTTTCGGTCTCTAGAGTGACCTAACCCCTTAAGTCAGCTAAGGAAACAAATTGGTATCAAGTTCTGGAATAGCAGCGGAGCTCGTCTCGCCAATTAGGTAAAACGTTCTCGACGAGTGAAGCCAAAGGGAATAAAAGAGAGAAACTAACTGGAGTAAGAGGAAGAGCGAATGAGATAGAGAAAAACGAAAGTGGAATCGTCGATTGTGGGAAGTTTCCAAGTTTTTCGATTCTTTATGGTCGAAGAAGGACAGGGAAATACACTACGTGCCGACTGTTGTGTATATTGCAAGTGGCCGCTGAATCCCGCGGGATTAAAGGAAGATTTAAGCGTTCCAGGGATGTTTGGGATTCGCGAGAGACGAATAGCTGCGAAATAAGGATCTCTATGTAAATCTACAGTAAAGTCCTTTGACTTGAATTTATCGAGAGGGTCTTTGCCAATCCTCAACCTGCCTCTATGGGACCCATAAGAATGATCACGAGAATGTTTGTCACCATTGGGATAGTCCTCTCTTCGTCCTTGTCTCACTCCCTCCTCCACGTCTTGGAATAGGCTATTAGTTATTATCGCGGCACGCGATTCGGCAAGGCGGACCAAGGGCCCCGCGTTTACCCACGGTCCCAGGCATTTATTAGGGCCTGATAAAATCTACCAAGTCCCATGTGCCGCGTATCTCGTTCCCGCTCTGACGTGCGAGTATTTTCAGCTGAGCTCCGAGAGTCCCCCCGGGGCCCCGTATCGCCGTAAGGCCCCGCACGAGAGAGTCCTCTTCCTAGTGGGGCCCCCTCGTAAAGTAACGTCTTAATTATAAGAAAGAGAGTGGGACTTGCGACGCGCCCGGCATGCCTCACGGGTCTTTTTAAGTGACCGGAAAGAAGGCCCAAAATAAGTGTGTGTGCGCGCCTCCTACACTCGAAGAGATTCTCAGCGCAACCGCAAATGGGTCCTAAATATGTTTTTGTCATATTGTTTTTCACTCGCTTGAGAATCCCTGAGGAAAAGAGTCATTATTGCGAAGTACCTGTACACCCTAAGGACCCGTGGGCCCCCTCGCAGCGCCCAGGGATTCTCAGATTGAGACTACGTCACCGTGAAAGGGAAGCGCGGATACCGTGTCCTTAACGTTAAGTGTCTCGGGGATGATATTGATCTTAATCGGGGTGGACGCAACCCCTCCAAAACTTCCAGCCCTCAGCCTACTCGAAGAATCACTAGAGACATAATAGAAACCCACCCTACTATGGCATAGCTATATAATGTCAAAATAAGAATATGGCTCATTTTCAGAATTATATATAATTCATCGAGAAATAATAATTAACGTAATCTGATAATACATAGTAGTCCTAAAGTTTTATCGATACGAATCAAAAGATCTCGCTATACGAATAACGATATACGACGATTTATTTTAGTTCTCGTAATAAAACAGAGTGCGCCACTGTCCTGATAAAAGTCTGATATGCAATTGGCGAACGGGCAAGTTACCGGCTGAAAACTAATTGCAAAAGATCGACGAACTTTCTGTATATATATCCAGTATTAATTTATCCACCCGTTCCCAGTTCTTTGACGAGTGTTTCGAATTATCGACAGTTTGCTTTTATTCTCCCTCGTTCTAGCTACGAGTTGCGAAGCGTCACGCGCACTTAGTAAGAATGATTCGCAAGGAGGGACATTTTCTCCTTGAGATAATAAGGAAAGTTTCGGCAAAGTTTTGGTAATCCGTAGGAGGGCGGATAGGTGAGTCGGGGAACGAGAGGCGGATCGATTAGTCTTGATTCAAATTAGCCGGGCCGAGCAGGTAATTGACTTTTGGCTCTGGGGGCCTTGCCGAAGAGATGGTGCATCGAGGATAATAACGAGCGAGACTAACCGGGTCGAGGGGCCGTATCAAAAATTCAATTATCCCGGATAACGCAGCCCGGTCGGGTACCATCCTGAAATTGTAGCGGTCGCAACGACTCGACAGGGAATTCAGGCAAAGCGAAGGCAGTAACGAAGGGTTAAATAAAAAATAATAATAAATACACGCTCAAATTAATTTTTAACAAATTTTTCGCTATCTGAATTCAGCTGCCAAAACCTTTTGACGAACCGACTGAGATCCCTGAAATATCGTATGCTGCCCCCCGGATGCCGTAAAAGAAAATTGGCTCCTTCGCATAGTGCCTCCTCTTCGCGTACTTCGTGAAACCGGCTTTGCCGTAAGCTCCACTTAAACGGAAGTACACATCTGAGGCTACGTGGGACGCGCTGCACTGTGCGCGCAGTGCGTTCGACTACTTTCTGGGATAGTTTATCGGATCGGATTTACCAGGACGAAGAAGCAGAAGCAAACGGAGGATGAAAGAGCCCTGCCGATGTAAAGCTAAAGAAAGAATCTTTAGGATGGGTACTGCGCGTACGGTCGGCGAAAAATTTGCGTAACAGATAAATCCACAAACCAAACGCCAATTACTTTGGCAGTTGGGATGCGATTAGGCGAGTGGCGTACCAGGCGCGCGGAATGATAAATGAATTGGAAGGACCGTAACGCTAAGAAGAGTAGACCCTAATAAGCATCTTCGTGGATGCTAAATCCTTTAGTGTTAAGCCTAACCGTTATCCTTATCGTTATCGCCGTCCCAAAGGATTCCGTGGGTGTCTACTCGTCGACCCCGGTTTTCAAGTGATTTACGTCTCCTTTATCCGAAGGGAAGACTCTCCGTGGCTTCTTACAGTACCGGATCAAATGGGACGTAGAGGGAGGCTGTACCGGGCACAGAACTCCTGCAGTGCTTATTTCTGATCTTGGTCTCTACAACGAGTGCAATTAGGGGTCTGATTGACGCCCGATACGGTACGATTGTCTCGTTGGCATCGACGAGACTGTCTCCTATACTGGTCACGTCCCAACAACCTCAAGTCTGGTTCGCCTTAAGTCGTGAGCTGATCAAAGTCAATTTCTACGTCCGAAGACACGGTCCTGTCGCCCCTCTGTGTGGACGCTACTGAATTCCACGACAGCCCCAGGGTCCTGCTCGGCTTTCCCCGGGACGAGGGAGTCCGTCGAGGCTGACTTTGGACGTCGGGACGTCGTCGTCGACGCTTTGACGAAGTGCGGCTTTAAGGGTCCGTGAAAACGAATCGATGCAGTGTGCAAACAGTGGCCGGGGCTCTATGTTTCCCGAAACGGAAAGACCCTCGACGAGCTCGTAGCTCGTCAGGAGTTTAGCCGAGTGTACGGTCGCGTAGGCAAGAGCAGGCAAGCAGGCAGGCACGCACGCACGTACGCACTGACATACGCGCAATTGCGACACACAATACGTACATGTATATCTATATACAACATACACAGATATATACGTCGAAGGTAGCCGCATTTGTATCAGCGTGCGGAAGGTACACTGAGAGAAAATGGACCCGTACACAAACCCATGCACGAACGACTACTAAGAGCGAAGGCAACGACTCCCTCTTCCTTTCCGCCCCTTTTTTGAAGTTCGCCTCGGCTCACAGTCGCCTCCGTATTGCTTGGTTGCCTGGCTGGTTGCTTGCCTCGTTGCTTACTTGCGCGAGGAAAGGGTGCGCGCGGGCAGCCCTTGTTATTATTATTTCGCGTCCGATAGCCCAAGCTGGATTTATTTTAATAGCAGTCTACCAATACAGACTCGGAAGGGCAGAGGCGGCCTTTAAGAGCCGCGTGTACACGGACTCGTATAAAGTGCTGTGAAAAGTAGAGTGAGAGAGGGGGGGAGGTCGGGAGGGATTTCGCAAGCCACCCGAAATAGCATTCTGACGCGATGAAGAGGAGCGGCATAATTCTCGCCCCGGCGAAAAAGACCGAGGAAGTAATCGCGAGTAATGGCCCCGACGCTTGGGACCGATTCGAGTGAGTCCCAAGGCGTAGGCAGGCTGAGATAAGGGGCCCACCGGTCTGTCGGGCTCGTTTCTTGCCATCTTACCACCGAGACTACAAGCACCGTGTACAAGACTACAGGAGTACAGGAGGTAGCTGGGAACGAGAATAAGAGGCTGTATACGAGACTCGGCGTGCTGCGGCTGCCAGTGCGTTTTCTGCGTGGGAGACTGAAGTTACGCGTACGGTTTCCGCGCGTACCGCATTAACATATAGATGCGATCGTGAAGGTTCCAATACGATACGCAATACGCATATTTACTCCATATAAATATATTTTTTTTTTACTACCTCGTGTCTGTTGCCTGTGCTCGGAAGTGTAAGGACTTCAACGTCCCGTATGAATCTATTCGATATGCCCAGGAGAGGAGCAGGGTATGACGCGGCACGTGAAAGATATATTGAAGCGAAAAGGACGGCAGGACTGTTCCCTGTCTCAACCGCGGATTTGGGGTAGTATCTATGAGAGAGTAGATACGGCTAAGCGTGAGCGTAAACGTAAGCCGCGCGAGGGTAGTTTAATTAAGCCATTAGGGGAGGCTGAGAGGCTGCAGCGAAGCGGCCAGACGTCCTTCCACCTCCTACGACCCCCCTTCTCCCCTTTACTACGGCCACCCCATCTATTCCACTACCACTACCTAGTGCTTGTACACTGACGCTCTTGGGTAGTGAAATCATCCCTTGGCCCCGGGGCCACCCCTTTTGCTAAATTAATATCGCGCTTAAATTCCGACGTGCCACGTGGCGCACCGGATCCGGGCTTTTCGAAAGGCAACATCTCGGGCGTGAATAATCGAACGTCGCTTCGATTTCGCGGCTCGCGAACCAAAACGCAAAGCAGCCGTCAATTCGTACTGCTTCGGGGGGAGATAGTATAGTAATATAATCACACACACTGATACACACGCGAATACAATGTCGTGAACGTGCTAAATCGCGACACCCAAATATAAATAAAGAGAAGATGAAGATATGTGCCAGAAGGAAGACGGGATCTTCCTTGATATAAAATTTCTCTATACTTTTTCATTTTGTCTCGTTGCAGCATCCCTCCGACGATGATAATAATGATAAGCCCGAAAATTAACTCACCAGCTCTGCCGTCGTAACGCTCCTCGTCCTCCTCGTCGTGCTCCCCGCTGTCCTCGCCGGCAGTTCCCTGAGTTTGCACGACCTTTGGAATCTCTGCAAGCAAAAAAAGAAGAGAGCGGAGACGTAAGGATTGGTCCATGGAAGAGCGTGAAAAAAAATTTCAGAGGAAGAAGTCTTCGCGAAGAGACGGTAAGATAAAGAGAGAGAGAGAGAGAGAGAGAGAGAGAGAGAGAGAGAGAGATGGGGTCGAGAGACGACGCAAAGAAGGAAGCAAAAGTTGAATAAAACGTAAAGAGAAGCAAAACCGACTGGACCGCGAATCACGGAGCAGGATAGTGCAAACGAGGTCTCATTTCCGTAAATTTCTGCTAATTGGACGAGTCTGAGGATCTCGGTGTAATCTTTCACCAGGCCAATCCGCGTGTTGCTACTGATCGATCGATCGATCAAGACCTCTCCTTATAAGGAGTATCGATCGGCTCCCATCATTTGGTTGCTCGACTTCCTCGCTTCATGATCCGGCTCCATCATCGCTCAGTCTCGTCAATCAATCGATTTGATTTCTCTATACGAGCTAACCAGCTATAATAAGCTTCGCTATAGTCATCGGCTATAACCGGCTCCTGGTACTTACTGATGCAGGGTGCAATGTGAGATCTGCTCTGCTGGTATCCTCGTGCGCATCTGTTACAGGTAGTACCCGTGACGCCGTCCTTGCAGGGACACTGTCCCGTGCTCTGGTTGCAAGTCTTCCCGGATGCACCGATAGGATGGCAGTCACACGCTGAAACACACCAGGCATGCACCAGGCAAGACGTTAGTGATAGAAGAAGAAGAAAAGGGTACATGGGCAGCATCGTGACATCGGGTCATTCCCGTAGGAGTCCCAGCTTCCATCAGGAATATCTGGAGCAGGATGAATTTTCAAGTCGATGACCCGCGACCTGGGTCACGCGAATAACGGAGTCAGGGAGCGCACGGGAAGTGCACAGGAAGTCACAAGGACTGTAGCCACTGTAGAAACGTCTAAAACGATGAGTACCAGAAATTGAGATAAAAACCGGATTTACTCTCGAGGATTAGAGGCGGGAGGTCAGCTATCTCACGTGGAAGGTTGAGAGTCTTAGATGGGAAAGATTAGACGAAACGAGAGAGGAGAGGAGAGCGAATCTACATTTGAGAATCTAGACTGTAGATTCTCCCTAGAATGACCTCGCGACCCCGTCTAACTTTATTAGACGATCCGGCTCTAAATCACTCTTTGAAAAGTTAGGAACGTATCTCTCTCTCTCTCTCTCTCTCTCTCTCTCGTTCTCTGTCTCCCGCTTTATTAAGCACGCGTGCATCCTCGATACTCCACAAGAGAGTGCGTAAGAGGCCTCCTACAACGACGGGCAGTTACATTCCAGTCTTATCCTAATTCCATGCACCGCAGAGCATACAAGTCTGCTGAGACTTGGTCCATACGTAAACCCGCAGCACCTTTCAGTCATTAAGACAGACTCCTTTCTCTCTCGCTCTCGCTAGTCGTGTGCCTCGCACATGAAAAAAGAAAGAAAACCATCAAACGGAAGCGTACGAGAAAACGTGGGTAGAAGGGCTCCACCGAAAGAAAGAGTCCAAGTAAGCGAGAGAGAGAGAGAGAAAAAGTGGTCGCCTGATTGGTCTGCCATAGTATCAATGAAATTAGTCCAGCAGCATCACCTTGTTCCGTCCACCCACCGTACAGGGTGTGATGAATTACCAAGAACCAGAGGAGATAAACCCTGGGAAATATCATCGACCCATCCAAATGCCCATTCCACTCTCGTTTCTTTAATTCAAAATAAAGTATCGTCCACAGTATCATAGACTTTCGCGTCTGCATCGACTGATGTGAGCTTAAGGCGAATGGCGCCGATGGGTTTAACCGGACTTCATCGCCGTCAGGTATATGACAGCTATGGTGGCTATGGTGGTTATGGTGGTTATATAGTAGCTAACGTCAGTTATGGCGTAATCCAGCAAACAAATCAAAAGCCTGAAACGGTTCTCAATTCCGAACAGTCCGTTCCTTGTTTGCGACGGGATTCGCCATTGCCCAATCTGTCTCGACTTCTTTGGCTGTCTAGCTGGTTCTTAACTCGTCTCTTCTGTATAACCTTTTTTCTCCTCTTATTTTTCCTCCTGTCGTCCCGACTCGCGCAGACAGTTTTCTCACTTCGCGTGCAAAAGACAAAATTCCGCGAAGTGACAACCAGGGTCTTAAGGAGCGGGTTGGTATTCCAGACTGTGAAATACCGTGTGGGCTTCCTCGTGCTGCAGAAGATCGAGACGGAGAAGACTTCGCCTTCCTCGATGCTGGCTAATATAAACAGCCATGGCGGAGCAAAGAGAAGGGTGCGAGTGGCGATCGTAAATCACGGCCATTTTGCATTTTCCACTTTGCACTTTAGCTGCCTTCTTGTCTTGGGATATACGGAGTCTCCGAGCGACAGAATCTGATCGTCATCCTACCATTGTCAAATTAGCGCTGTGGTAAAGAATTAACGACCGGCAAGAGTTACCTCAGTTCTCGTTAATAAAACGTTGATTGCTTGGAGGTTATGGTTGAGAGGTAGGGAAAAAATAAAAAAGAAAGAAAGCACAGAAAAATAGTATTAAGTGAGAAAGAGTGGGTAAACAAGAATAAATATGTGGAAGAGCGAAATAGACACTTGTGAAGAGGAGAATTCTAGCGTAAATATATATGTATATATATATATATATATATATTTCATATTCAAACTCTTCAGGATATTCGACATCGCGAAAACACGGAATGCGAATGTGGTTGCAGCTGAAGCGCGATGCTTTTGCATACTTGGTATTGCACGCGTGTTTATCTGTCGTGTGAGCTGTGTTTGCTGAAAAACGGCTAATTATGATCGTATTAAGCTGTATCTACTCATCTCGTGAAAAGAAAAAAAAAAAAACCTTCAGAAGTGCCACTCGTGCGTCTACCAACCTTCCTGCCAATTTGCCTACCGCAACCTGAAAACTATAGATATAGATATTGACAGTTGGCTACGAGGTTTCCCATTTTTTTTTCTCAGCACTTTCGTCTTCTTGGGTTCACAGGATGCACGTTTTGCTCACTCGCTCAGACCGAAGATCAGCGACCATGATGGCACTTAAGGAGCAAGTGAACTCGCCGAGGTAGAGTCAGTGAAACGAACAGAGAAAAAAAGAAACAGTTACAGGGAGTGAGAGAGAGAAGAAAATTAAGCAGAAAAAAGGTGTAGGAAAAAGAAAAAGATAAAGCGAGGAAAACGAGCGGATTTCGGGCGGCAGTGTTTACATCCGTTAAGATTATCCTGGTTCAAAGAGAGCTCGAAACGGCGTTCATAAATTCGACTTACTCGCGCCCGCTTGCCGCTTACTCGAATTGTGAACGAGGCTTAAGCCGATTAGCGTTGGGTCAACCCTCGCAAGGGCTTCTCTCGGTATCCTCAGATACGTTACTTCCCGTGCACCTTCGTGTAACTCCTGAACGTCTTCCTCGAAGGTTCAACCCGAAGAAGTTCGGAGGTGACCTCTTGGCGACTCCACGCTTCATCTGCTCAATAGTCGATAGTGGTGTGGGTGAAGCTTAAGAAAGTCAACTTGTGAAGCTAAGCCGATGGACTGTAAGAGCTGTGCCCGTGCGAGGGGGACTGATTGTGAGAGGAGAAAAAGAGAATATCGAGTCCAAGTAGAACGAGAAGATAAAAGAGGCTGAAGAGGATGAACAAGATCAAAAGAAAGAAACGGTCAGTCCCTACGAGATTCACGTAAACGAGATCACGATGCAATTTGTATGCGAGTATCGCCCACGTGATACCCTCCATCTGGGTAAGTACTGGACACATCCTCGCGTCCGCGATACGCCCACCGTTTTTATCTTTTTTTTCTTATTCGGCTACACCACCCTGGTACCATTATGGTCCAACTGGTCCCAGTGGTCCTCTTACCGGTTAACCGTGTCGCGCATCAATAGTACTCGAAACTTACGCGTTACTCTGGTGGTACGTGAAAAATTTCGGCGCCCTGTATCCAGGAGATGAACGCGTCGGGACGCCGATGGAAATAGCCAATTAAAGCGGGAACAACGATCGGGATTACGGGGTGGCGCGGATGCCAGCCAATTTATTAATCGGATTATCAGGCTGATTTCCCTCGAGTGCCGAACCCGCTGCTTGATAAAGTCGATCCATCGAAGCCCGAACAGTTCCCCTCCTAGTGGGACGATCAAGCTGAATTCATTTTCCTGGAGGCCGAACGACAGCCACCCTGAATCTCTCAAGCTGTCTAGTGCAATCGGTATACATCTATATGTTTCGCAGTAGGGAAAGACGTGCTTGTTTCTTAAATCCTTTGAGGATTCCCTAAGGATTTACCATGCCTGGCATAACTCCCGGAAGGAACGAGAGCCGAAACAAATTTTCACTTGAATCATTCTCTCTATCAACTGCTACACGCAATGTATTGCTTTATGAATTTCCAGGCACACGCGATCCAAGATATACACCGGGTATAACTTTGGTAAACTAAATCAGCGAGAGTTTGGTATTTATTCAATAAAATAAATCAGAATCGAAAGGGTGCCTCAAATTTTCAAGGTTCGTCATTCCGTTTACCCTTATGGATATTTATGACTGAGTCGCCGAGGCGTTCACAATGAGCGTACGGCAGGAGAAGAGGAGACCGACGAATAAAGGTGGGAGAGGTCACATCGAAGTTAGGTCGAATGAGATTGCAGGCAAGAGACGTCAGAGAAAAATAAAAAGATAAGGCAAGACGAGATATTGACTGTGACGATTCGATTCGAGACACGCCTAGGTCCAACTGATGTATTCGGAGCACGCGGGAGAAGTCGTGCGCCAGCTAGCGCCCGTCTCCTCTCATCTTCCATCCTCTCTTCCCGCGATCCCAATCTTCTCCTTCGGTGCCGTAATCAGTCCCTTTACTCACGAAGAAATTCACATTCATAACTCGAAGCGAACTCTCCCTCGCCGTCCCCATCATTCGAGGCGTGTAGACACGCCGGCACACACTCCGTCAGCAAATTGTTTCCCTTAGTGTACACACAGGACTTGATTGAGGTTGGCTGCTTGACTGGTTGACTGGCTGCGTGGCTGGGCTGTGCCTCGCTCGGTCCTCTATATAGGTATATACATAGATCACTAAAAGATCCCAAGCTTAACGGTAGACAGTATATACCCTGGCACCCTCTCACTGAGGGAGGACTTGTTTCAGAACCGCAAAAGAATCCAAAACACAGAAAATATTCTGTCTAAGGAGTTCAATGCTCGGGATCTAATGACTTTAGAGACGGGGAGGGGGAGGGAGAGAGAGAGAGAGAAAGCTACGAGACAGGCTACATAAACGAAATTGCACCGCAATGGGAACCATAAAGAGCCAAAGGTGGTGTCGGCTCGTGAAATTCCGCAGATAAGCAGTCGTAAAGAGGAGGGGAGATGGGAGGGAATTGTCTGCTCTGCTTTAAACAGGACCTAGAGGGCTCGTAATCCAGTCTCTCTTGGGAGCCCCCCCCACTCTCTCTCTCTTTCTCTCAGATCTGATTCTCCGTCTTTCCCTCTTATTCATCCTCCCCTTCTCGCTAAGATAATCGTGAACAAAGGTCTGGCTAGACCGGCAGCCATATAAATACCTACTGCACCGCCAACAACCCCTAGCCAGTATGGTGTATTTAAAAATTTCTCATACCGAGTATCAAATGTATATAAAATAGATAAAAATAAATGAGATACCAGCTGATGTCGCCTTTCGTAAAGAAAATCAATATGGCTGCCGCGAGGAGCCACACACGACGTAAAAAATTAAAGCAAGACTTTCCAAGGTTGATAGACCGTCTACTCCTGAATTCAAAAGCCCATGACCGTATAACGCGGTTGTTTACTCAAATTTTGAGTGTAGGTATTCCGTATACTAGAACCTCGCTGTATTCCCCATGGACAAGTGCGCTCGCGTGTACGGCTCCAGGAAGATACATGCAACCACCGTATACTAGCATACCCGGTGGCCAAAAGAAACGGAAACAGGTTTCATGGCGAGCGGCAAGAGCCACCTGTAGCGGAATATCCAAGCGAGCTCGTGTAAACGGGCCGGTGGTACTAGGGGAGAGTCTCTCTTGTGTTGGCAGCCCGTGGGCGTACGAAACATCTACAGTACCTACGTACGCAACCTAACCTAACCTCTCGTATGGAAAGATACGTATAATGTTACAGGAACGTAACCCCTGCTGACACATATGTATGTCCCGTTTGCGATATGCCTCAAAGGGTGAACACACTTGCCAAACCTGTCAAACTTTGCAGCAAACTACCCCTCTCATCCCCCGTTTCCTCTAGCAGGAGAGACCAATCATCCCTCGTGGAACTGGAGCATGGACACCACGGGTCTTACCCTTCTAGAGGGTGTTTCAGCACTCTAAAAGTTCCTAGACATCAAGGTACTTAACTACCCTTGTCTGACTATGCAGACACCAGCACATATACGTACTTGTGAATATATATAGGTATACGTGTACGCTTTTTAAAATTTGTTTAGAATTTTAGTTGTGAATTTCAAAATTGGAGGTGGTTCGCTGCAAATATTTTTCTTGACTTTCTGTAGCTCCTTTTTCTTTTTTTTTTTTCTATTTCAGAATCCACTGCTATTCTTGACAGTCTTGAGAAGCATTCCAAAGTCGCTGGCTGACACGGCGATAGATTCTCGGAGGATGCAACGAAAGAAGGAGCAAAAGGAGAAAGAAGAGATTCCGCAACTAGCAAACGCTTCAGCAGCGCCATCACTCTCAAGATAATCTCTAGAGTCCGCGTTATCATCCCTGTGGAATTCGATCGGGCCGCTACGAGGAGATCCCGTGGGTGGGATCCCTTTTGCCAATGGAGAGAAACATTTAATAGAGGTCGGACGAGATAGGAGGAGATGGAGAGGGTGAAAAATATAAGTACAAGAATAAAGGAGGGAAGATAGAATGTGAGAAAATTCGTCGAATTTTTCAAATACGACACGTCCTTCCACCCACACTTTGACGTTATGGCCGATAGAAATTTTCAAGAAAATTGCTAGCTACCCTAGGCGGGTATGTGCTGAGAAAACGGGAAAGCGGAAGTCAGGGTGATTCCGTTCGACAAACTCGTACCGGCGAAGCCTATAAACAGCCAAGTGGAAAGAATTCCTTCGGGGATCCGAGAACGATGATGGCTGATCGTTCCTCCTTTTGGGTTTCTGGGATTAGTTGACGATCTCCAAGCAATTCGATTCTTTGCAGCACGTATAGGGTAGATCGACACGTAAGCCACGGGATCTGCCCTGAATAGTTCCCGTGGGATGAAAACGGGATGGCCGATGGTACCCAGGAGGAGAGGTAAAACGTCGATGTAGGTTACCCCGTGTTATCCGAGTAAGTGTAAATTCGATCAGAACCGGTAAGAAAATATAAGAGTCATCAAATTCGTGGTAGAGGAAAAAAAAATAAATATCTCGCCACAGTCCCCCTGTCTTACAAAGGATACGTTTTTCCCAATTCATTTATCCCAAGTCATACGCAAGGGAATAGTCCTCGAGCGCATTCGTTCCTATGAAGAATGATACTGAAACGGCTGGTACGGATAAAGTAGGATAATAAAAAGAAAAGACAAGGTATTCCAGAACGTAGAGAACTGGATGCTCACAGTGAAGAACCTCCTTAAGTATAATACGGTTACTCTAAACATGGCGTCGGCGAGTCTCTCGAAGGAAAGCAGACTTAAAATAATTAAAAAAAAAACCAAGAGAAATATATTCCAGCATCCGTAAGAGTATTCTGTTTCGTGGGATACTTCGATATCGGTGTGCGCTACGAAGGGGGAGGGTGTGTCTAGCCGCGAGCACGATAATTATTTGTCCAATCTCCCAGGAAGCCATTAAACGATGACCGATAGACTAGCTCGCTGGCGTAAACGGGCTCATCGAGCAAATAAACCATAGAACGAACAATGACCGATAGATAGCAGAGTATATACGTGGATAGATCAGCGGTTGGATTCATTAGTTTGATATCAATAGGTATACAGATGCCGAACGACGCAGCATCCCATGTACGATATAGACGAACAAGCCAGCAATAACAAATAACGAAAGTGAACCGTCCAAAAGCCCCTGGCATGCTGTACGCGACGAAGCTACGTAGATTAGGTGCTATATGGCGTCGCATAAATCCACGTTAAGGCCTCCCATACTGAACCCATTCCTCGGTGGGCCTAACGTATGAAGAAAAATGAGAGAACGAGACGGCATTATAGAACAATGAAGGAGAGAAAAAGAGAAGGAAGGATGATGCGTTGCGTATGCGTCACACGAGTAAACGTTATGGGCACGAGGCGCGAATCGTTTCTCGGCTAATTGTTTCATTTGCGTCGAAGCGAGAAGGGGCTACGGAAAAAGCGAAGGAGAGAGAGAGAGAGAGAGAGAGAGAGAGAGAGAGAGAGAGAGAGACAGGGAAAAGACGAAGACGAGAGCCATGGAATCCCAAGTCCGTCGTTACTTGCTTCGCGCATCTGGATATCGTCACTCCAAACGCCTGCAACGCCTCCCCGTCCTACAGTCGAAGCACTCGTTTTTTCGTATTCGCGTCCCATCTCGCTCCTACGGATTTACGTATATGCAAAGAGAAAGAGAGAGAGAGAGAGAGAGAGAGAAAGTATAACAAGGAACGCAGTATCATCCAAACAAATATCAGACTCGCGAAAATATTTATAGTAGCGGGACGTCGTTTATCGAAGGAAAAGTATACCTGCAATCTCTTCCCCAGGGAATGCGGCTTCTATCCCCGGTGAGGTTCATCGATCATATTTAATTGAAACCCAACACCCGTCCGGATATCCCTCTATAAATCTCGATCTCGCCCGGCACGCGGTGCGTTTTCATGAGGGAAGGACGCCCCGCGTCGATAAGCCTTGTCCTGGAAATTCGCCCCGTTTGCGGAACCCGGTATAGTCCAAGCCTACTGATACATTGGATAGTGCATATGTATATATATATACACATAGGCCAACCCTCATCCCTATCTAGCAACCCGGAGAAGCGTTATCTTGCTGCCCAGCCAACTGAAACGTAAAAGGAGTTTTCAAAAAAAAAATTCTCGAAATTCGAATACGTGACACGAGTCCAATCCGATTCTTGGCTACTTTACGAGTACCCACATATGTCCAGAGATACATAACCCAGGTCGATCCCCGATCTTCGGGTTCGACGCGGTATAATGCTTACATATGTATAAGGTGAAGACGTTGTAGAACCCAGAGGGGGTAGGTCTCTCGCAAGGGTAAGGAACGAGAGGGGAGGGGAAGGGCTAATAAATCTCAGTAGGTGTAATGGGCGAAATCCGATAACCAGGGACGGCTAATGTCTGGAGTCGCGTGTCCAGCAAGGAACACGGCTGCTTTCCGAGCGAGTGGCTTCCCCCCTTGGCCAATGAGAAAGCAAAGGGACAAAGGGCCAAGGGCCTAAGCACAGCGTACACGTAGTGCGTGTATGAAAGCGACCCCGTCAGGGATACCAAGCAAAGTGAACGTAACAAGGGAAGAAGTAAGAAGTGGTGGGAGACGAGGACAAAAAAAGAGAGGGCCAGGACCACCTGCAAGACGTACCCAACTATCCGGTATCCATGGGTCGTGAGGGGCCGAGATCTCAGGGAACCTTAGGCGGGACTCGCTAGGTCCGACAAGCTGCTGAATCCTATCGGTTTTCTTTAAGTGCCACGAGGACACGACTTGCCGATCCTGTACCGATCTTGAGCCGCGCCCTTGAATTATGCGCGCAATTACCACGTGCGATACACGCCTTACGCCTCGAGTAGAGGAGAGAGAGGAAAAAAATATACGAGAGCCAAAGGAAAAACAAATATGCTGCCAGGGGATACTCGGTATCTCTATGGGAGTGGGAGAGAGACAGAGCTTGCGAAGAGGAACGAGGAGAGACGAAGAAAAATACTTGGCAAGGAATCTACAACGGAGCATGTATTCCACGTACATTCCACCAGCTATTCCACTTGGCAATGCTAATACCTGCGAGTATGAGACTAGTGGTAGTCTAAGTGAAGCTGGTGTAAGAGATGTGCTGGTGAATGAGAGAGAGAGAGAAAAAAGATACACAGTTTACAAAGTCTCGAAGCTTCGCGTAATCGATAGGTCGGGTCAGTGGCATTTCGAGACGATACATCGAATCCATAATTCAGTCTATCGAGTCTTGCAAGAAAGCTTCTCGACTCCTCAACCCCTTTCATACCTTCCATCGCCTTTCGTCGTTACTCCATCATCCCCAGTCCCTTTCAAAGAATCACTTCAGTACGAGCAACGTGCCACACTTCGATCTCTAATTTCATTCCTCGTACTGCTTCTTGAACCGACTTTCAATTGTTTTCCAGGTAAGCCCCTTGACCTCTTCACCCTCGGATGGTGGAGCGAACGACTAGCTGGCTCCGCAGCCTTTATTAAAACAAGGGTGGAGATACGAAAATGCCACGAGCGGTATCCAAGAAACAGGAATCGCGACGTCCTGAGCTCCTTAACGAAATCTAATTGGACGAATTCGTGAAAGGATTTTCGGTATCACTGATATGCCATCCCCTAATTGCTATAATCTTATTAAAATAATCCTTAGAGGGGACCCTCGTATCTTTTGCCGTTATACGAATGTTAAGAGCATCCACGTTCCCTTGTATCTCTGTACAGGCACGTGGTTTCTCACCATTCAAATATTTACATCCAACGAAATGTTCTAACCGCAAGGTAACTAAATTCTGACACGTATCGGGCGAGCACCTATGTATCCATATACAGCATATATGACGTTCGCGTTAACTTGAAAGTAAAAAAAAAATAAATCAACAACATACAACAAGAATACACGTAATTACATTCGTGGAATGTAAGCGATACGACTATGACACCAACGTAATTTCTTTTTCCTTCCGAGTGTACTGACTAACCATATGCGATACGTGCATATTGGTAATACCTACCGTACCACGTAGGTATGTCTGAATGGCAGATAATAGACGCTCAGGGATTCGAGTGCCACTCGATTTCGGGTAGCGTCTTTCCAAGTCGAGGATCGAGAGTGAGAGAGTGAGAGATCCAAAGTGAGTTCAGGAAGTAAAGAACTGGAGGAACCCAAGAGAGAGATAGAGGGTGAGTGAGTGAATGAGAGGAGGGAGGGATGAGCAAGAGTAATAGTGCTGATCCCGGTGCAAGCTCAAACCTCAAATCTCGAAGCTTCCAGACTTCGAGCTTCAACCCTCGTTTAAGTGGCGAGTAATGAATATGCTAACGTATGCCGAGTGAGCGAGAAAGCTTTGTACTTGGTATCGAGTTCAAGCACCTTCGCGTATATGCTCGAGGAGAGACCGACGCCGACGCCAGGGCGTCGTAGTCAGCCATTGAGCAGGATGAAGGTGCCGCGCGTAATTCCTTAGCGAAAGTAACTGAAAGCTTAAGCGTATACCATTAATGAAATGGCTCAATTCGCCAAACAATAGTTTACACTAGTAGGCGTCCCAACAACCCCCTTTTACGCGACCCTAATTCCGTATTAATTGCCCTGGCTGAAAGGACGTCGTCCATGATGGCGTCCTCGGCGGTTACGAATTCGCTATAGTAAATGCTACTGGTCGCTGTGCGCGCCTGCAGGTCCTAGGTGACCGATTCTGTTTGGGAAGCAACCCTTGCTCGGGGGGTTAGAAGCGGGGCTCAAGTAAACACGGTTGCTTTTAGGGGGTGTACGGATGCAAAGAGGAACCCGCTCAAACGTATCGGTTCGGTACGGTCACGCGTGCTGGACAAACAGGGGTAGTTTCTAATATTACTCTGCAACGAGATCCGACCCTGTAGCTACTGGATGGATGCGCATCCACATGTACCATAAATACGACGGATTCGATACACGTGTTACGCTGGTTTACTACCATGGATACGTATTAATAAGGGCTGTTCGGCCTCCCCCAAGTTTATAGACATGAATCCAGCGCTACTACTCGTGAACAATCTATAGTTTTAATACTGACTGTTTTTCCCCGTTTGAAACCAAAGACTTTTCAGGAAACTACCCTTATTGTCCATTCACATTTTTTTTACCCTTATCGCCATTAGTACCGCAATAGGAACAATATCGCGCAAACCATTGACGAAAAATAATAACTACCCGGCATCTCCCTCAGCTGTTAATGCACGGATTCCTACGTTCTTTTAAGGTAACGTTACGCACCCTCTTTTTAACAGCCAGAAATCTGAATACCTACAGGTTTACCACCCTACGAATTCGAATACCTACACGTGCAAAAAGAATGAATGGAGTGAGCAGCGGGTTTGTGGAGTAATAAAGTGGAGCGACAAGGACTCCGGGAGTGCATGTAAAGAGAGAAAGAGATAGTAAAAGACAGAGAAAGAGAGAACGAGCACGCATGGGGCGCGAGCGCGCGACTACAACCGCGTGGTAGATCGTTATCCCCAGAGCCATTTATGAGTCTAGACAAACGTACATAAATTGAATCCCAAGATTAGGGGGTTGCTCAGCTGGTAACCACTTTGTAGCCGCGCAAGGGACAGAGACGAATGGGACAAGTGTTCGGTTTCGTGGTAATTCTTTGCTACGCGACTGCGACAACGACTTACAAGTACATACTGAATATGGTATACGACACTGGAAGATGCTGGACCGTAAACAGATCTTAAACAGATACTGGACCAATGTCCAAAATCGAAGAGACTCGGTAGCCCGAGGGCAGAAGGGCTCGACTCGACGCAGGCAAAGACATAAAGAAGTCGAGATTAAAAAAAGAGAGAGAAAGGAAAAAAGAAGGATATATAACGCTGCGGTCAACTGGAATCGCCGTGGCGCAAGCTTCATGGCTGCTAACACTCTCAAGACTTTGCCATATATACATGTTACATATTTAATTTTTAGTGTACTCACGTTTGCAGGCTTTACGATGCGTGATGGGTCTTGCGGGATCTCTGTAATATCCTTCGCGGCAATAGTGACAGTGCCGTCCTGCTGTAAAATGACGGCACTGCAGACAGACGCCTCCGCTGACGCGTCCCGAGAGCTTGTACAGCTCCATGTTGAATCTGCAGCGTCTCGCGTGCAGGTTGCAGTTGCACACTGAAATCAAAGAATGGTCCGATTTAAGTGATGCCGTGCAAGATTTCTCAATGAGAGTATATAATATAGGATGGTATGCGATGACTTTGCTACGCTTACAGATATACAGGGGTCCCCCGCTGAATGAAATGCGTATGTATCATGAATCGAGCACGCGATTCGTACCAATAAAGTTCATTCCTTGTACGATAATCAAAGCTGCCAACCACGTGGAACTCGATCGCGTTATCGAAATAATTAGTCCACCGCGTCGTTACTGCTTCGGCGAAGACGCCGTGAGGCGTCTTCATTAACAGTCACAAGGCTTGCGTTCTCTGCCCGTTTTATGGCCGTTATTGATTAAAAGTTATATCCCCAGGGCCATACAGGCCACGAGACTCATCCTCCTATTTAAGTCTGGTAGATTCTTATGTACCTCCTCTAAAGTTTCGATGCGCCGGCCCATCGACTTTTCAAGACCGTCACCCTCATTTTACATCGAGCTATTATATAACGTCGTCGTTAGGAGTAGTACCAGCATCTTCCGACGTTAAGACCCGTGGCGCTAGTCACGCCTATTTTTTTCTTTCTCATCCATTGTCATTACGTCAACAGAGAATCGGGATAATGGTCAGTCTTTATGAGAAGAGGTGCCACGACCGTTCGGGTCAGTCACTTCCGGGTACACTCGTTAAGACCGGAAGTCCATACCCTTCTTGTGGAAACAATTCGTTTACCGAGGGGAGACCAAGAATATGGTAGCCCCAAGACTCCCGGGTACCTCCTTGTTCCGTCAGGTTTCCTATAGTCGACTAAACGTATAGCAAACATTCGTGCACGCCACGCCCGTACGTCCATCCTTTCATTATCTTGTTTGATCTTGGAGTATTCGGGGAAAGAAAGAAAAGAGGATAAAAAACCAAGAGAAAGAGAGAAGATATCGTACGAAGAGTCTAGATCGATCGAGATGACGATCGATGCCCTGAGGCAGCAAAAGTCGGACACGCATCGCCGGGTTCATTTCCTCCCCTCGCGTTTTATGCTCTTCGCCCCTCTCGCCCTCTGTCTCTCTCTTTCCGTAATAGGAATCCAATGGGATCGAGAAGGATCGACGAAGAAAGCGCCCTTGGACCGGTAATCGATAGAGCGGATCCTCCAGTGATCCGATCATTAATAACGAATCACTACTACCTGAAATTCCATAGGGTGTTCCCGTTATTAAGCAACAGTAAGTAAGGGACCTGGAACCTCGTATAATATCATGAAACAGTATAGTAGAAGCGTGTAGGACACAGCGTACGTCGAGAGGGATGGACCGCTAGAGATCGGATAGAATAGGCCGCAGGTTATTTTCGTACGATCGATCACGGTAATTAGCAATTAATCACGGATCATTATAAACGATCTTGAAAATCTTAGAACCACCATGTATATACATATACAAGTACAACGAAGAATCTAAGTAAGAGTTACGTCGTTGAGGTTATGGGACGAGGGTATATAATACTGGCTGAGACTGCTGGGGTTTGTTTTATGTGGCATCCCCTAGGGTTTCCTCAGCCTCCGTCTCCTCCTGGACCACTTCTACGGAGAGAACGAGCTGACGGTTGTGCCTCTCTCTTATAACCGAGACTTCTGACACCCTTTACACGAACGTCCTTATCGCATCCCTATCGCCGGCCGTTTTCATGCTCCCAGAGCGACCAGGACCACGGTTGGGAATGAGGATCGAGAGATGGAGGAGGAGGGGTGGTCCTTGAGGATGCTGTCTTATCTCAGGCCGTTTTGTTCTAACGAGCTGACAGGATCCTCGAACGCGACCCACACAGGACCGCCCGTCTCCTTTCAGGACGAAGGCTCCAGTAGGATGTCCCGCGGAGACGTAGCCGAGGGTCCAGAGGTGGAGAAGCTGGAGGAAAGTATAAGAGAGATGGAGTCTAATGGCTTGGTGGAAGAGGAAGTGGAAGTGGAAGAGAAGTGTCGGATGCTATCTCGTAATTAGACGACTGGGAAGTTCCGGATCTCAATTTGCAAACGTAATCCCGGTGCGACGGTAATCGTTCCCACGGGAAGGAACCACGTCGAATCCCTGCCGGTTAATCTGACACAGGAAAATTGGTCGTCCCGTGGCCTCTGAAAATTCTCCCCCGGGTTCCTCTGTATAACCTTCAGGCTTTTACAAAATTACGAACACGTTTGCTTGCTTGGTAAATTGCCGAACGATTTGGTAAGAAGACTTGGCTTGCCCAGGAGCTCGCGCTTCCTCGTTCTTCTCATGGCTGTATCTATATTCTCTCTTTTTCTCTTCTCTCTATTTTGCTCTCTCTCTCTCTCTCTCTCTCTCTCTCTCTCTCTCTCTCTCTCTCTCTCTCTCTCTCTCTCTCTCTCTCTCT